>VXBL01004751.1:239175-306734 GCA_013400195.1 Aramus guarauna | reverse complement strand
AAAGCTAATTATATCCCGGGCTGCATTAGACAAAGTATTACCAACAGGTCAAGGGAAGTGATCCTTCCCCTCTCTTCAGCACTGGTGAGGCCACACCTGGAGTGCTGGGTCCAGTTCTGGGCTCCTCAGTACAAGAGAGATGTGGACATACTGGAGAGAATCCAACAAAGGGCCACAAAGATGATGATGGGACTATTGAGAAAGGCTGAGAGAACCAGGACTGGTCAGCCTGGAGAAGAAAAGGCTCAGGGGAGTCTCATCAATGTGTATAAATCCCTGAAGGGAGGGTGCAAAGACGACTGAAGCAGGCTCTATTCAGTGGTGCTCAGTGACAGGACCAGAGGCAATAGGCACAAACTGGAACACAGGAGATGCCGTCTGAACATCAGGAAAGACTTTTTCACTGTGAGGGTGACCAAGCACTGGCATACGGAGGTTGTGGGGTCTCCATCCTTAGAGATATTCAGAAGCCATCTGAACATGGTCCTGGACAACCAGATCTATGTGGTTCTGCTTGAAAAAGGGTGGTTGAACCAGATGATCTCCAGAGGTCCACCTGCAACCTCAATCATTCTCTGATATAGTGATTTCAAATGTAGCCCTGTATAGCCAAGATTGCTCAACATAACAATGGAATTGAGCCTGTTCCGAACACTCTGCATTTCTGCTTCCTCATGCAAATCCAAGTCTCCTTTGGCTTCTTTTTTTTTTTAATTATTCAAATGGAGTCAAAACTATTTTCTCCTGCTTCTCCAGGAAACGCAACTTTCCTGTGCATTCTAAAGAAAACGGGCAGCACACCTGTTAATTACATAAACCAATGATGGAAATGAGCAAAGTTACTTGCACAGAAGCAAGCGTTGCCTGATAAGAAAGCGAAGCTGCTACTCTTTCTGGTATGGTAGATATGTGAAGAGCTCAGGATTCCTATCTGGCTCAATGTATTAATTATGAACATGTAGAGTTAATGATATATTTTCCTATATTCTTGTTTCATTATTCTTATGTAAAAGAGGCAGGATTTGACTTCAGAGTGACAGCCTCTCTTTACCTGCTGCAAGAAACAGAGGGCTGAAAATAGGAAAATTCTTGTGTTAAATCTGCTTAAAGAGGATAAGATCTTAATATGGTAGAGATATTAATACTAGAGGATGTCACAAAAAGATCAAGTTAATTGGATCCTGGACTCTTTGAAGGATGTTTACACCTAAATATACACCCAAAATATATCATGTGTTTTATTAGGAAGGTTTAGAAAAACTTCGCAAAATCATTGCATTATTTTTCCAACTGCTGCAAAGTTACTAAGAAGTTATCATCTGCTTTTCCTACAAGGATACAACTATGAGAGAATTATGCATCAGGTAATGGGAAAACTTGGTCCTTTTGAAGGTGGGCTGAGGGTACAAAAGAGTAACAGTATTAATCTCTGTACTCCAGGAATGTACCTTATGAGCCAAGCAAAGAAGCCACATGGCTCTTCTGACTCACAACTGACCTGTTTGCATACTCATACAGAAGTCTGGCAATAGTTCAAAGAGGCACTTAGCCAAGATAACAATGTTAAGCCCACAAGTGTCAACAACTTGGACTGTAGAATCTCTCTCCCCAGTTTCCCCTCTGCTCTGAAATTCAGTCAGTTCAGAGAAACACACACCTAAAGACCCAGCTCAAGACTCTTCAAAGACACAGTCCAAAACTTTATCACATATCACCACTGTCTCCTGGAAATCAAATTTCTGAACATATTACAAAGTATCACTAATAACCTGATTTGTCTAGCATTTATGGAACTGATGGTGGGTGATATGACCACAGGGGTGGAAGGAAAGAATAAAAAAAAATCTACTATTCATCAGACAGATAACTTAATAATGGAGGACAGAGATATGGGTCATTTTGCAAAATTGGTACATAAAGAGTTCGGCTGTTTGCAAGCAAGGAGTGTATATTCAGACTACCTGCTGCATTTTCTTCTCTCTGCCACCTAATCCTCTCCATGTCATTAGGCATGTTTTTAAGTCCACTCCTACACTGAACAAATAAACCAGGTAGCAAAATTGAGGACACACACTGGTAGCAAGTCCAGAGATTTCACTTTTTTCCAGACAAAATAAGTACTAGTGAAATTTGTAAAATGAATTTCAAACCACAACTTTCTCGAAAGGAAAGACTTCAGAGTTTTCTTTTAAGAGAAAAAAAATAATGCTCCTATGAGAAGTATTTGCCACGGGCAAACTCCATCTTCACAGTGTTCTGGCATCACTGGCGACCAGTCAAATTGCTGGTTTTCCTACATAAAATCCTTGAAGGGATTTCAGACAAGAAAGGCAGAAACATCAGTGCCAGACTTTCTTCCATAATAGAAACTGCTCCTGATAGCAAACTAAGTCAAGCAAGAGAAGCAAAAAAGAGTATCACCACAAACCTCACCAAAACTTGAACCAAAGACTTAGAGGAGAGACCGCTTGCTAAGTCAAAGCAAATACAAGAAACTTTTTTCATATTAGTAAGCCCATACAAACAGGTCAGTTTATCAGAACTTGTGATTTCGGGATCAGAAGACAGTAGAAGTAGATGTGGAAGAAAACTGCCTTTCTTTTTCTCTTGCTAACTTGGATTTACCAGGGACACGAAGACAATTCCATATTTGAGCTATAAATCAAGGTATAGGCTTCCCCTTGCTTTGACCCTACCACAGAGTTGTTTGGGCTGGATGAAGAAATGTTAAAAAACTACATTCACCTAGTAAAAACATCAAAATTTGTTATAATTTATGACTCCAATAAAACTTAGAAACTTATCAGTAGAACCAACCATATGGTAGAGCTATTTACAGATTATTAATGAACATTACAGTTGAATCAATTGAGTCTTTTTCCTTAATTTTTTGTCTGTCTTTAACACTAATCTACATTTTCTTTCAACTAATCTATGTAAGATCCACTACACAAAATAAAACACACCATATTTCCACTGATTTTGCAGTATTTAATAGTATAATATTAAGTTTTGTACGATTAGTCTCTTAACAACGTGTACCTACTTTAAATGAAAACAAACTTGGGAAAGCATACAAACACTTTACATAAAGTCTAATTCCTTATCATACCAGTTGAGAGCAGTTTCCTAGGGATTTTTTTTACAATCAGAGCAACAAACTGCTGTTTCATGAAAATAAATTTAAAACAAAACAAAACAAAACACTGGCAATCCAAATCCAACCAAACAAAAAACCCCAGAAAGACTTAGCACTCAAATGGATCTGGAACATCCACTGCAGCCAAAGAAACTGGTGGTTTCATTCATGAACCCTGCAGGACTGCCCAAGTGCAAGACATTCCAAACAGGAACAAATTAAATGGGGATTATTCTACACAGTTTTGCTAACAAACCACATAAGAATGCAACATCAGTTTCATCCCCTCCTGATAGCCACATACCAGGTCAACCAAGACGTTGAGCACAACTGCTGTGATGGAAAGTTGCTCTTTTTTTTGATGCACAAGATGGCTTTTCTGATAAATATTGCCAACTTCAAGACAATTTTTGTAGCTTTTAAGAGCTCTGGACAATGACACAGTACAAGAACTGGTTCCGGGGCAAAGATCTTTACTGACTGCAGTGAGTAATGCAATTTGGTACTGTAATTTGGAAAGTCTACACAATTGTATACAGCAAGTATATACATGAGCCAGGGCACAGGTGATGTCTTTGGGCACTTAATTTCTACAATTCCATGCTAAGTAGTAAAAGCCATAGAAAGACTTTGAGAGGATGATACACTTGTTCTCAAAAGCAGGTAAGAAACAAATAAAAAGAAAGAAATTGTCAGTGTCACCTTGTTCACTCTTCCTTACATATCACAGCTACTGCTCTTCCCACCATCTCACTCCGGTTCCAGTGCAGACACCCCTGAAGAGTTCAAGAAATTACCTTCCCAGAAATTGCCAATTTACCAGCCACCAAGCAAAAATATAAATAGATAAGTAATCAGATGCACCTATTCAGGAGGATAAGTCAACTAACAGTAATGACAGCACCAAGCTTCCTGTAAAAGGAAGGGGAAAGGGAGAGCTCCTTCTACACGTATCCAAGAATGACAGCAATGCCATGGAAATTATGTAAAAAATCAATACAATGCAGCCACTGAGCTGGAAGCTGGAGACCAGCACTAAGCAAAGGCAAGACATTAAATCATTGACTAGAACTACTCTTGGTAAAATGTCATAGTTGAATTAGAAATCCTACCTGAGTCTGATTTTTCTTCAAAAAATTAATCAGAGTAATTGAGTTATCCCTTTCAAGGTCTTTAAATGTACACCAGCCCTCCCAGGTAACCACATCTGTAATAAAGTTTAGAACTCCACTAAAAGTAATTCTTTCTTCTGTTAAAAAGAAATAACGATGTTTCAATGAGATGTACATTATATAACTGGAAATTTCCATAAGACTAACTTATGAACTGTCCATCAGAACTGTACTGGATGCCTCTACCCTATATTATGGTACCACACGACCGTACAGACGTGGAATATGTAAGGATCTCGGCCACGTACCTAAACACACACATTTTGAGATACTGGGCAACAACTCCTACTCCCTATCCCTCACTCTCTAATATCCAGCATTGTCAGTAAAGTTTGGCTTCTACAAACCAAAGACCTTATCATTACTCAAAATGATCTGGAAGCCATACTAAAGCCATGACAAAGTAAATTGTGTTTCATCGTTTGTTTTTTTTTTCCTCCTCCTCTGGCTGTGAGAACACACAGATCAATACTCTTCAGCATGAGAATTCTGCAGCGAAATTTTCATTTGTTACAAACAGCAACAAAAAGGCCCCAAGCATGCCCTGTCACTTCTAGTTTAGAAGGAAACGCACTAATAAACTCTTCCCCCTGGGTCATCTTTGACAATGGGCAATACTATGCCAGCTCTTATTAAAGGCAATTCGTATCAGTGGCCCAAAAATTTCCTTTAAAATTATCATCTTTTGAATCCATGTAGCAGGATGTCAGCTTTAAAGTGCCACTGAGATATAGGACCTGTCATTATGGTTAATTTTCAGTACAGTTTTAACACCAGGGTAGCTGATCCCTAAGGGTATGCTTTTTTGGCTAACAAGATTTATTTAGTGGTTATCCAGACAAACAAGAAAATATATTACTGTATATTGCTTTTCAAATATAACAGCAAGCAATAAATCCTACTGTAAAACATAAATCTTAGTTTTCTACCATGATGTCAAATAGATGAAAATGTTTTTAGAAGATTAATCTTTTTCTTTTATTTTTATATATATATATATAAACCAACCTTAAAATTCTTGGGTTTCCAATGCAAAAAGCACACAGAAAGTAAAATTAGCCTTATAATATGAAACTTATATAGCTCTTGTACATACAGCTAGATAGCAAGTTTATGTTTTGAGCCATAAAGATGGTATTCTCTATCAAATGACCCAAGCTTCTCTGCAGAAAAATATGCTGCACTGAAAAACAGTACTATGAAGTGTGATATTATCTCTTTTTTTTGAGAGAGAAATGGTCATTTAAATACCATTTTATTGCTCTATTATAATAGAAGAAAAAAATAGAAAATGTCATTTATTGGATAAATACATCCATTTGCCCTGCTTTTCTAACAACAAAACAGAAAGTCTGGTTTTGTGCTGTAACAGGACTAATTTCATTGTATTAGGATGAAGACTGTCTTGCACTTTACTAGACAAAAGGTACATCTACAGAATAAAAAAAGCTGTTAACATATTGTCTAAATCCTCATATGGTCAGCAAAGCCCTTTTTTATTGATGTTATATAGAAGGCATAAAACCTAGTTGACCTCAATCAACTGGTCTCTGAGGGAAAACACTCCTGCCAGCAAATGCCAGATACCAAATATCTTAGAGCATTTCCTACGCTACTTTTATTTCTGCAAGCTGAGGACAAACATCCTTTCCCTGTCCTGGGTCCAGACGCAGTGGCCGACTCCCAGATGCCGACTGACCAAAGAGCCGGTCGCTGGACCAACAAGTCAAGCGAGAGCCCATCATGTGCCCAACCCCTGCACTTACCTGGCCAAAACAGCCCCTGCACCGGGCAGCAGAACCACAGGCAGATTTTGTATGCCTCTTCTTTTTCTCGCTTCAAAAACATTAAACCTCATCACAACTAAGAGTGAAGCGGGTAATTTTGCAGGTGACACAATTAGACAAGTAGAGACCCGATAGCTTATCCCAGGCCAAACTGCAAGTGACTTTTGGAAGCGAAAACTGAACTTCTATATTCAGTTACATCCTTTGCCAGTCATATGACATGCTTCCAGAAGAAAAAAATGCATAAACAAATCACCAACCCAACATCACCACACGTGAGCTATGGCTGCACCCCAACAGGCTTCCAAATGAATTGTAACAAAAAAGTATTTCAAGTAGAAAAAAAGCAAGTTTGTCATTTTCTTCCTCCTGCTTCAGAGGTTGGAAATCATCATAGAATATCTCCATAATGCTCTCAGTCCTTGGGTAGGTTACAGTTTACAACTATTTTTGTATACCTATCTTCCAGGTAACAGAACAATGTATTATTATTATTATTATTATATTTGCTGTACTACCAGTCTGCTCAAGGCAACAGGTTTTAAAAGGGAATGTTAAGTAACTACAGCAGATTCTCTCATACTTGTAAAAATATTTATAAAAAGTGAAGCAGTTTTCACCTTAAGTGCAACAAACAGCATCACAGAAAAGCACAAAGGTATGTTACATACATTGCAAGACCAGGGTTTTTACACAGATGAATTCTATGGAAAGAAATGGTAAGAAGTTTTGCAAACCAGTCTTTCATTTTATGATAAATTCAGCAGCCTCATAGGGCTAATCTTTGGATGATCATTTCAGATCAAGGCACTTGTAGGCTAAATAAAAGGTGTAAGTAGAAAGCACTGGTATTAAGAGGATTTAAATGGATAAAATGAAAGCAATTAAAACTTTACCTCGAACAATAAGCTGAGCAAAATTTGACACTCCTGAACCTCTCTCTGACTGAGTCACACAGCGGTATAAATCCTGGTCGGTTTTTGTCACCTCTTGCAATTTAAAGGTAGCAGCAAATCTTCTGTGATTGATATTTTTAGTCTGAGCAACTGGAATATCTTCCCCATTTCTTCTCTGAAAATAAGAGAAACCAAAGCAGCAGAGTTATCTCATAAGAATACAAAAGACAATTATCATGATCATCATACAACAAATACATTAAAAAAATCCAAATGCATTCACCCTGTGCTGCATTTCCATGGTAGAAGAGCTCAGTGCTGAGGTCCCATCAAGAGACAAGCAGTACTCAAAAGCATTTCAGAGTAAAGTCTGGGGTGAAAAGCACCATCAGGCTTTCACACTGCCACAAAACACGACCATGACATACTCAACTGCCACTCTTCTTAGCTGGAACCACCCTAGGAGAACCCAGCAGTAGCACTTGTACTCCGAAGAAAATTCATTCAATGTTAAATAAAATTATAACAGATACCCTGAGTGTATTGTAAGAAATATTTAAACAAACCTGGCTTTGAAATTTCACAGGTTTTCAACAGCTCTTTTCCAGCAATCAGCCAATGTTTCCTTTTTATGTTCCCTTTTATCTACCCAAATTCAATACCTTCTAAAATTGTACCTTTGTTATACTAAGGACCACCTATCTACCTAAAGCTAGTTGAAATAAAGAGACGAGGGAAGGAAGCTGCTAAAAGAGGAATGATACATATCTCATTTAAAGGAAGGCACTTAAAGAGTTCTGAAAAAATCATAGCTACCACAAATCACTGAAAAATTTAATCTGTCTGGAGCTGCAGGGCAGGGTGAGAGGTCAGTAAGGTAGAAACAGTTTGAGCTCTTTTGTGACCCTTTGTCCTTATTCAAATTCACATTAAATGCTCAGTTTTGATTTTAATCAAAAAACAGACCCTCTACCAAAAGTTAGTATTAAAAAAAAAAAAAAAGGACCCCCAAAAAACCCCCAGAAACATGCACAAAATGAACAAACGATGCCCCTGCTCTCCTCCACGGATCAATTACATGTTATTCCCTGACCAGGATACAGATTCTGAGCGCTCAGCTTTGCTCAGGCACCAGAAAGACATCATAATTTCCTTGTAACTGCATCGCCTGCTCTGCTCGATACGTAGCAAAACGTGACCTCCACTGACATTTTTAGCTCTAATCAACCCCTTGAATGAGAAACTTCATTGAGGTCTTAAACTCAGAGCTTTCTGTCTAATACAAGGAGCGGTACTGCTGAGCCACAGAATTTAATAACCTGAAAGCCTGTGGCAAAAATAGAAAGGGGAGAAAAAGGAAATGAGTTAATGCTGCATGCGTGTATTAGCCAGCCTCCCGTCACAGGCAGGAGTACTTCATAATACTCAGACGCTTTGTTTTACATCCACCCTTTGCGTCCTTAGCACGGGCTAGTCACTCTCTAAACAGTTTTGCCACAGATTGACCAGGGGTTCAGCGCTGCTGCAAACTCACTGTAACAAGTATTCATTTCAACTCTTAATATGTTTCAACAGATGAATTTTAGCTTCTGCCATCTTTCTTGCAGTGGTCAAAGCACCCAGCCTATGCTCCACTGCAAGCCTTGGGTGGAAACATTCTTTTATACCAAACCTGGCAGATTTCAGATTCTGTCAGTCACTGGTATTCCCCTACAAAGACCACACCATCACCTTTATCAACAGCAGTGACTCTTCCTCATTTCATGAAGGCAATGCCTATTTCCACCACCCCCCAGCCACTCTTTTCCCCGTTGCACCTGAAAGCGCCGTGAGCCGCTACCCCGAGGTGAGCTCAGCCTGCAGGGCTGGGCCAGAAAGCAGAGCGGGATGCCAAGAGTGAAACCAGATCTCCAGAAGAAGATGGTCCATGAGACGCTTCCAGAAGGTACTCGCACTGCTTCTCCCTAGAACAGTCACCATCCTGTAAGCACCGAAAGCCTGCGCATCGCAGGGATGCTATCTGACAGGGATGTTCACAGGGCAAAAGCAACGGAGGCTGGGCGCTTGGAAACCCGGCTCCATCGCAGCGCTGGCGAGTCGCCCGCAGCCGGCACCGGCTGCCTTCTCAGCTCTGCAAATATCTGCCTATTAAGAAGAATTAAGGAAGTTTGCTGATGCTTGCAAAGGACTTCTACAAATGAAAGGCCTTATTGAACTTCAAGGATCAATGAAATTATTAAATTCTAATATCACGAAAATGAGGAGTGATGTTAAAGGCTTTATTTCGCTGCTGCTCAAGCTACGGCAAAATTATTTTGTGGGAGGTACACCTCCCCCTCCGCTTAGCTGGCTTCTCCTGACAGGGAAAGCTAAATACTAAAGCAGGATTTTCTAGCTACTTCCCCCCCCCTTCCACCCTTCATTTCAACCAGAGGTTTGAACTCTCTGCAATGATAACTTAATATGAAACTTGGATCTGGTGCCTTGGAGAAACCAAAATAAACAAACCTCACGGCATTTTCTTCCTCTTGTGCTCGTCCATGCCCACCCACAGCTCAAACTCTCATCACTACACCCCAGCCAGCCAGCAAAGGGAAGTCAAGCTCCCCCACGAAACACAAACTTGCCACATAATTGTTAAAGCAACCAAGCAGCATATCATAAATAGAAGGCACATGGTTACAAATGATGCCGTAGCACACTTGAGAAGTAACCCATGTAATGCCGTCTTTCTTGCTTTGCTACGAAGGGAAAGAAAACTATTAGAGAGATTTCTAAAATGAAGGACTCCCTTTGGTGAGTCTAGTGCTTTAAATCCGAACGCCAAGCGCTCGGTCTGCAGCAGAGAAGCACATCGAGGCTTGCTGCGTAAAATAATTTACTTTCCGAAGTTCAAAACTTGCTTACTTAAGCTTGTCTGCACGCTTCATGTTGAGAAACAAAGTGAATCGGGCTCCTACTTAAAATGAAATACTAATGCACTTTCAAAGCAAATAATCAAAATTAAATTAAACAAGATTTGCAGCTCTACTCCAACCACAAAATCTACGATTTTCTTTTCTATTTACATCAGTGATTCCCTACCACTTTATCTTACAAGGCTGAGAGTAGTTGCTCAAATTTCTCTGCGTGAGGATTTGTTTCTTGGAAATCCAGCTGCACAATTACATCTTCAAAGTCTGTCTTCATGTACAGCTTACCCATTTTCCGTCATTAAAATGATAACAAGTTCAAACAGAAGACAGTTCTCACTTAAAAATGAATGTTAAAGAAAATACCCTGCATTCACTTCAGCGCGTATCCCTTACACTGGTAAGCTATTAGCCAGTCAGAGTTCAGATGCACTGCCACGATCTCTTAATTAAATTCTTCTTTTTAATGTCAGGGCATTACTACTGATTTTAAAGGAGAGGAAAGAAAGGCAGCCGTGCTCTCTGCTTATTAGAGGGTTCCTGGTACATACTGTTTCAATTTATGTCCTGCTCACACTGAACAGAGCTTGAAAATGCTGCTCAATTAGGTTTTAAAAATTCAATTTAAAATTAATGTGGAGTTATACTAATAGGTAATGGCTGTACCCTGTGCGATCCTTGGTTCCTCCAGTCCCTTGCTGTCTGATTTGATAACCCTGAATTGCTCATTTAGGAGAGGTCACCACCAGGCAGTTCTCCTCCTTTTCTGAAAATAACTCTGGGCTTCACAAAGAACTACGCTCTATCAACACTTGATTTAAAGAAAAATAAGCACTTGGAAAAACCTCCTCCATTCTGGCATCTCAGGCATTTAAAATTATGACCTTAGATAAGTCTCTGTGACTTCAAGGTTATTTTTAGTTTGATAGGAACGTGATTTTATTTTTTTTCTGGCAATGAAATGAGATCATCTGTATTTTAAACAAAGTCAACACTAAAGTCTACACAGCTTAAAAAACAATCATAGGCAAATTAACAATTAGCCTAAAATTTCTCTTTTCTGTCTCATGAAAGAAATCAGGCATTCAATAAATGTGAAATGAAATTTTAGTGGATCTTCCAGAACCTGAATGGAACCAGAAGCATCTAAACCCCATTTCTAATTTTCTAATACAAATTTAAAACTAATCTGTGTTTCTCTCTCAACTTTTCAGACTGAAAAGTGGTGGTTTGTTGCTTTTTTGTTTAAACAGCAATAATATACCTTAACTTTCAGTGGTAAGGCCCCCTCTATAATTTTCCTGATCTCTTTTTTTTCATACCACTGATTTTTATCAGCCTGGACAGCTCAACCTTACACATCTTCATCCCTTCCTTACTGTAAACACCTTAAAATAAGTCCGCTCCACTGCTAATAATTACAGTCAACTCTGGCTGCCTTCTCAGGCTCTCAGCTGGACGCCGGGATGCCTCCAGAGATCCGAAGATGTCAACACTTCGGCTGCAGTGACACACGTGTTACTCTGGCAGGAGCACCCACTTCAGCCGGCCCCCAGTCGCTCCCTCCTTCCCTTCGCTCCTGTGCTCATGCAGAAAACTGACCTGGAATGGGGAAAAAAAAAAAAAAAACCCCAAACCCTTCCTGGAAAACATACTCCCTCCCCCATATACTATCATCACTAAATGGATTAGCTCACGAGCGGATTCACCGCAGGAGCACAGGGAGCGGAGGGGAGGGCAGGATCCGTGTGGGGAGGAGGGCGCAAGCCCAGAGTTTGCCTGAGCAGCTCGGTCCCTGAAGGTGCAAGCAAAACTTCAGCGGAGGGCAGAAGGGCTGGAAGGATGGTGCCAGCAGCCCAGGGAATTACATCTCTGCTGCCCCGAGGAAAAGGGAATTTATAAATAACGTGCTCCAAAATTTTTGTGGTTTTACTCATTGCGTAAAGGGAGAAATGTCATTTTTTGCAAGAGGGAAATGGGTTGAATGTGGATAGTTTGAATGCCAGCAATAAAGCGCAAGCTCTGCCAAAAGATGTTTTCAAAAAATAGAACAACATGAGGGGAATGAACAACACAAATAACTATACTTTTTAGATTTTACTTACATGTAGCTGTCTGGCTCTTTTCAGCATACACAGCATATAAACACAATTTCCAAACGGAGAAAAATCTATCTTTCAAAAATTTTATTTTTTTATTCTTACTCATTTTATTCTTTTACACAAATGTCTCAATATATATTCTTGGGACTTTAAAACTTATTAAACATACTAGAAACATAATAAAGCATGATACCTATTCATCATAAGAAATGGTAAGTAAAATTTTAATTTTTTCCCCATTCACAAAAGAGCAAATGACTGAACAAGGGGCATTTTTTTTCCAGTCTATTTTACTTACAAATGCATGATTTATGCCTAAGAAATATTTTTTTTTTCAAGCAGAACAAGAACTGCAACTATAGCTTAAATAATATGCCTATATTGTCATATCTTCTTTTTAGTATACAAGAAGGTGAAGTAGCAATTTCTTATGTTTGTGTGATTTTTTTTAAGAGAAAGCATGGAGTTAAACTTTTTTTTTTTTAGTAGGAAATTAATACAACCTGCTTTAACTTGCTGGTCTCCCTACATCCATGGCAAACCAGACTAAGATCCTACCTTCCAATGAACTACGCATTCATTTCTTAGCAGGAACAGCAACACAGCTTTTCCCATGCAAACATATACTGAAGATATTGAATAAATGTGACAAGCCAAGTTTTATCCTGCATACTGCACTGCAGTACAGAAAAGCCCATGATTACTTTAAACGTCTTGGTTACGTGCACTGCTGTTACTCAAACTTGTCCACTTTGAAGTAGCTCAATTTCTCTCACACTGCACTGAACCTCCTATCGAGAAAAGCAAGGGTTCTCATGAAATAATCTAATTGAGAGCCATCTGGCCCTTCAGAGGTGGCAATCCTAATTTATTTTATTATAATAAAATCCACCGGAGGCAAAATAGCAAAATTCATATTACAGCATCCCTGGCTACTCCACTACACAAACAGAAATGACACTCGCTTTCTCTGGACATTTTAAAGCCATTAAAGCCATTTTGAACCTAATCTAACACATGCCACAAAAATAAAAATAAAAACCTGTATTTAAAAAAAATAAAGAAGCTTTTCAGAAAGCTATAGCTCTTGAATGCAGTATTGATGATTTTTTTTTCTTTTTTTAATTTAAAAAACCTAATTCACAGAAATACAAATCCTGGACATAGTGATTAAAGATCTATATCACCTTGAGCAGTGCATGCTGAACTACAATCTTCATCCTGCAGCTCAAAACAATAAATCTGATTAGTTAGGAGAAGCCAATGAACGAAAAGAGTTGAAAAAAAGAAAAAAAACAAACCCAAAACCAAAAACCAACCAAAACAAACCCCCAAACCACCAAACTCCGCTACTGAAGATCAACACCACACAAGACAGTTCCTCAAACACTTCTCAGCAGACAATTTTACCCTTTTCCAAAAGTAGCCAAGTATACCAGCTGCTCTTATTCTTCTGTAATTCATTAAGTCCTGCAGTTATTTGAGGAAAGCAGAGCCTGGGGTATAAGGCTACCCACCACACATCACACCGCCGAGGAGGAGACAACCTGAACGCAGGCGTTAACAGGCAAGACTCACATGATTGAATGGTCAAGGAATTTATAACAATATATATTTTTATAAACATCATCTTAATTTCAGGTGTGGTCAGCGAGCTGCCCCTCTCACAGCCGTGGGATGCTCCAGCCTGATGCTCCCGTCGCCACGGGAGCAGCAGCGTCCCTAGGGAAGACCTACAGGGAGGACAACCTCAAGGCTGCCATGTAAGCTAACTGACTGGTAGCTACACAGGCTGGAGGGCTTAGTTAACTGGGGCAGAATTAAATTAAAACCAGGAGGATTACAGTATTTCATGCTGCTGAAACTGAAGATGACTGGGCATCTACAGAAAACTGGCATATTTATCCAAGAAGCTGACAAATTGAGGTGGGAGAGCGGAAGAATTGAGGTGGGAGAGAGGAAGACTTAAGTGACATAGCATCAAAGGTGAATACAGAGTGAAAAGACAGGGGAAAAAACCCAAACATTTGTCAAACAAACAAGTTAGAAGTAGAGTCTCAAATATGAAGTTATGAATACTGTATTTTTCATTGGTGAATATTCTTTATAACCGTGTCAGAGTCAACAGTATGTGATACAGAATAAACTACAAGTCAAGTCATTTACAAGGAGCTTGATATATCACTTCAAGGCAGCTTTTCATACATCTTTGGAAAACCAGAATGTCTATCACAGAACATAAATGTGATGAGGTAAAAGTGCAGGTAAAATAGACAAGCCATTGCAAAAGAGGAGCTCTGTCCTCTATGTTTCCCTATTCTGTTGTTCACTTCCAAAAACATCTTTTCTGTAAGTAAGAGCAACCAATGATGAGACAAACGAGGGAACTGAAGTTTCTGTGCAAGCCTCAAACACAACAGAACTTATAAGCTGCTTGGCCATTCCCAGTGATCAAGATAAAGGTAAGATGACGTAGACTTGAGCAACATTTTACCAGCTGAGGAATGAAGGTTTTGTATAAGCAGCCTAATTCGCTGTACAAATTAGTACTTATTTGGGGCAGATGGTGCTGATGATCCAAAAAGTCTGCTGTGCCCCCGGGGGCTCCTCAGATGTTCCCCACTTGGGGAGAAGAGCAAACCCAGAGCGATCTGTCCTCTCCTCCCACACAACGTCATGGCTTTGACTCCTCCTTAGGGCAAGCAGGCTTCACCGCGTTATTTCAGTTCAACACCAAAAAACATCAAACTTTACAAATTATTAGAACCAAAAAGTGACTAAAAAAACCTCCATCACAGCTCCACTGCTAAAACCCTGTGGGTGCTAACAAGGCACCTTCTCTGAATTGTCTCTAGGCTCCACAAAAGGAAAAGCAAAATAACAAAGTTTCTCTAACATTCAGAGTGTACTCAGCACCCCTTAACTTTCAGAGGTCATAAAAGTTGTGCAAAGCAACAAAAAAAATCCTTCCTCAAATGTAATGAAAATGGTGAATAGGCAGGTGCACTGTAAGAGCAAATGTTTTATCATCAAACTGAAGAAACGGTATCTTCACCAGTTAATTAACTGCATCAAAATGCAATGAGATCTCAAAAGGCAAAGTTACATTAGGAAACTATGAAAAATTCAAACGTAAAACCACCGTGCAATCTACGTAAACCAAAGTTAAATTGGACGTGACTCTCCTGTTACAGATACATTTCTTCTGAGACCACGTGCGAGCCCCCCAGCACTTCACTGCAGCTACAGGGTTCACCCCAAAGGCCGCGGCTCACACTCGAACCCCCCTGCTGAGTACTGATCCATGCCTTCGCCTTCCCGGTACAGCGGGAAGGAAGGATTTGCGTGGCACAACTTCTTTGCTCTGAGACGAAATGCTGTCCTTCCAAAAAGCAAACCAAAACAGTCAATGCTGGCTCCCTTGACCCCCTAACAAAGGCACAGGTTTTCATATACGCTCTCCAGTCTAAATTCCTGCAATACTATATTGGTCCGGCACAACGATCTGCCCAAACGCATCCCCACAGGATACCATCTGCATGTGCCCAGTCCAAAGACTCGTTAAAGAGCACACATACGTGGTGTCGAGCAAGAAAAACAAATGCTAAATATCAAATCCCATTCTGTGGCAACCGGCACCAAAACTCAAAATGCTGGTAAACAGATCGTTAAGAGTTATGGCAGTTTCCTCAAGTAAGGGAGCAGGACACGGCCAGTTGTTTGAGCCCGAACAGACAACGGTGCAGATGCTCGTTCATCCTCCGGTAACAGTTGGTACCGCTGGGAGGTCAGCCCGTCTCCATTGTTTTTACAGCAATTTGCATTTTATTTTCCATAATGCTGTTTAATTTCACTTTTTCAATTATTACTCTCAGGCAATTGCTTTAATTATCTGTTATTCCACAAGGAACGACGTTTTCCTCTGGCGGAGAGCGGGGCCGCATCAGAGCGCATTAACGCTGACGAGCCTCTCCACGGGCGAGAGCGGGGCTGCCTTGCCAGCCTTGGCAGCCCAAGTGGAGCGGCGCTTAGCCAGCACCCACAGCTATTGCTGACAGATTGGCCCGCTCGCCACCGCTCCGACGGCAATCTGCACAGGATTACCAGGCACGTATTAAACTTTTAAATGCGTGCGCTACCCCTTTGAATTTCAGATTCGCCAAAGCAAATGGTATCAGCCGCAGAGCGTGGCAAAACACATCCGACTGCAAAGCCAGAACAAGCCGCTTTCCCTAATCCAATGCTATGTTAATGCAAAGTTCAGCAATGATGGATGGACTCATTAGTGCCGCAGTTATCGCCATCTGAACCAGGTGCCAAGACATATGGTTTAACAGATGTTCTAGCAAAAAGCTCTATTCTCTGCGCTGAGCAAGTGTCCAGTTAAACCGGACATCGATAAGACACTGAAAATCGTATTGGGCTTCTGGGAGCCACAATTGTTCCCAGCTCAGGAAGCTGTTAAACACAGCCTGATTATGCAAAAACCCCTATTGCTCTGATATCCCAATTAGATCCACAGAACAAATGCTGGACAATACATACACTGCTTTCCGGAGTCTTTGTGCACCCAAATGTTATTTATTCTATTCAGACGATTTGATTTCTCCACTTATCTTAGTAAAGAAACCAAGCTTAAAACCTTGGAAGCTTTCTCCACACAGAGATCTCCAAATCAAACGGGAAAACAGCCTCCCCATCGCACCCCACCCATGCATCTTCACATTTAGAATGCCCTGTGTATCCATGCCAAGCACAGGATTAGTGTCCAGAAGTGACTCTTGTTTGTGAGGTTATTTACTGACATAATTCCACTGGAATGTATGGCATTTGGCGGGGGGGGGAGAGGGGGAGAAGGGCGGAACACGACACGACACGGAATAAAAAGGTGGCCCTATACATACTACTTCAGCAAATCAACGTGAACAAAGCAGCAAGGCGCACCAAGCATTAATAAATAAAGAATCCTGATTCTTTAAGTGTCTTTTCAAAGAAAGACAATTCAAAGGCTTTAGAAAAAAGAAAAGCAGTAAAGTGGGCAAAAACTGATCAGTCTATATATGCTATATTCAGCCTTTTAAGATTACACACACATGTATGTTCACCTCCTACAGGAAAGGATTTTTCAGCAAGAACTTCTGCTAACTCCCAAAGCTGGTAAGACAGCGCACACCAAAGCATAACAAGTGGAAAAGCTAGGTTACCACCTCAGGTTTGGGGACTCTTATCACACACCCCAACTGCTTCAGGGTGTACAGTAGCACCAAACTACAGCTGTTCGTGTGTGACATACTACAGTGGAAATTTTAAGAGAAGGGGGAAAATACTGAGAAAAAACCATCACAGCTTTACATTCAGAAGGGGATAACAGCCAAGAAGATATTACACACCAAGACTGAACGTATTTTAAAACCAACATCAATGCTCACTTTAAACAAAAACTAAGGACTTTGAAACTCTTCCGGAATTTCCTAATAATTGCAGGTCATAAAGAGAATCCTTCCACTAACAACTGCAATAGATTCAGTAGTAGATGAGCTTGAAAAGGTGAAGAACAAAAAAATTTGAGCGCTACAATTCTGTCCTGCTCCCACACCTACTATTCACACTGTTACAAAAGGTGTGTTTCAGATCATCTTGTCCAACCAGTTAAAGCTCTTTATCTGTGCAAATATTTGTTTCGTAGTAATACAGCTGCAACTTTTAAAGACTTCTGTTATCTTTGCTGCTAATTGTTCAGTGCCAGAGCTCTGACTGTCCCAGACCTTGGTCCAAAATGCAGGAGTAGGAGGGAAGAGGTACGAAAGGGGACAGGAGACCAGATACAGTCTAAAAACAAACAAAAGCAGAATCTACAGCCATGAAAGTCAGGAGAAGTGCAGTTCAATGTTAATTCCTATTTGTCACAAATGTTTACAGATGTACATTTATCGAAGATGGAGTTGATGGAAAGACTGTCATTACAGCAGTAAACACAGGAAACAGCGTACTGAAATATTGTGCCTATTTTTATCCATTTTTATTTTCAGACACACAAAGGTATGTGCACTTAATTGTATACAAACTGGGAAAAACAAGCATGGAAACATGCATGCACACAGATCATCTACTGTATGATCAGAGATCTTTCCCCAATAACTTAAAAAAAGAAGTTTACATAAGACACTACAATGAGACACACTACCAAGTTCCACTTTTACTTCATTTCAGATTATAATCTTTCCCTCTTCCTCACTTCTAAGCAAACATCCCCATCTTTTTCCACCTGCTGGCACTATTTATATAGGTAATTCAGACATGAACCAAGCTAAAAAAGAAAAAAATAATTTTAAAAAAACCAACAAAACCAAAACCAAACAGTCCTCCCCATCCCAAACCACAAGAAAAATCCAATTTGGGCCAAAATCTTTTTCAGCCAGATCACCTTCCTGAACTGACTTACTGACAAGCCGCAAAAGCTCCAGCGCCAGTGCAGAGGGAGGAGGAAGGCAAAGCCGAGATTGCGGCAGCTCAGACCCAGCCTGGCTGAAGCAGCTGTGGGACTGCACAACTCTGAACACAGAGGGTTGTTTTGGGGTTTTTTTTCCTCCTGCTGCTGAATTTATTTTAGCCTTTCTCTGAAACAGAGGGCTGGGAAAGCCAAAGAGCACTGGTAGAGTCTGTAATGAAATCTGTGCCTGCACATCTCTATTACCTCAATGCAAGCAAATGAGATCTTAGATCATTTCAGATACAAAAAGGCCTCGTGTCCCAGATTGCACCTCGGATCTCTCCTTATCAAAGAAAGTGTTTTAACAGCAAATTGTTTGCTGCTTTTTCTTTTTTCTTTCTTTTTTTATCTCCAAGGAGATATCTTTTCTCTTTCAATAAGGACAAAACCAAAAGCTATTTTCTCTAACACAGTGTACTTGGAAAGTGTCTTCTTCCCACCACCCCCACCCCCCCTTCATTTTTCATTTTTGCACTTTTTTTTTTCCCAGTGGCCTTTCTGGTTATGAGAAAAATACATTCCTGGAATGTTTCAGCTCAGGACTCTCAAAAACAATTACTTAGGCATTTGATTTGATCTGCTGGTTTTTCCTTTCTGGGTATTCAGGCTTTATGAATCTCCGGTTTGGTCAAAGGTTAAAGTGAACCCTTTCCAAGTCACACTCCAGAGCCTCCCGAGGCCCATACATATCCACCCCGGGTTTTAAGGAAAAGGAATAAATTCACTGGTAGCTGTACACAACAGCAGTAACTTGCTGTGTTATCTAAGGAAGAAAATTCAGAGAGGTGAACTTGCTGATTCAGGTTTATGTTGGGCAAGTAGGATGGAGGAGCGGAATGATGAGAGAGGAAGAAAAAAATGCGTCACCTTTAAATTGGTGAAGATTTGGCACTGTTTAAGGGAAAACAAGAAGGGAAACAGAAGTTCAAGTATATAATTTTAGTAGCAAGGTATCTTCAGGAATATCAAGGCACTTCATAAGCACAAGCAAGCAGAGTTATAACCTCAGAGGTACCTTATCTTTCACGCTGTGAGAAATTACCACATCTGTGATCCACACGCACCAAAAAAAAAAACACCCCAAAACCCCAAACCACCCATGAAGTATATGGAGGGACAAAACATAGGTTTTCTGAGTTGTTCTGGCTGCTACCAGCTGGCTGTTCTGGGCTTCTCGGGGGAGTGAAAGTTAGAAAGGATAATCTGTCAGAGTTATCTGACTCTGAGGAGTGAGCAATAGGAAAGATTTCCGGCTGGCTGTCTCCATCAGGCCTTCCTGACCTGTGATCAGCTGAAGGTGGTCCTTCACGGGTTTGCTGGTGTACTCCTATTCCTACAGTCCTGCCTTTGATATAGCAAAACGCAGCTTAATTTCATTTTGTGTGCTTTGTGTGCTCTATTTGGCAAGTCTCGGAAACCAAACTCCTCTGCCTCAATGAATGCATTATATGTGTGCTCAATTTAAACAAGTTACTACTCAAACACATGGAGTACAAATCATTCCTACTGCTGTGACACCTTTTCACTAAATGCAATGCAGTTACTGTTAAATATGTGTTCCTTTTTTAATGTTGTGGCTTATTTGTCCAGGAATATATTTTACATATTGGATTTTTTCTGAATCTCATATTATCTATTAAAAAAATCTCTTTAAAATTTTAAGTTTATCACAAGCCTATATGCAATCGTTACTCAAGGTTTGTCAGCTGTGCTCTCTATTAAAAGAAAAATCAAACAGATTGAAGTAACTGATTATAGTTCATTTCAAAGTACAAGGCTTGCCAAAAAATAGATATTTTAAAGTTCTGATTAAAGTTCATTTCAAAGTACAGTGTTTCCCAAAAAGATTATACTTAATAGTTTGAAAATACACATTTAATAAAATACAGTTTTAAAGGGCATGTTTAGAAACCATTCTAAAGGAGTGTTGGTGCTTAAGGTTTATGTATAAACTAAAGCATACACATAAAGTTACACACATAACTAAAGTGATTTTTTTAATCCTTATTATAGTGGCAAAATTTATTTTTTTTAAGGAGCAACTGTAAAACTTTGCCATCCTTCTACTTTACCAGGGGTGTTAACTGTAAATAACCCCATACCCACACCAGAAAGCAAAGCAGTTGTTTCAGGGGGGTGGTGGTGTTTATTTCTTCTTTTTTCTTGTTTTTTAGTGAGAAGCATTATTTTCTGGTTTTAGTCATCTCTTAGATTCTAACATACGCAGTACTCACAATTACACATTGATAAAAGTTGAAGTTGCTCCTATTATGGAGACAGCGAAAAAGGACATAGAATCATAGAATCATTTAGTTTGGATCATCAAGTTAACCGTTAACCTGGCACTGCCAAGCCCACCTCTAAACCATGTCCCTAAGCACAACAACACTCCTTTTATGTTGTCCCATTAAATAAGCTACTGAGTAAAACTGATATGCACACAGAAGTACAGCCACATCCCTCCTGCCACCTGCTTGGATGAAGAATTAGTTGTAATTTATGTGATAAAATAATCCTCAAAATTTGTGACAGCTGTGTTATATCTATGTTTTACTAGATCTTAAATGCCAATTATTTGTGTTTAATGATAATAAATTCTGATACAGAGGAGCTGATTTACTAGGAGAGAAGGCCCACGATGCCTTAAAGACCAACCCTCCTCCACTGTCCACCTCAGTTGTTCTAAATTTTAATCCAAGCTTTTTAACGTTACAAAATTGATTACAAGTTTCTCCATTTGATAGAGATAAAATTGTATTTAAACTGAATATTTTACATGCAGAAGGGGAAAAAAAAAAAAAAAAGGCTTAGGAATTTTTCACCTCCAGAAAAGCAGCTTGTCCTCTAGCCAAATAGACTTGCATGAGTTGGCCTTACCTGGAGCCATAACTTGTTATTCACTGCATCTCTCCCCGTAGCAATGCATTGAAATGTAGCATTCTGCCCTGCATTGACCTCTACATCCCCCAGCCTCAAGAAATGCGGAGATTTATCTGCAGAGGGGGAAAACAAAAATTACAAATAACGTTTATTGCTAAAAAAGGTGCTAGCAACATTACTGTCTCCCTGAAGATGCATATTATAACAACCTTTGGCTAAAAAACAGAAACAGAAGAGAGAAAATTATTTGTTTCATCTCTGTTCAAGAAGAAAGAGTGCTTTCAGTCCATTCCCTTCTCCCCCGGTGATTCTGCTAACTTCATGTTATACATGAGTTATAATAAAGTCTTTTAAAAATCAAAGCCAAGAAAAGGAGATCAAATGCCAAAATGTCAGTGGCACTTTACAAAAATTATCCCAAAGACGTTCAATTGTATGAAGGCCATGATACTGAGAAAAACCCAATTAGCAGGATACTGCTCAGGCAAATAGACATACACTATTCAGATTATTTCAGAGCTCTGCTGTTTTACTAGATGAAATGATCTGTGTCATTGAATATAGTATTTCAGGAGCCGACAAATCTATTTCTGACAAAGCCCATAGGAAAGCTCAGTGGCACAACCACCTGAAGGATTTATTAGACGTAAGAAAGCTGACAGACACTTTTGAGGAATGGGTACGTTACACAGCTCTCGCTCATCCCTTTCTCAAGAACTACTAATGAAAACTGGTTCTGCTTTGTGCTTACTGAAAAAAAAAACCCAACACACAGGAAAAAAACCCAGCAAATTGGAACAAATAGGGTTTAAATATCAGTAACAAAAAAGAGTTTATCTGAATACTGTATGATGCTGATAATCTGCCGTCATGGCTGTACCACAGTGCCTTTTGCTTTGGCGCTGAACACAAAAAAACCCCAAAACAAACCAAACGAAAAACCGCAAACAAAACAAAGAAAGCAAACCCCACAAAACAAACAAAACACCCACCAAAACAACCCCAACCAACAACAAACAAACTAACAAACAAAAAAGAAAAAAAAAAAAGAAAAAAAAATGAAAGACAGATACTGAGATACTGAATCCCAGCAGAGCTTTGCTGAGTACAGACGTCAGACAGCTGGGCTGGCCGAAATACAAAGAGGTAACTCACTCAGATACCCTGTGAGCTTGGCAGCCCCTGAGAGCTATGGTCTTAACAGGTTTGAGGTAGAAAACAAAATGTGAGGTTGCCATTGCATCTTTATTTTTTGGCATCGTTTTGCAAATTTGGGGGAGGAAGTTGTTATATCTTGATCATTTCAGAAAGCAATTACATTATCAGCCATGAGGTACATTACAATGTAATCATATTTTAGAAAGGGGACGTCTAGGGGAAGATCAGAAGAGTTGAACAAAACCAAATTACCAAAATAATGTGATAACAATGTGACAGAAACGCATGTAATAATTTCTTCCTCACAAGTTTTTATTTGCAGAATATTCTCATTATCACAACTTGTGTTTGCACGTGTGTAATTCTTCCCCAGGATTAAGCAGGGAAAAGCAAACACAAATGCCTGAAGTCTGTTCACAAAAACAAAACAACAAAACTCAATCCTTCAGCAGTTCAACAGCCAGAAGCCTTTTTGTTTTTTTTTTTACTGTTGGGTCCATTTGGGGAAAAAAGGAAAAATAAGAAAGAAAAAAAAAGAAAAAAAAGAGAACAATAACAAGGGCATGAAATATGATAAAACTCCTACATGCATCTGCCAATTCAGTTTTCTTTAATCAGTGAGTACACACGTTGACATTAAAACCTCTTTTGATTATTCACACCAACTATGGTATGACTAAAAAGACACTGAAGAATTTCTACTTTTGTATTCCTGTATTCTTTACTTCTGGCAGACAGAGATTTTACCCTGGTAAATCACTATTGCAACATTACATTTTCCCCTGGAAGCTGCAACAAAAATACTATTGAAAGAACAAAGAACATCAGTGATCAAGTGATGAAAACTCAGCAGTCTACAGCAATATCAAATATGTCCTGAAAAGACAGAGAAAAATGCAGTTCTTAATCATTACTTACCACAAGGGTAACTCAGAACCTGGATGTCATCAATGGCAATGTAGCCATTTCTCCCATCTGAGACTTCAGCTTCAAATATTACCTGTCAAAATGAAAGAAAAAATGTTTACAACACTCATTTCTACAGAATTCCCACAGTGGCAAGCGTGTAGATATAAGACACAGTGCCTTTTTCATTTAGTTGAAGTTCCTACAAGGTTTGACGACTGAATGGAATATTTATTACTCAATGTATTTGCAGTTGCATACCACTCATATACATGACTTGCTTTGGATTTGCTGCTTATGGCACACCAGAAAAGCACGTTTATTACCTCAATTAACGGCATACTGCTTTCACTCCGCTAAACGTATAAACATGATTCAATTCTGAAAAAAACACCATTACTTTCAGACAGGTTCAACGTCACAGCACACAACTGATCAACCAATTCTAACAAAATTTATATTCTTGTCGGGGGTCACAGTGTAGTGCACAGTCTCCTCTAACCTTCTGCAGCGTAACTGCGCAGGAAAACATGCGGCGGCACAGAAATAGTGCAGCACTCCCCAGTGGCAATGAAAAGAACAGCTGTAGCACGAGATTTACGTAGTAGTCCTTAACTGCATTCTTCGTTCTTCCAAGGCGATGGGGAAAATGCTGCGTGTGAAGGAAAAGAAGAGATTGTCTTCACATCCAACTTCTTGTCACACCCCAACTGGGCAGTAACAACAAAGAATTGCTCTTGGACTGTTCCAGAGCACAGAGCTGTCTTTTGCTACAGATGTAGCAAAACAATGGCAACTGAGCAGAACAAATTGATTGTCAAGATTCATGTTTCTTTGTATGGAGGTAAGAAAAAAAAGTAGAATATGGTGAAAGTAAAAGGAAAATAATTAGAATGAAAAAATAAAGGATGAAGCATTACCATCTAAAATAAAAGGAAGTTATGAAAGAGGAATGCACACCAGTAAAGATTGATTCAAGTGATATGATATAAATTTGCAGTCGTGATGGCCCAAAATAAGCATCTGTTGGGGCCTTCTGCACAAGGCTGTCTTACAGCAAGTCAGCTGCTCTATAGATAATCTTTTCAAGTGGTTTACATCTCTCATTCTTCGGGACAACGTAAGGGAGCAGCAAACACATTAACAACCCAACGTACCAGCCTTGCAGGTGAGCAGGAGAATGCTATCCCCATCAAGCATTGCTCTCAGGTTGCTTACCGGTGGATCCGCATGGCACCTTGCTAGGAAGTATCGCCCACTGCACTCTCCTCAGTCTCAAGGGAGTCCTGGGTGCAAGCAGCTCCCTTTGGAGCTCCTTTTGGACCTCTCATTCACAAAAACTACCCTCTTCGGCAAGATACCTGGCACTTATGGAACTTGGCTCCGAATGCCGCACCAGGAACATTTCTGTGTGCTTACGCTCCACTCACTACTCTTCCTCACCCTCACATCCCACCCAGACATGAAGTGCAATTTATCTTCCCACCAAAGGGGGCAGGGACCCCAGGTGGCCTGTTTATCCTCTGAACTAATTCCACAACCTCTCAGGGGTATAATTAAAGAAAATTTCCAAGGAAATGTGGATATGGGCGTGTTCATGATGCAGTTCACTGGGTCTCCCAACTTGTGCTTTGAGTGCAGAAAGACCATGGGACACATATACTTGGACAGCACCAGGCTACAATCCTTCTTCCACCTGTTCCAGAAGCTCTTCCTGAGGTTCTGGCTGCACTTCACTTTTTTTTTCTTTTAATTTTATTTGCACTCTAATGCAATTAAGTTGCAGAAACCACTTCATTCTCTGCCTCCTCCTCCTGCCTTGGCCAACAACAGCTTGAGGGAAAGGAATTTAGTGTCTGGGGGTCCTACTTTCACTCCTTTCTCCAATGACCTCTCTGACCAGAACACTATTTGAGAGTGTCCACCAGCTCCTCAGGCATCTTCAGAGAGTTGACGCTTGTCCCCAGTAAGGAACATCAACATGAATATCTTCAATTCTTTAATAATTTGTATTAATCCTCCGGTTGTATGGTGTGGAAGATAAACAACTCGATAAGAAGTAAATACTATACTTAAAGCTCTTCTGACAGACCAATTTCTTCACAAAACAATACAGCTCTATCACATACACAAATTCCAAAAGCACTTTGTTTATCAAAGTCCAGTTAAGAAATTTGAGCATCAGTGTTAAGAACTGGACTAAATTTACACTTCACTCTGAACTAGGTTGTTACTAATCCGTTACTTAGATCCAGTTTCCAGGGAAGCTCGGCCTCATGTAAATGTGTCCTCCCTCTGGACGTTGATACCTTCCTACAACTGGGGGCAGAGGGGAGAAAGTTACCTTTCTGGGGACAGAGCTGGGAATGAATTTACTTGGTTTCGTCTACCTCCTCCAGATTAAAACTGCACCCTCCAAGAGTAGGATGTTATTAAAAAAAAAAAAAAAAGGCGAAGTTCACAGGAAAGAGTAAGATTAAGACATGGAGATCCAGGAGAAGAAAAAAACCCAACACAACAAAACAAAAACTATGAAGATATACAGAATATGGAAATGCAAGAAGCCTACAAAATGTTATAGGGAGTAATGTTTATGAGGTAAGTAAAAAAAAAAGTTATTACTACAACAGATAGTAGAAAGCTGATATTTCATATATACAGTGCTAAATTATTTTTTAATTACATTCATAATTGGCATATATATAGCTATGAAACATTCATAACTATAGACACTATATAGCAAAAGGTGCAGCTCAGTTAAAAAAATTCTTATCAGGCTTTAATTTGATAACATCTGTTCACATTTAAAATGGGAAATGGAAAAAGGGAATTGCATATATAGGTGAAAACAGCAATTTAAAATGCTGACAAGTCAGACCAGAACTTGAGGCAGTTCTTTTCTTCACATACACACACACACACACCCCTTGAGAAAAACCAGACTGTTGAGCTATTCCTCTCACTAGAGAAGGTTTATCCTAATAAGACAACAATGCTTTGGGAGTGAATCCTGCAATTAGTCTGAATTGCTGTGCAGTTTACAGTTCTAGAAAGAATGGCTCAAACACTTTCATTTTAGCTGAAAAAAATTCAGATTAGTACTCTAGCCAGAAAACATTAGTTGCCTGTGCAACTATAAATTGTAATAAGTGGAAGGACATTTAATTGCATGCTCATCTACTGCATTTCTGAGAGACGCTGGCTCCCTTTAATGGAGAGGAGAGATTGTTTTGGGGGGATGAATCGGGCTTGCACAGAGCAGAGCTGTGGAGACAGCTATCCCGTCTCGTTTGTACCAGCATCACCACAATGAATGAGAATGGGAAATGCTCAGGTAATTCAAATGCTGCTCAAGGGAATTAGATTTGACCCCTGAATTTTCTACACAGTTCCAAGGTGATACTCAAATAGCTACTTTTCCAAATAAAATGGCATGTCTTTGTTTATGAACTGCCTGCATTCAGTTGCAAATGAAGATACAGAGTCAGAACTCCCTGAACTGGACATGCTCCTACGTATTTAGCAATCCCTAATGCATCTCTTGTCCATCTCTTGGTCCATTTTCCCCCTAAAACCATGCAAGCTTTTAATGAATGCAGTATTATTTGGGAAAATCCATGGGTTTACTACTGACAGTATTAACAGCCATTTCCATTTGTCTGTTTTGTACCTGGATTCCTTTAATGACCCAAATCAGTGACAAAATTGATCCCAATCACCCTCCTATATTATTCATAATTTTGTAGACCTCTATTCTACGTCCCCAAGTAATTTTGTCTGAAATTTGAAGAGTCTCAGTTTATTCAGTCTCTCTCATATAGAAAGCATTCCCCCTTTTCTTTGATTATTCTTCTCATCCTTCTCTGAAGCTCTTTCTAACTGTACTATATTCTTTGAAGATAACGAGAGCAAAGCTGGCACACAGTAATGAAGATGTGGGTGAGTCATAATTTACACAAAAGCATAATATCATTATCTAATTTATACTGAACTTCCCTAACCATTCTTAGCATTTCATTTGATTCTTTTGACCATCACCGGGCTCTAAGCTGATCTTGCTGCAGAGTGCCAATAGCAAGCTCCGAGTCCATCTTTGTGTATGAAATTAGGATTTTATCCTAATGTGCATTATTTTATATCTCTTTATCTACACTAAAAGATGCCTGTCACTTTATTGCCCAATCAGTCACATCTGGTGACAACTGTGACAGTCCTACAGGTTCTCACAATCACATACTGTCCTTACTATTACAAAGTAGCTTTCACCTGCAAACTTTTATCTTCTCATTGTTCTCTGGCCCCCACCCCCGTCCCTTCTGAATGTGTTGAAAAGCACAGATCTCTATAGGATGCCTTTGGTGACTTCTTCAGAGCAGATTGACAATTTTTTCCTACCTTCCCTTTTTCCTCTTAAACAATTATTTATTTATGGAAGTATCTTTCTTCTGATACAATGGCAGCTTAGCTTCACTACAAGCTTTTGTAGAGGGACCGTGTCAAAAGCCTTTTAGAAACCTAACTAGCCTGTATCAATCAGACCACCCTTATCTATATGCTTGCTGACCCTTTTAAAGGTCTCCAAGGTTGAAAATTAAGTGTATGACATGCAACATACAGTAAAATTCTAGTTGTTTTGTATCAGGCACTGCAAAATAGTACACACTTTGTTTTCGCATCCCAGCTCTAAAATGCAGATGATGACAATCACTCTTTGCCCAATATTATTCCAGAAATAAATGGCTGTGAACAACCTAAATACTCAAGAGTATGTGAATGCAATAGAAAAAGTAGTAATTATTACAGCAGAGACTCTCAAAGGGATTTAACTGCTGAAGCTTCATGTTTAAGAAATACTCAAACCTTCACATTCCTACACAACCCTAATGCTGGAGCCTGTAATCACCACGAAGACTACGCCTGCACTTGTGGCAACATACAAAATACACATCATACAGACTGGCCTCACTGAATTTTTAGCTCTTGTCAGGATCCAAAAATTTAGGTATCCTCATTATTAGCTCATTTGAGGCACTGATCAGAACAAGCATTCCCAAGTCATACCTAGTCAATTAAGCACAAAAGGTAGTCCGGAAAGAGGGAGAACAACTCTGTAGCCCAAAGGCTACCCTTAGATCAAAATTCTCCCTATGCTTTGTAAAAGCTGTTTTCTTGCAGGTTATTCCAGCACAGTTTGAAACCTTCCTTGTCCTTCCTTGGCTTGGCTAGTCCTGACTACTGACAATACTGAAGAATGTGAGAATGTCCCACAGTTTTAACAGCAGTCCTCTCAGACCATCAGGTATATGAAGCAAACATCCATACATCAATTAGATCATAGAATCACAGAATGGTTTGNAAAGATAAAAACAAGTATTAAAAGGCTTCATTACAACAGAAATGTAGCGTTTCATTGACTAATTTTTCCTGCTAGGCTCTAATACATATTCTTAGACAGTGCTGAAAAGGAATCTGAGATAGAAGCAGAAAACAAAAAATTGAAATAGTTAGATCTTGTCATTTCCACCAAGCATTCAACTTGCAATACATTTTTCTTCAGATATAGGAGGGCTTTTACTAGCTTAATGATCTGAAATCAAACTTGTAAATAGATCAATTCCAATGCTTGCTGGAAAAGTGTAGCAGAGAGTTGTAAGTAAACAGAAGGTATCATGTCTGTGATAGATTGCAGTAGGAAAAAACCCGATCCAAACCAAAAGAGAACTGGTGATTCTTAACTAGAATCCAGAATCACTGGAAACTTTGTGCCCTTTCCTCACTGTTCCAGTACGCATAATCCTGATGGTTTGCATTTTGATCTATTTTTGGCACCTTGCACATCATTTCAACTCAACTTGTGAATAAAACAAATGAAAACAAAATTACTTAGAACCAAAAGAAGCCATGGAGTTATATTAACTAACGTCATCAGATATGAGTTATATTAACCTCACTAGAGTCTTTCATAAGAATATAAGAAGTATTTTAAATTCTTTTTCTACTTCATACACATATCTTTCATTGATTCATTTTAATTCACTAACAGACCTATTTACTGCCAACCTCCTAATTCTATCCAACATTTTTGCTCTGTTAAAGGCATTTTAAAATACTAAAGCAAAGTTTTTAATTACCAAGAAACTAAAAATTAATATAAACATGAAAATAGTATCAAATTATAAAAGAAATACTTAATGAAAGCTAGCTGAAAACAAGAAGGGACACGTAAACAAATTTTTACCTAACAAAATTTTTGTTTACATAATAAAAAGCATTTCCCTTGTGAAAGTTACAGATAATTTTGCCAAACTAATTTAGAAATCATGAAAACATAATTACTTCTATTCAAATGCTCAAGTAATGCTGCGAGGCAGCCTGTGCTGCTGACAGGGCCCAGGAGAATTTCCAGTACAGCAAATCAAACACTTGGGTGAAAACTTTGGGATCTCAATTCTGCCAAGTCAGCTAACACCCTATTACTACTTCTTCCTCAATAACGCACCTCCGGAGATGGAAAACCAAAGGAGTTAAGGCTATCTCCTCATTAGCGTCCTTACCAGTAGAGCTGGACAGCAAATGCTCACGGATTCTTCAACCATCTCAGTCACCCATTGGGAACCTTGACATGCACACCTCCTCTCATCCCCAAATTTGTATTTAAGATCCACTCAGCACTGGGAAGGCTGTACTCCCAACATTCATCTTAGTTCATGCTCTCTGGTGAGGACCTACCCAGAAAACATGCCTACCACAGGTCCCCAAAGGGTAATCCTTCAGAGAATTTACTAGTCATAAATGAGCTAGCTCCTCTACTCACTCAGTCCCAGGGGGTGCAATGTGAACAAAACCCAACCCTAAAATTGTCTCTTTACATATGAGCAATAACTGTAGGTAAGCTACACAATTTAAACATGAGCAGAGTTAGTAACAGTGTTTCTCCTCCACCAACAACATCCAGCAGGAAAACACGTAATTAAGATGAAGCAAAATAAACCTTAGAAAGTGCCTGTATGACACTTACCTGATGCAGGGAAAGCCAGACACTAGACCTGATGACCCTGGAGACCCCTGTGTTAGGAACACCAGGAAAAAACACTCACATCCTTCCACTTATCTGTGCTTACGTCTCTGAAGCTGCTTGCACCTAATGTTTCCACATTCATGCCTAGAAAATGTCTGGATGAAGCACCACACACAGAAGAGTTACAGCTGCTTTCACTTTGGAGTAGTAGTAGTTTATCATCTGGGAATACTTACAGTTTTAGGAAAACCCGCCCTGCTCTTGACTGACCGAAGTTGCAGAAAAACATGCTTATACAGTCTGTAAACACCAGATCTTCAGTAAGCCAAAATATTTAAGGGTGAAAATTCTTAATGATTGAAATTTAAAAATAATAATAATACTGCATGCGACGGCCTGACTTTTAACCATGGGAAACAAAAACCTTGACAGCATTGTAAATTGTGACATTTAAAGGCTAAAACTGGGACAGCAGCAATAAGAGACACAAGCAAAGAATATGAATATGAAGTACTTAATACTGTGCTTATTTTTGTGATAGACCCAAACTTTACTTTCCAGTAGGACAGCAGTAGTCCTTTTGATCAGAGAGAGCTACTAGAAAATGCATCAGTCAAGTCTGGCATGATGCCACCGTACTTTTCTAAACCTAGAGCAGAGGTCAGTCCTTTCTGCCTTGCAGTGACCCTTGGGAATTCCCTACCATGTGGGGAATTTTTTTTTTCTTTAAATACGCTTAATCTCAAATCATATAAATTCCCAGCCAAATTACTGATACTTTTGAACACACTCAGTAATCATAACCATTATCCCTTGAAGTAACCATGGGATCTTTTGCATATTCAATTTAAAGAAAAAAAAAACAAACAAAAAAGACAACTTCATAGAAATAGTCTATGAAGAACTTCAAAAAACAAGCCAAGCAGGCAGACTGAAACCAGCAGACAGAATTCATAGGTTCATACTGCATCCTACACACTGCTTTCTAGAACATTTTCCAGTCTGTATCAGAGAAATAGTTCTAAAATTGCTTATTTTCAGAACAGCAGCCAAAACAATTTGAAACACCTATTCAGAGAGTCAGATCTATATCCATGCATTTGCTTGCTCCAGAAAAAGATACTGTTCAAAACCATTTTTTAATTCCAGCAATCGCCAATTAATGGGCTGTCAGGTACCTTGCTTCCTTTCCTCTCCCTTTCCTTTTCTGCTCCTCCATAATACAACCCAGAGCAGCTGGAACTGAAGCTATCACCCTTCCTCCAAAAGGGTTCATACTCAGTCTGCTTGAAGAACAGCCTCTCACAGAAAGAAATTAAAGCGTAAAAACACACAGTGAAAAGATACAGTTTTGACTGAACAGTCATGCTCGTAAGGGGTCCATTCACAGAGTGCAGAAGAGTATGGGCCTTTTCCAGAGAATAAAAATAGTACCTAGCATATTTCAGAGATGTATCTTGACAAAAATATTTTTAAAAATTATTTTAAAAGAGTATGGGTTATTGCTAAGATGAGAACAGAGGACATTTGCAAGCAAAATTCAGTAGCCAAAGACATTCAGTTGTCCTAAATTACAATAGCTGCTAGCATCAGGAAGGAAGCAAACACCAAAAAAAGGCAAAACTGCGCAGTACCTCCTAACTGTGTCACCATGAAGAGAGTGTGGAACAACATCAACATGTCTTAATTCAGGAAAGTAAGGACAAAATAATATTCTAATACAAGCAGAGGGCAGTTTAATAGATACATTTTAACAGATATTTAATAAATACAGATCAAATACTGCCAAGGAAAAAAAATTAACAAAAAAGAAAAGCAACTTGCCCAAAGCAATGGACAGGTTATGTCAAACAGTATGTGGAGATATTCACTGCATCAGTCCCGCCTACACTAATACTGAAACTAGCACTGTTTGTGTAGGAAATTACTCCGGCACGTTCTCTCCAAAAGATGCAATAGTTCTATCCACAAATTCTGTATATCATCTTATTTTATCCTCCCTATTTTTGCATTAATCACAACAGGCTGGTGCTGGACAAACACAGAAAATGACAGCCATCTGTACAAACAGCTTATGTCTAAAGATACAGGAGGTGTGACGTCAAAACATTTCCTTGTTGTCTGTCTTCCACACTATCCACTAAGCTGAACTGAATCTGGCAGAGTTCAGTCTGGCAAGGGGTGGAAAGGGATGGCAAGGGCAACAAGGACTTCTGTAAGTACACGAGTAGCAAAAGGAAGACTAGGAAAACACTGGCCTGCTGCTGAATGGGACAAGGGCCCTGATGACACAGGACATAGAAAAGACTGAAGTATCAATTGCCTTCATCACCTCACACTTTGCTAGTAAGGTTGACCTTCTGAAATCCAAGGACCCAGAGACCAAGAAGAAAGTCTGGAGCAAGGAAGGCGTGTCTGAAGACCAGCATATACTGGGGGCCACCTGGCTGGAAAGCAGCTGGCAGAAAAGGACCCAGGGGTCCTGGCAGACACCATGTTGAACATGAGCCAGTAATGCACCCTTGAGGCAAAGAAGGCTATGCATACCTGGAGTTCTGGGTCTAGTGCTGGGCTCCTCAGTACAACACACTGGAGAGTCCAGTGAAGGGCCACAAAGATGATGAAGGGGCAGGAGCGTCCCTCGCATGAGGAAAGGCTGAGAGACTTGGGTCTGTTTAGCCTGGAGAAGGCTTGGGGGATCTCATCAATGTATATAAACACCTGCAGGGAGGGTGCAAAGAGGACTGAGCCAGACTCTTTTCAGTATATTAACTGACATCCTCATACATGTCATGCCTAGGGTGTACACTTGGGACAAAGTTTTGGTGATTTTGCCTTTAGCAAAACTATTTAGCAAGACTACAAAGAGAAAGACCTTGAAAAGGCCTCTAGATAAACCAGAAATGCCAGGACTCTGTATACTCAGATTCTATTTCAACCAGTCTCTCTGAAAATTATCTTCCTACTTCTGAAAACATTAGCGTAGTATTACTTGGTTATGTGTAATATCACATGCCTTGCTTAATGAAACCAGGTAAGTCAGATTAATTTCCTAATTTCCTAGATAAAGCAGAAAGTTGCATTTCAGATTGTGACAGTGGAGGTTTTCTTTTTCAAAGTACTTCTACATCAGAAATGAGTAGTAAAGATGATGAAGCACCAAAAGTAACGGCTGTGGAATCTGTGAAATCCTAAGATAAACATCAGTCAGGAAAGATAAAGATCTAGTTTACCCCATCAATGGTCAAGGCCAATATGTTATAATAACTTAGAAGGAAGTTTCCAGTTATATTTTTCTGGGATATTTTTAGAGCTTTCAGGCATTATATCATTAATAACAAAATAATTAAATACAGAATCTTTGTAATTTCTGCCATTTATTTGGAGCAGAAGGCTATAGCTATTCACCTTACATTCTCAGTTTGCAGGGAGAAGTATGAAAGAGCTAGATGCTATTAAGGAGCTGAACAAATGAAACGATCAGAGCAGAGAAGACAAGTTACTGACAAGTCAAGTCAGGCACATCACAGGAAGACAGAAATCAACAAGACAGAGTCTTGTGGGCAAAGAACCTCCTCTGTCCCCCTTCAAACTCCTACCTTGAATATACCTACTAAAATCTTATTAGTTCTTTTCCCTTCTACCTTCCCTCTATTGATCAATCTGCAAAGACATCTGCTACATCGACTAGCCTTTGAGCAAACAAACTAAAATGAAAAGTCAAACAAAGGAATGATGAATGTTAAATTCAAAAGAAAAGGGTCTCTCCATTCTGAAACAAATCCATTTTCATTTTTTAAGCATTGAAGATTTTAATACTGAGCAGACATTCTTTGTTTCTTCTATGGGCATACCTTATAAGCTATTTCAGCAGTTTTGGCTACCAAAATGAGTAATGCTTGTGGTCTCGGGGACTGTGCATAAATTTATCATTTTCCTCCACAGAAAGAAGGCAGCAAAAATACTCACTACCAGAATGAATATTGTCTCTTGACAGGCAGAAATAACCAAGAACCATTCATACTCATATCCTTTGAACTTCTTCAGGGTAAAACACCAATGTTTTGTTTTTTTTAAATTGTTCAGAAAAATAGCTATGAAGGACTAAGCAATTACTATTCTTGAAACAGCTTAGGTTTTATAACTAGCAGAACAAACGTTCTACCATAGCTTCTTTTAATTTGAGGCATATTTTAACATTCCTATAAAATAATTTTCTAACAGATGGATTATTAAATGGCAGAAAAAGATTGCATAGATGAATACCAACCTTTCACCTCATAAAATTACAATTTTTATCTACAATAGGCAGATAAGAGAGAAGGACGTCCTTACTAGTAACCTTCTGAAGATAAAAAAATCAATCCCAAAATAAACACACATTTTACAATCACTGCTCTCAAGGTTCATCGTTCATTACTGTAAGCCATTGTAAGTTATTAAAGAATGTGCCACTGGCAATTACAGGAAAGTCAGAACGTATATTTAAGCTGCCCTTCTTTCCAACAGCGAAGCGGGGACACTGTCCCACCAGTGGATCCAGTTGTATCTGTATCACAGCATGCTGCCTTATGTTCAACATAGCACTTTTCACTTACATGATATTTTATAAAAGATGACAATGGCAATTCTTAAGTGGGAGTAAATTAGGGATTGCCATTGAAATGGTGATTCCCTCCTCACCAGATTCAGACTTCTGCAGTCACAGGCAATTATCATCACATTCAGTTCACAAAGGTTTGCGGATCATCTGTTACACTCGCCACAGGCCACAAGAAATTCCCAACGTTAAAACACAATTTTAACAACCACAGACAAATCCCAGGCAAAAGCCAAGAGTATGTTGCTCCACCACAACAAATACTGAAGGCAGCAGCATCTCTGAAATAAATTCTCCACCGTTTCCTACGGGAAAATCCATGTAAATTTAAATTAGCAAAAATCACCACAGAATATACATTTACTTTATGCTCACACTTAAATACGTATGCAAAAATATTTATTTTCACAATTCTAAAGAAAAGCTACAAAAATTACCCCAAATTCCTCTCTGTGTGGAAAATTACAGGCCTTCATCCGTTTATAGAATTTCTCCTGAATACCAAGTCTGACAAAACTTTTAAATAGAGTGACAAGCCTAAACTGTAAAGCAAAGATAAATATACACAGCATCTGTACACCAGAAAGGAACAAGGCATCTGATTATAGCATAGTATAACACTTCTGCATTTAGTAATTGTTATATAGACGTATGCATACATGTACTTACATGGGCCTGTACATACATTGAATTTAGGATAAGGTATTGATGAACAGGGTGGTGTGTCCCAGCAAATATTAACTAAGTTGATCTGAAGAATGCTGATAAACTGTCAGACTGTTGGGTGCCATTTTTAGGTAGCAGTATTTTCAGATAGTCTCTTATATATTCAGCAACACGGCATTTGGAGCAAGTCATCTGGACAGCGTAAAAGTCTTTTGTGAAGAGGTGTCAGAAATCAACCTTTCTCTTAAGTGTTCAACTGATCCTCATGGAAGTATCAGATTCCTCTCTCCTCTCCCTCGGTTACAGCAGACCCAGTTCTTTTCCACCTAACTCTAGGCTCTCCTCCCCACGCTCCCCCGCAGTTTTGGATTAACGACTATCAATTGCAAGTTTTTACCCCTGCACCCAACCTGCAGCAATGAGTGAGCTCTTCCACTCCACACAAGAAACACTCACTTAACTCAAAGGTGCATTGCACAATATTCTACCAAAATAAACATGGAGATCCTAAAATAACTTTCAATGCATGCTTTACATTAACACATCCTTTAAAAGCTCCTCAATTTTTCTTTTTTCCAATGTCAAACTTCCCAACAGCCTTCCCAGGAAATAAAAAATAAGAAACAGGAAATAAAAACAAGAGAGTTTCAGGGAAAAAAATTAATGTGTGACTTTCTCCTTATGCAAACTTCATTTCTCCTCTTTTTGCCTTTCCGCATCACAACATTCCCTTCCATCAGACATTTGTTGACACCTTTGTGTTTTCCAGACTCTCTCCTCATCTGCCTTTACTTGTACCCTCACCCATCTTGTCCTCCTCGCTCTTTCCTGAGTACACTTAGTTTGCCCATCTGAAAAGGCTCTCTCCAACTACAGCTCCGTCTTCTTTAACTCTATTTCTCTTTTCAATGAAGTTGTCTCCAAATGCGTAATTTCACTATTCCATTTCCTTGGTTCATCTTTCCCAGCAAAACTATCAGCACCAAAAATCTATCCCCCACAAAGCTAAGATTCATTTCCATCCTCATCTGACAAGTTGTGCTGCTGTCCTCCCTTCAAAAACTGAGTGCACTTGGCTCCACAGCATTATTTTCTTGTAGGTCTTCTGTCCCTTGTAGCATTGGGACTTCACAGGAGCTTTACTAGGCCTTTGTCCGTCTCATTCTTTCATTTCTCTTTTTTTTTTTTCATTCCCTTCCTCCCCTTGACAGGGGGTACCTGTTATTTTTGCCTCAATCAAGAGAAGACAATGGAAAGTCTAGAAGTAAAATTCTTTTTTCCATTTGGACATTAACTTATGTAACAGCATAAGCTCCTAAAGTGTTTAAGCCTCTAATTTCTTGCCTCTAAGTGTACGCAGAGCTGAAGATGGAGCACCTTCCACGAGACACGTACAACCTGGACAGCTGCAGCACAACTTCTTTCTTTAACATCCCTTCCATTCCCTACCTCTGATGGACCATATTGATATGGCAATGAATCCCAGAAATAACTGCAGAAATTATTAGCTCTTTGTCAGTACACACTGACTGAAAAGCCATTTGCTACCTTCTCTCAGGAAAAAGTGGCAAACTAGTCAAAATGCGGAGCTCCAGAGCGATGTGCTCCATCAGTCGGACCACATTGCTGAGAACAACCAACGAAACAAGCACAGCAGCTGTTTACAGTGCTGACACCCTCAGGCACTAAAACACTTATAAACTGAAACATATTTCTACTACTTTTGAAATAGAAAACTAAAATGGTGGGGAAATGTCTGGTGCAGTAAGCAAGCTTTTTTCATCTCAGGCAGCTGAGTGAAAGGCCTGAGTAAAATAAATGGGATGGTGAGACTGGAAACACAAGCATCCAGGTATCACAAGGCAACAAAGACACCAGAGTAAAATTCAGTCAGCACTAATTCCAAACTCCAGCTGATTAATCTTTCACATCTGGTGTGATGAGCATCACCATCCTATCTGGTGATTACTGTCATGAAAATGGGCATCACCAAACAGGGAGGAAAAAAAATAGACACACAGTGTCCTCAGATCACACTAAAGGTACTCCAAGGTTATACTTCATTTCCAAAACATCCATTATACAACAGCCAGTACCTAAAGAACTTCAGCAAGAAAATATCCATGGAGTTTACCAGTTATTTGTATTGTTCACGTTCTTCAGATTATCTTCTAATAATCTGCCTCTAATCAGTTTGGAAATCGGAGCACTGTACTTCCTTTTGCTGCTTGCTTCTCTAACACCTTCTCAACTGATAGTATTTTTCTAAGCTACTCTGCCCATTTCCATTTCACTCACAGATGTAAATTGAACTTGCTGGCCCCCCATACACACTTTACACTGTATATAAGACAGACAAATTCTGCTCTCACTTGATATGAATACACTAGGAGGATAAAATTTAACATAGCAGAGTAATCTGAAAAAAAAAAACCCAAAAACCGGTAAACAGAATTTCCCTTTGCTTCCACATACTTCAACCATGCATTTCAGACCCTTCCTCCTTGCAGCTGCAGACCAGCTGTACCAACCCAAACCTCAGCCTGAGATTTCGAGGTTTTCTGGTTAGATCCCACAGCTCTTTGGATTCCAGAGCTTCCAAACAGATCTTACCTCCCCAAGGTGTTTATACAGCACCAACAATTATATTCTCTCAGCAGAGTGTGTCAGCCCCATTCTTGCAAGCACCATCCTGTCGTAAATCAGGGCTTGAGACGTGCCAATTGCAGAAGGCTGGTAAAAAGTCTCCACTATTGGAAACCAGATACCAGAACACACATGCTCACGTGCAAAACATGCTGTCTGCTGCACTGCAGTTTTTCCTCAACTGTCCTGACCTGAAATACCAACCATTACATTTTGTATTTAATCACTCAAGTTTGTTATATTTTGGCTAAGGATACATAACAAATAATATTAAGAGTCACCAAATACTTATATTAAACAAGAAGCATTTAGGAGATTTAAGGAAACTGGTGTGATCAGATCTTCTGTCTCATGCTGGTGTAATGCTCCAAAGACGTTCAGTCAGTCATGTGTCAGCTAAAGCAGCAAGACTTTATTACTTCTGAAAAGCAATCTGGAACTGTAAACCTGAACAGTAGATTGAGCTCGTTCTCCAGGTTTACTTTAGACCTCAACTCCTGACATTTGAGCACAGAAGCTCTAGCCAGATTTAATTCTTTTAAAACAAATACCACACAAAACCTATCCTTTTTAATTTATTTCATAACATTTGCTAAAATTACTTTTGCGCACTTTGCTTAAAGAACCATAAATATAATTCAATAGCTTTTATAGCCGGCACCTTTACAGATGGTAAAGAGAAAAGGTTTTGTTAACCAAGACCAACACCCCAAAACACTACAAAATATTCAAAGATCACCTTTACCAGCATTTGCTGAGAGCTATAACCCAATCACATTCCAGAGGATGGTTTCTGCTCTGTAATTTGAACGGAAAATAACCAGTGTACCTTGGCAAAGCTGACTTTCATTTTGATCACAGCAAACAGTGATAGGACAGGGCTATTCAAAGCATTTCTATTTCGCTCCCTTACAGTGATTACTGTTTAATAATGGCAAACACGACAAATTGAGCAATAGTCATTTTGTCCTTTGGCACATCCAGCTATCCTTGGCTTAAGTTTAGTCAATCCTGTGCACAAAAACAAAGTCAAACATCACAGTCCTGACAAAAGTAAGTGATGAATAAGGACAATACAAACTAAAAGAAGAAAAAACTGTGTGATCCATCTCTGTGCTGTAAACAGGTCTTTGGATGTGAAAAAATTCAAGGTATTTGTAGAACAATAAATTCAGTGGATGTCAGAATATCTAGGCAACTCAGGTGCCATTCATCTTGTGCCTGAAAGGTATGTAGAGCAACCCCTTGCTAACAGTCAGGATTTCTTTCCCTCTTTCCTCTTTATCTTTTACTACCTTACTGTAAGTTGTTGACTGCCTCAATTCTGAAATCCAAGATGCACTTCTCAGAAAAAATACTTCCATTGTAAGCTCAGCAATTTCTTAGGTACGTGTCCTTATCAACACTTATAAATATCTAAAGGGCAGGTGTCAAGAGGATGGGGCCAGACTCTCTTCAGTGGAGTGACAGGACAAGAGGCAATGGGCACAAACTGGAACACAGGAAGCTCCACCTGAACATGAGGAAAAACTTCTTCACTGTGAGGGTGCCCGAGCACTGGAACAGGCTGCCCAGAGAGGTTGTGGAATCTCCTGCTCTCGAGACATTCAAAACCTGCCTGGACGTGATCCTGTGCAACCTGCTCTAGGTGACCCTGCTCTAGTGGGGGGGTTGGACTAGATGATCTCCAGAGGTCCCTTCCAACCCCTACCGTTCTCTGATTCCATGATTCTGTCTGGGTCTTAACACACACACACACACACACACACACACGCACACACACACACACATATGCATGTGCACACAGGTTTTTTCCCCTTACTGTCTTATTGCCATTCTCTCTGGCAACATAGAAGATTTCAAGACACTAAGACAGCTTCAAGAAAGGTTTCTATGTTTGTTCTTAAAATTTCATCTGCATACTATATGAAGGTCCAGAGGAGAAAATTATATTGTTCTTGTCACAATTAACTTTCTGAACATAAGGAAATTTTAACAGGTAGCATATATTATTCACATACAATTTATTTATGGTGGCACACGTTCAACCCACAAAATGCTTCATATCTTGTATCCAAAGAAAATTTTTGATGAGCACCAGAAGGTAAGATTGAGGTACACAGTTAATGACAAAAAGTCATTATGAAGTTCCAGGGCTTTAAAGCACACTTCTACAAACTGCAAAACCCAGAGATTTATCAGCATCTCTAACTATGCCTCAAATACCATCCTGCTCCTACTATGAGTTGAAGAAATACAAAAATAGATGAGCTGGACATATGTTAAAAGGCTATTTTTGATCCTTATGAAAGAAACTAAGTAAACATATACTTACCAGGTACCAAAACCAGACAACCAGTGATGTAGAATAGTACTTAACTGTAATGGAAATACATAAGAAATACAAAAAGAGCTGCTTTGTAATTACTAAACATTTTGATTTGAAAGGGGGAAAACCCAGAAGTATCATTAAAGGGAACGCTCCTGACACTGACACAGCCTGTTTATTTCCAGGCAGCTTTTCCTCCGCAGACCATTGTACCTCTGCATGATTAAGTTACTGCAACATCTCATGCTTTTACCAGTTTACAGAGCTCTGATGTCAACCATTACACTAACTAGCATGCAAAAACCAGCTCATTCATTCTAAAGATACTCTTTGAGGTGCTTCCTCCAAGCATCCTCAAACATCTGCTCTTAAACATCCAGACATCAAAAACTGTAAATATTTACTACATAGTCTCAGTTGTTCAATTTGTATTTAGTTTCTAATTCTTCTTCTACTTAGTGAACAGAGGAGGAGCTATTCAAAGGATAAATCAGAAAAAAATCAGGGCTCAGGGTTTGGGGTTTTCCGGAGGTTTGTTGGGTTGTTTGGGTTTTTTTCATTTTCCAGCAGTGCTTTTACTGAAAAAAGATAATGAGTGGATTGGATACAATTGTCACTGCAGCATCAGTTCTTAAAATTGATGCAATGTGAAATCAAGCTCACAGCAGTTAGCTGAAATTAAGTTTCTTAGTGCACACAGCCTGAGGAAAGTGAAAATAAAGAAGAAATTGAATATTACACCTGTAGAGATGTTCGTGTCATCTCTAAAAACTAACCAATGAAGAGTGTATGCCAATACTTACATGCGGGTAAGACTATTACTCATATGTCAAGTAAGAGTAGGTAGACAAACGCACGCTACGCTTTATACAGCATGCAAAAGTTGAGAAAAACGTCATTTTAATAACCCTGTTTATACAAGGGCTACCACCACAGATCAATACAAATAATTTTGCACCTGAACTAAACTACATGAAAGTAATGACTACAATAGATAGATTTGCAATGTGCTTTTAAAAAACAAGATCTAACACACTCAAAACTGAACATTTCTTATACTGAATTCACACAGTCCTTAACTGGTTGTCTTTTTTGACCAGTAAGGCCAAAGTGAAAAAACCACACCTAGGCAATTAATGTATGTGTTGGCAATAAAATGAGGTCAGGTCACTTCACAATTTATCATCACTGCCAAACCAAAGGGTAGCATCCCTTTTCATAGGTTAGTGGCCAAACCAGCTGTAGTAAGTAAATTCATGAGAAAGACATTCCATAATAAAAGAAAAGCAACCATTATACTCAAGATGATGTCTTCGTATTTAAGTTTGCTCAGTTCAAATCAAGTCAAATTACACAAAAAGAGATGTACACTTTTTTTTAAAAGAAAAGATTACTTCCCCAAACCATTTTTTCTTTTTTTTTTTTTTCCCCTTCCATAGTTTCCCTGACCATCTTCCTGTTCTCCCCTTTTCTTCCCCTTTCCATAAAAGATAAAGTATCTTTTGCTCTCTTCTAAAAAGATCTTCAAGGATAGTAGTTTGATTACTTCCGTTTAAAGTGTTTCAGTTCATTCATGGAAGGCCATGAGACTTCTATCCAAGACTACTGATATATTTTTCAAACAGATCCATGAAAGCTTCTTATATAGGTAGTGTCTTCGTTTGTAAGACAGTACAGTAAAAATAAAGCCAGAAGTTGAAAGTGTCCCACAGTTGGCAGTAAAAGTCTAGAATAAACATTTAAATTACTTAAAGCTAAAATAAATCAATATTCTTAAGTCACGTGCTTATCTGAAAATACCTGTTTTAATGTCCCTTTAATTCACTGAGGCTGGAGCCTGTGTATAAATGTGAAGCATCTTTGCTGAAAAGAAGTGTGAAATCCTGCTACTTAACTACTATAGCATATTTTCTCCTTGGGAGGTGGAGAAGTCTTGTAATTCATCATTTGTGGTTCTCCTTGCCAGCAAAGCATAGGCTCTATCTGGTCTAACCGGTAAGAGCAATTTACCTCAAAGTCACTTTTCAAAGACACACGTTGCTAAATACTCCACTGAAATAAAAAGACTTCAGCGTTTACTGGGCAAATTTCTAAATGAATGAGCAAGCAATTCACTGACTTCAGCAAATCCAGCAATTACATACATCTCCAAGAATAAAGCACTTAATCCACTTCTAAAAGACAAAATAAAACATATGCAAACCAAAAAGCCACATGCACACAGTATGTCTGAACAGCAGGCAAACCTTTCTTGGCCATCTTTCTGTGCTGTTAATAAAAGCATCTTGCTAAGCATAACAAACTTGTACAACTACAGCAAAGTCTGTAGTCTGTAAAGCAACTTCTTCCCTTCTCAAACACTGCCTGTTGTGCATCCCGTGTTGACATGACACAATGATGACCACGTTCTCCACTTCTTTCTCAGCGTTGGACAGTCACTTACTCAACCACCTCCATTTACGGTCAAAACTTAGGCCCCTTTGCCCTTGTGCTGGATGTATTTGCAACCATCACCAATTTGTTTTCTAGTCCTACCTTCCCCAACTACACGGCTGTGCACATACAGGATCTTTCACTCATCTCTTTTACTTGTTCTGACTTTGCATTTATTTTCCACACTCACAATCACCAAACATGGTAACGCTTCTTAAGAGAGGTCTGAATTCCGACCTTCTCAGCAGGACAGGGAGCAGTTTGCCAGGCTGAGGCTTGAAAATGCCGCCTGCTACGCTGCTGCTGCTGCTGATGGATGGGGCAGGGCTTGCTGAAGGAGCAGGTCTGCTGCTTTGCCCCCAGACATGGAGAAGGTACGTCATCTCTACCTGGAACCATGAGATTTGTTGTGTTCAGACCATGAAGCCTTCCTTGCTCCTTTACTGATTGTCACTGACCCTAGATTTGAATTACAAGTTACACAAAGACTGTTTCATCTCCCCAACTATTCCACCTGTAAGCCAGAAAAAAAAAGTGAGATTATTTAATACACATATTAAAAAACCCTATTATCTCACACATATATGTGTGTATATATAGTTAGGAATGCACTTAAGTCTTGTTATGATAAATGAGCAGTTCTTAAAGAAACATTACAGTCAGAGTTTCAAAAATAAGCATTACACTACAGGCAAGGAAATACATTTTCTTAGCCTAAACCTCACACATTTTGCCAAGTTGAGATAAACGTACCGAACTTAGCTGTGACACTAACTTAATTCTGATTTTTATTTTTTTTTTAAATTCTCCTATATACAGGTTAAAAAAACTACACAGGGCTCAAGAGAAAGTGATCAGATGGTGTTACTATAGCAGCAAAGCATCCAAGACGTGCCAAATTTTTCCCATTTAAAATGAAAACCGAACTGCCAGAGTTATTGGGTAAGGGACTACTATGAGTAAAATTGTACAGTCCGTGAAGATTTGCAGACCTTCACAATAATCACTACAAAGAGATTTAAAAAAAAAAAAAAAAAAAGCTAGAAAAGATGAAAAATGGAAAGCAATCACATTGATGTGAAGAAGCCTTTCAAAAGGAGAGTTCAAGTAAAAATCTGTAAAGAAATTCATGCTTGATGCACCAAATCACCTATGTTACCAGAAGTACATAATTATTCCTGAAAATAAAGAGTATTTTTATCATAAAATAATTCACAAGGCTTGTATCTAGGAGAGCAATTATTTTATCTGGTAACATTTACCTATAAGTGATATAGTTCTTACAGTGCTATAAATATACATGTGCATATTAATAACCGCATTACCAGTTAAGGGACTGAAGTCTGTTCAGTTCTTGGTTTTGCTCTTCAATCTCAGAATCGTATTCTTTAAAAAATAATTCATAATCTATCTGGAATACCACCTACTCAGAATTATTCCTCCTTATCTAAGAAGGTCCAATATGTATGCTCCACAATATACTGCAAGCAAACAAGTCAGTGTTTATTGTTTTATTTTTTCAGTCTTTACTGCACAATATCAGGCTGCTCACATTTCTGTAATGTTTCTTTTGATTCACTGTCATTTACATTACATGTTTTCACTCTGTAAATAAGCTGCTTGCTGCTATAACAACTTGCCTGCTATGAATCAATAAAATATAAATCTATTTTATACAAATCAAAGAGCCATCACACGTCAATGATTGCAAAGAGCATTGCCTGTGTCCTGGTTTCAGCTGAGACAGAGTTAATTTTTCTTTCTAGTAGCTGGTATAGTGCTGTGTTTTGGATTTAGGATGAGAATAATGTTGCTAACATGCTGATGTTTTAGTTGTTGCTAGGTAGTTGTAGTGTCTACACTAAGTCAAGGACTTTTCAGCTCCCCACACCCTGCCAGCTGCACAAGGAGTTGGGAGAGCACAGCCAGGACAGCTGACCCAGCCCGGCCAAAGGGATATTCCCAACCATCGAGCGTCGTGCTCCGGATACAACTGGGGAAGCTGTCCAGGGAGTGGGATCACTGCTCGGAAATAGGCTGGGCATCAGGAGGAGGTTCATTTCTGCATGTGGTGCATTTGTGCATCACTTAGGTTATATATATTATTATTGATATTCTTATTATTATTCTCTTCCTTTGTTATCCTAGTAAACTGTCTTTATCTCAACGCACCAGTTTTGTTTGCTTGTTTGTTTTCCATTCTTTCCCCCGTCCCCTTGGGGCCGGGAGGGGTGAGCAAGCAGCTGCGTGGTATTTGCTTATGGCTGGGTTACACCACAACAGCTACCATTTCAGTTTTCAGCCCATCCACAAAGATCACATAGCTTAGAGTCTACAACCTCATACAGTGCTCCAATTCAAACATATTTGTTGTAAACTACTGGGTTTTATGAAACAGCTTGTGCTTTACGCCTCTCTTTCAATTTTTTACATTCCATATACATAGAAATTTTTTTTGCCTTCATTATTTTCCTCATGCCTGGCTATTTTACAGTCCATCATGCAAGTGAAGAACTCATTCATTCCTTCTCCCTTGAAAGCTCTGAGTCTTTTCCCTGCAGGTAAGAGCAGCTGGTTCTGTCCAGGTGTTGAGAGTTGGCTCTTGCTTTCACAGGACTAGCTGTGCTTGTGAAGTACGTCCTCTGAGTGATGTACTGCATCTGCACAGTCAGGATGGTGTGCAAACTGCTGACTGGGAAACTAATGAAGTTAAACCTACAAACATTGGCACGATTGTAACACAAGACTACAACTGAATCATTCTGATGCTAACACAGTCCCATAAAGAAATGAATGGGATTATTTCTGTACGTAATCATTTCATGCAGATTTGCTCCTCATAAAACAGAAAACCATGTCCAAGCATGGACAACATAAAACCCTGTCCAACACAAAACCCTGTACAAGTATTGCCTTTCCAGTTCACCCAAAACTGAGCAGTTAAAATTTTTTGCAGAAAATAGTTGTTCTTGGGAGACTGCAGTAGTGGTGCATGAGGCTCCATACATGAAATGCAGAAAATAATCTAAAGCTTTATAATTCCACCTACAAACTCTGTCCACAAAAAGGCGTAAGAGTGAAAACATCCCTTCTACAAGCTTCAAAATCCAAATCACAGTTGCTTTTGAATAACCAAGGCCTTACTTAATTAACTTCCAGGATTACCATTTTGTATGTGGCTGCCTCCTCCCACAAAAAAAAACCAACAAGTAGATAAAGGTGCTGTAAGTAGACTTATTTCTGTAGATTCATAGAATAAATTTAGGTCAGCAGGGACCTCTGGAGATCATCAAGTCCAACCACTCACTCAAAGCAAGTCAACTTCAAAGTTAAGGCCACGAGCAACCTGATTACACAATCAAGCTTTGGAAGATACTCCACTGCCTCTCCAGGCTACTCACTCCAGTGCTTAACTACTCATTTTTCCTTACATCCAGTCAGAATTTTTCCAGTGTAAACTCGTAACTACTGCCTCTTATCCTTTTACAATTCACCTCAGAAGAATATAGCTCCATCTTTTCTTTAACATCCTTTAGGCAGTAGATTCAAGATCCACACTAGGAACTTCAGATGGTTATATCTTTTTGGCTTGCAGCAATGCTTTTCCACGCACTTTTGGAAAGGATGCTACCTAATATGCTTATCCACATACACATATACTTTGTGAAAGTCAGTCACAGAAAGAGGAGGACACGGTCAGAATCCAATTCTACTCACAAAAGAAGGAAGACTGTCATCCAGAGATTTCTGATTATTAGGAGGAGAGATCCCCAGTTTTATTATTTTTTAATAATGTTTGCCCTTTTAAGCAGCAGTTCAGTGGTTTCCATCTTCTAATGAGGTGTATGCTTCTTTAGCCAGAAAATGCAGTCAACAAGATGAAAGTGAGAAAAGTTGGTGATATACATACATTTTTTTTCCTTCTCAGTATGAATGTTTATGGGACACTAAATGATGAGAACCACCATTTTATTGCTTTCCCCTTTCAGGGTCAAAGATGGTTAAAACAGAAGACCAAAAACTATAGTCCTCAAGAAGACATCTTCTTTAATGTACCAAAGAAAAAAGTTAGGACGAGAGGATGACACTCAGCAACACAGAGAGCATTTGATATCTGAACACCCCTTTCGATTAGAACTTATTCAACTTTCAAATATTGGGAATAAGTCGAGAATAGAGAACTTTGCCTTTCTTCTATATGGCTTAAAACCAAAAAAAGTACACTATTCTCATTTGTACCACTTGAATATCTATGGCATTAGTCTCTCCTGCCCTCTGTAATAATTTCAGAAGTTTATAAAAGATGGTATCCTATTATGTACTTTCCAAAACAGAAGCTCCAAAATTCTTGTATTTTGACTCAAAATATCATTTTCATTGTCAAGATATGAGTTCCAAAATGAAATACAACTCTACCATTGCTGTTCACACTTTGATGAATGTTACATTTATTCATAAACCTATGAGTCAATCAACTGTTGTTAAAGTTACCAAATATAAAACAAGCAAAAAAAGTAACTTGAATGAAATTGTTCTGTATTTTATACTACTATACCAAAAAAAGTATTGATAGGAAAGTTTAGCTGATGTACCATAAATGGTATGAAAACACTCTTTTTTCCAATTGTTATGAAATAGACATTTCACGAAACCACATATTCATGACATTTCCTGCTCTTTAAGGATCTTTTCCTATCCTGAAAGTTTGGGGAGTTGTGTTGCTTTGTTCAATAGCCTTTTTTCTTTTCATACCACAGTTTATATAGCTGTATGGCAGGCATCATAGTCAAAACCTGATGCTATTAGAAATACACCCATAATACTTTCTGCTTCATTCTTTATATATTATTCCTCTCTGAGCAATTCCTAATGTTCTATTTTTCTTTATGATTACCTTTTTTGAGCAGTGAGATTTCACAGAGCTATCCACAATGACTCCAGTATCTCTTTTGTCCTGGCAACAGTTTCTTTGCCATCATCTGTGATCATCATGAGACACAAATTATTAGTTGGAATTCCCTCTCTCACACATCATTTATTCTGTAATATTTTTATTATTAAACTTATCTGGCTTAGTCTTTTCCTGGAAGGGACTCTTTCACATCTCTTCATAGACAATTTTAGTTTTGATTATCGAAAATAATTTTGAATGATCTGAAAAAGACTACCACTTGCTTAACCATCCATTTTCTCATTCATTTGTGAAGACGCTGAACCACACAGCTTCTAGAACAGATCTTTTCAAAACTCCAGTATCAGCTTTTCTCTCACCTTCCCAACTTAAGACTGCAAATTTTACTCCTATCCATAGTTTCCTATTTTACAGGCAACAGACCTGCAAATTGTCTTTTTGACCTATTTCACAAGTAAATTTAAGTCTTGGCAAAGAACCTTCAGTCAAAACTTTTCATATCAAATCTCCAAAAATATCAACTGAATCATCTTTACACATTTCCTCACACAATCCTTTTCTAGAAACTCAAGGATCTATGAGGAATAACATATTACCATAAAGTGGCTGAAGATTTCAGTATACTCCATTTTTGTGCACTTAACTCATGTCTTAGCTATTTGTACTAGCTTTGGTGAGGATGGAGTTAATTTTCTTCATAGCAGCTCGTATGGTTCTGCATTTTGGATCTGTAACCAAAACAGTGTTGAAAACACAGGGATGTTTTAGCTCTTGCTGAGCAGGGCTTGCACAGCACCAAGGCTTTCTGTTTCTCACGCTGTCCTGCCAGCAAGTAGGCTGGGGGTGGGCAAGAGGTTCGGAGGGGGGAACAACCAGGACAGTTGATCCCAACTGACCAAGGGGATATCCCATGTCACATGACCTTGTGCTCAGCAATAAAAGCTTGGGGAAAGGAGGAGGAAGGTGGGGAAAAGGGAGGGGGGAAGTGGTTTTATTTTTATTTCAGTCTTTAATGTTTTGGGACTGGGGTGTTACTGTTTTACAGGCTCACTCCCTTTTTTATTACTCTTATTACATAATGACTTGCACTGTTTAAAGTACGCCCTCTTCCTTGTAATAGTCACCTTCACTCTGGTCTTAAAATCACAACAGCTTTTGGGTTTAGTCGTGTTGGGATATTCTTGGTCCTCTTACATCTATTCTTCCCGATCCCTCTTACACAGGAGGGTTGTTCCATGTTACCTGCAATTGCTTTAACCTTTCAGCTGCTCCTTTCAATGTACTTATTTTGGTTTACTGTAGAAAGCTCCTGTGAGCCTGCCAAGCTGGAATGCAACAGGATCACTCCTATGGAACAGCTATAGAGATAATCATAATTTGAATTTTCCTCTGCTAGACAGAGGTTTCTCTGTGGTAGGTTTCCTAACTAGCTACCTCAAAGAATAACCATTCATAGAAGTGAAACCTTCCTCTCCACATTGCACCTTAATATTTACCTCACCAGTCAGTATTACTGACTTAGTGTATCCCATTAACTATCCTGGCCAGGTTGGGAGTACAGTCCTAGGATAATACTTATCCTAATCAGGTTCTCCATGCCTTTCTGTTTGGTGATTAAAATCACAATTTTAATGCTTTTATGGGGCTGACTCAATTTTTAAGAGCCTGGTGCTACCCTGTGAACAAACTGGTGCAGAACTCCTGCACCCAGTTACACTCATTCAGTGAGTTATTTGCTTAGGAGTAAAAGATTCCTCCGCTATCTCCCCATGGAGAGGCAAAATATTACTGGAATATTTCTTAAAATGTTTATTTTTTTTAAACTCTGCTGTGTATCTTACCCTTTATTAAAGGAAATAAAACGTAGACATGAACCTATAGATTCAGCAGAATAGAAGATTCTGAGCTTGTCAGAAGACTCAGAGAAAAAAAAATTCACTGCCTTGTAAAGCCACACTAATTTAAAAAAATCCCCAATTAAGTGTACTTTGCCTTCATTTTAACAAAAAAAAAATACATTCCCCAATTAAGTGTACTTTATCTTCATTTTAACAAAACCCTTAGCAACAAAAGATTGTAAAACTTGGTTGCTATGACAAAGTTTATTATAATTAATATCGTTGGAAGCAAAATAAAAACTGTTGTGCATTGGAGAAGGTATCATAACAGGCCACAATGACAAAAGGTCATTAGATATTGTAGCTAATAATAATTAACTTCTCTGAAAGGTCCCAAGAGAAGCTGCTTTTCAGTTGTTTTATTCTCCAACATTCCTTGAATCACCAGTGAAGCTTAAATTGAAACTATGGACTTGATATCTCATCTACCACAAGCAAGACGAAACAGCTGCCTAGTGCAAAACTCTGGCTTTCAATCCTTCAAGTATTCTTCAAAGAATAGGAATGAAATTTCCCCATATTTAACAAATTGACTTAATCACTGGGAGTTGTCTCTCTTCACATTCTAATATGAAAAACATACTTAAAGCTGTCTTTTGAAAACTTATAGAAGAGGCTGTTAATTATAGCTTATTCCATATCAGCTTTCCCATCTTTACTACATAGTAAGTGCTACTGCCAAATGCTTTTAAAGGTTTTCAGATTTTAAAAAATCATTTATATAACTAAATAACTTTTAAAATAACCATTTTTAGATAGCAGTGGTTACTATTAAGGTAGTTACTAGAGAGTAATAGTAACTCTGATAACAATTTGAGCGTCAATGCCTTAAAAAAGTGGAAAGTGAAGACTATGTTTAGAAATAATATGACATACGACCCATATATGCAATTTGGTATCAATTCGACCCAGCAGACACAAATGAAATTTCTTTGGGAGTAGCCAGTCAAACTGCAATGGAAAGCCCATTTAAACAGTGAGCAAGGTTCTCAGAGTGAGCACTCTAAGATAAACAGTGACCGGCACTGATTGATTAAAGGGATCTCTGGGACACCACACATGTAACAGGTGACTTTAACACAGAATGCTCAGTTTCTAATATATTAAACCATGAAATAGCATTTAGTTTTCTTTCAGAACCACAAGAACAGGTTCAAAACCACTGTAAAGAAGTACTAGAGAATGCAGATGCTATTCATAGGGTTATTTTAAGATCCTTCATTTATTTGGGTTTTAACAAGTGTCTGTAGTACGACAATTTGTAATTTTCAGCTTTTGATCACATTAAGAAACATGTAGGGTTTGCAGATAGGTAAAAGTAAATACTTTAAACAGGCTAATGATTTATAACAGGTAAACTTCAAAAGACAAAAAAAAAAAGATTACTTTCCTGAAATTTGGATAGCTTTGGCAACATTTTAACAAGCACTTTCCCATCAGCAAGGGCAGTTAATGTCACTGATCCTGCCTGCATGGTCCATGTCCTGCCTTCTGCCAGCATCAAAGCTCTTCCAGAAGCCAAAGCAATTCTGCACTACTGACTTTTATTGCAGGGTTAGGGTTTTGTTTTGTCAGGCCGAGTTAAACCATCTGGTTGGTCCGACAAGTCCCAAAGCGTGCAGAGCACGAGCAATGGCCCTGCACAGCCACAGACAGGGGAGACATCCATCCTGGGGCACCGAGGCTGGTAAAGCTGCCCCCACCTCTCCTCCAGCCCTGCCTGCTTTCAGTGCTCACGCAAATACAGGTCTACACATGCAGGAAACAACTACGTTAAATAAATTACAATTGTAACAAGCCCATCTTTTCAGAGCAATAACAAAAGTGGAATTACAGACAAAGCAACTTCATATTTTCCTGTGACCGGGTAGTATTTCCCCTACTAAACATGGGGAAGTTGTCTGGGGCCAAGGAGATTCTAAGGGACCCACGCCGGGGACGGTGGGGAGGGGAACACATTCATAAACTCACATGAAACTGCAGGCAGGCTTGACTGCCTTGGTTTACATCCATGCCCCACGGGTGTTCCTACTCCTTCGGTAAGTTAAGTTATTTTATTATCTCCAGTTCAAACTGCAGTTCCTGGAATTTCCAAACACCAGTCTTCTGACAGTTTTAATCTGTCTGTCTGTACTGCTCTCCTGCAGATCCTGCCCACAAGGTTTCCTGCTCTTTAGGTGAGCAAAGTGGGTAAATGAAGTCTCCTCATGGCAAAAATAGTTATTTCTCTGAAAATGTGCTGTAATTCAGGCAAGAAGCTGAGCAGAAAAATTACTGAATGTTTCCTGCCATTTTTATCCAGTACCATATACTAAATCCATCATTAACCCTTACTTCGAATGAAAAGAAGAGTTATCATGGGGAGAGAATAATAAGGTAACATAAAACTGGAACACTTTACAAAAAGCAAACAAATCCTTAGTGAAATAGGAAAATAGAAACTACATGGAAGCCACAGGGTTCCCAAACCTCACCTCTGACAGCTAGCCCTTACTGCTTAACTGCAGCTCACACTAACTTAAGAAGATGGCAATAAATATCAGAAGTATTTGTCCATTCACATTACTGTCACCCTCAATCCCTCCCAAATGTTTCCTATTAAAAAAGAAACAAACTTACAAATGACCAATGGCCTTAGATATACTTCAAAAAACAAACAAACAAAATTCCCTAGCTGTTTGCTGGGACAGATGTTAAAAAAAAATAATCAAGAAAGCTTCCAAAATTGTAGAGGATTTCATTCAACCACTGCAATGTACATAAAAATGACCCTTTGGGCAAAATAACTAAGGAGAAGGTGTGTTGCTCAATGTGCCTCAAGGAAGTTTTTCCCTCATCATCTTACAAAAATAATTAGGCGTTCAAGATTTTGTAAATACCTCAAAATGGTTTAAAAGTCACTGTTCTGCACAGTAAGTTAAGTATTTTAAGATCTTTATAACATCAGCAGAATTAACTACTCCTCTATTCAAACAGACAAAAAAAATTCACTTCAAATCTTGATTGACATTCTGTCTTGCAAATATGTATGTTCTGCTCTAAATAGATGACAAGGAGTTGCTATCATGTTTTTCTCAGAACTGTTTTTTAACTTTTTTCCAACTCTGCAAAGGCAGGAGAACATTAAAACTCTTTCGTTGGAAGCAGAGTGTTTGAAAGCTCATTGGCAGAGCAGTTACATCCACTTTTCAAGAACACATGATAATTCTCTCTCTGGTTTCCCCAAACAGAGGAGGAGGGAAGAATGCAGAAAGAAGGAGCAGCACACACAATATGTTTTTACTTCCATCTGCCATCTGTTAACAGTTTCAGCTACTTGGATAAATATGTATTTATACTCATCAGGAAAAATTACAGTCTTGTCTATATGCAGTTATTCAGTACAGCTGTTCATGAACAAGTCCAAGGTGAGGGCATTCTTGCAGAACCAGTAGTTAAGAGTGCACAGAAATATGATATTTTGAAAAGAAAATACCCAAATAGAGAACTACTCAATAGCGGGTGCTTATGAATAACTAACTATAAACCAACCCACACCGTTCATCACAATGGGTCTACTTATGTGCTCACCACTGTCTACACAATGCAGAATCTGCCAGCGTGGCCTTGTCCTTCAGAAATCAGAGGGAGAAGAAGAAATTACATGTCTAACAAGTGTAGCTACGTGGATAGATGCAGAACCTCTTTACTGTTATGTTTCATATTCATTTAGGAAGTTGGATTAAACATATTGAAAAATCATATCTCTATCAAAAGGTTCTTTTATCTTAAGAAAAGTAATTGCTTTTTCGCGATAGTTCAGCTGCCTCTTTGGCAGACAAACTGTAAAACGTTCACAGCTGCGATGAACTCAGTTTAGCACCACTGTCATCTCAGATCCTTCCTGCTTTGGCCTCTTGAATAAGCAAAAATATTCTGAACTAAGATGGCATGATAGTACGCTACCTCTAACTACACACTGGGAGTAATGATCTTTTCTTTCTGGTGGAAGTGATTTTAAGATGAAAGATGGCAATTGCAGCCTTGTGAGAATTCTTTGGTTTTCTCCTGAAATTGCTGTTCAGCAAGAACAACAAAACCCGTAACACACAGGGCACCGCTGAGGCAGACTCGAATTGAGTAGAAGCAAGTTAATGTGGCCCTGACTCAAAGTCAGCTTCTCCTGAAAGCTGCCCAGAAAAGCCCTATCTGGACTGGAAGGCTAACTATTTTTAACATGTGTATGTTCAAAAGGCATATAGGAATACAAGCCTACATAGTGGTTTAAAGCCCATACCTGCTAAGTGTGAATTAAGTTCATGTCAAATATTTGTAAGTGAGGAAATTACAGTAGTAAAGTAATACCAACAAATATCATTGAATATTTTTTTAAAACAATTAAATCTTTTATTAGAAATAACCACTGAAGGCACCAAAAAAGTTCAGCCTCAGAGCTGCTAACTGACATTACACATGGCAGTATTAGCTTTGTTCCATGGACTTCAGTTCCATACAACATACAAAACATACTTCTCGTTATTTTCAAATAAAATATCTCATTAATTCTCATTGTTTACTGTATGAAGATGCACATTAAGACCACATCAATCAAAAATCTTCAGCATGCAGGTTGCCTTAGCATTATTCTCCAGCTGTGCATTGTGCTCACTACATCTGTATTTGAGCCCTTTGATGGACTAAGATGCGCGTAGCACGGACTGTGTCTCTATCTCTGCCGTGATGCTGAGCGAACTGGAACTGCTGACCGCGTTACACGTGGGAACGCGAGAGGCTGAACGTGGTTAGCACAGCAGAGCTCAGGGACTGCTTGAGCGTACAGCTCCACTGTACGACTGCAGTTGTCTGTTGGTGGTCACACTGTCCTGTATTCCGACTGCCTTTTATTCCTGACTTGGGCTTATATACACCTAATCTGTCAGATTTGTTTTCACTGGGAAGGTGCCAATAGACCACTTTTAACGCATCCCACGGAAATAATCTTTAACGTTATAGCACACTGCTCACTTAACAGACCTCATCCTCTTTTCTGTGTAACACTGACAACCTAGAGCTGCTGCAGTGACGCGTGTAGATATTGAATCTGTGTTACCAAACGCTCTTAACCAGCCAATTTCAGTGATGGATACATGCCTGAAAGACATGACAAAGATTAATGGTGCACAAAATATCTAAATCAGCTATCAAGGACCAATTCTTAAAAACAGTTTACATTTCACTTCAGTAAATACGTCTCCTGGGATGCTGCAGCTAACCAGAAGAGACAGACCAATTCATGTTCAAACTGAGTTGTTGTTACTTGTTTTCAGGACCACCGTTTTCCTTGGTCTGCACCAGCTGTAGCATACTGGCTCAATATCAATCATTCTTAGGAAAGACAGCTTACAACCAGCACAATACCAACGGCTCGTTTACAGGAAGGGAAACAAGTCTGAAAGAAGAAATTACTCCTTTGAGGAAAAAACAGCAGATTCATTTGTAAAATTAAAATACTAAATGCTGTAACATGGGTGATGAATTTGCAAATTAGGTAGATGATGCTCAAGAAGACAACGTAGAAGAAAGTGGCCTGAAGTTTGAACCTTCCATAATTTGGCAGAAGAGGTGTCTCGTGCTGCGGGCGAAACCACCACCAAGCACGGCGGAAGAGAAGAGAGAACCCAACCACTCACAAATGGGGGATGGAGGGGAGGGGGTATTTTTCATTTTAATTGGCTTGGGAAAGAAAACCTGAAAGAGAAACTGAAACTTCATTGTTAAAGTTGCCTTTAATTACTGCTATCTGCCATGGCAATAAGAGTAAGTAAATAGAAAATACTATTCCCACCGTATTCAGTGGCAACCACTTGCTAAGTCTTCCTAATACTAAGAAAATCAAAGCTTAAGTACATTAGCTATCAAAAGAAACAACAACAAATGAAAACATACTAAAGCCTACTAATAACCACATCTGGATTTACTAATAAAACCTGCAGATCCTAGCTTTATTTTAAATAGAGTGTGTGAAAATTCTCCCTGGAGAATGTCAGAAGAATATCAATGCCTTCCTGAAAAATTTTACACCAGAACAGCATCTAGACTACAGACTCATTCAGAACCTTTTCTCCATGTTTTATTTGAAAATATCATACACAAGAAAAAATTAGAAGACTTTCTTTCCTGAATGCTTAGTACATTTTTGCAGGCAATCTGTAACAGTTTTGTAACCAAATTTTATTCCTATTGTCTACATAGCCAACTTCATTTTTTAACTATATTTGAGCACAGATAAAACAGCTCCTACAGCTCTAAACTGTAAACTTTAATTATATCTTAAATATCTTTACTGTGAAACTAAAGGAAGAAACACCTTGAAAAACCTCAGCATTAAACGGCATAGGCAAAAATTACTTATCATCTGGAATCACAATATTTATATGAAACCAAAAAATTTAGAAAAGCATTTAAGATGTGCTATAAGGCTCCTTTATACACCATGAAAATTTACTACATTTAAAATTACAGTAATTGAACTAATAAAAGTGAAGCAGTCAAATGAAACCACATTTTAACTTCATCATAAACTGTATCATTTTCTTTAATAAACTAATCTGATTTTAAACTATATAAGAGATATCAATGTAAAATCAGAAGTCCAGCTACTGTTCTTGGATCATTTTTCTGATGTTTAGCTTTAGTTGCATCTAGCACTTTCGGAGAAGTGCTAGAAAAAAAATAATAATTCCAGCTTAGCACTTTTACACAGACAAGATCCATTTGCAGCTGCACACCTCCTCTACGTGATCTTTGTAGCCATGAAGTACCTGGCTCTATTCTCGCTCCGGAATAAATCTACTTTACCAAACAATATTCAAATCATAAAACTTCCCAATTTATGACATTTGAAATTGACCTGATTTTCCATTTTTATGAACACTACACTTGATTTTTTGTTACAATTTAAAAAAAAAATTAATTGTAAATTTGTGTTTAAGGCAAAAACACACTAAATACATTGACTACTCTTATGGAAGCAGATCCTACTCTCATTTTGACATATATTCTCTGAAAGTAAACATCTAATCACTGACAATTTTTGCCGAAAATAATTTCTCCCTAGAAATACTCATGCATTCACATCTTGTGGCCACCAGCACTCCAGAGGCCATTTAACTGGCCATTAAATAATGGCTCCAGAAAGATTTGTTGCCTATTACTGATGCCCCAGTTCCATGAAGCTGCAGCTGAGGTGACAACCTTCCCTTGCCCTCCCCGCCTTCACCTTCTGGTGGCGACTGCTCCAGCCGCTCACAGCCCCTTCCAATAACCCTCCCTCCTTGACGCCACTTCCAACATTTCAGCACTGAACTGCAGCTCCTAACAACTTCTCCCTGCACTGCCAAGTGCCGCTATGAGACCACCACATCCCGCCGTCGCCCGCTCTCCACCAGAACCCCCCTGTGCCAGGTGGCACCAGCGAGAGGGTTGGGTTAGCCGCAGGGCTCCGGGGCTCGACGCTGGCACCTGAAGAGGCCCGGGCAGCTTGTGCTCTGCTGATGCTCACATCCAGATCCTCCGCTGTGATTTATCCTTTCCACGCTCACCTGCAGATTTCCGAGAAAAAGGCCCTAGAGCAGTTTGCACTCGCTACAGGTTTAGAAAATTCCCTGCCCGAACACAAAGGCTGGAGACCTGCTTAAAGTCAAGTCAGATCTCCAAATAGCGCTGGCACAAGCTTTTCTACCAACCACCCCTGAGAAAACAACCTCCCAAACCTTAAATGGAAATAAAGCCTTTTGTTTCCCCACAAATCAATAGTGCTGGCTTGCCGAGCGCAGCGCCAAGTTACAAGTCCCAGGCAGTTTTGCTGGAGCCCTGGCTGAGCAAGCGGAGGTCACGGCATCAAAGGCAGCACCGTGCTGACCTATGGGCTAAAACGTGCCAGAGCCTCCTGGTCCCCAAACCGCTGCCCCGTCCCCGTAACCCTGCTCGCTCTCCCGTACCCGTGCTGGGAAGCACCACACTCTTCAGCGACCATAGGCAAGTTGCTAGCCCAGCATGCAAAGACTGTAATTTTTCTGTGTGGTTCCTTTAGGGGGGGTTGCAATTACTTTTTCAAATTATTTCTATTTTTTGGATAAACTTTTTTGCTGTCATAGCAAGAATCTGGTCAGGGAGGAAAAGCATCAAGTGGGAAAGGCAGCACTTGCAAAAGGACATAACTAACTTCTTTTTCACGTGCTTTGCCCCCATCCTGGCCCAACACAAAGTATTTTTTCCTCAAACATACCAGAAAAAGTTATTGTGAAAAAGTACAAGGATGTGGAACGCGTTAGCCAAATCTTGCCTCTTAAGCGAAGGTCCCAACCTGGTTTCCACAAGGGAAACTGCTCTGCAGGCTCGCCCGCACGCAGCCCTTGCGGAACCAGGTTTAACACTACAGTAGACTTACTGTAGCAAAATTACTCTGGATTTAAAAATGGACAAGCCAGTTTTCCCAATTTAATTAACAATCTAATTAAATTGGAGAAGAAAATTACTTACATTCGTTATGGTTTTACTTTCGAGTAAAATTATAACCCCCTATGTGATCACTAAGAATATCTGTACCTGGATTACGCTGACATTTTCAGGTTCACAGAAAAAGCAACTAAGCTCGTTGCTTGTACTACTGATACTGCCACTCATTTTTGAGAATGAGCAAGACTTACATACGCTCCAAATAAAATGCCTTCTAACTTTAGAAGCAGAAACATGAGGACATCTGTATTTCTGCATTATGTATCTGACCACAGCCAACAAGCTCCTGAAGCACGCACATTTTTCAGTATTGTCTTACCGTACGTTATACTCATGACAAGACAAGAAAGAAAAACAAAGTGAAAAAAAAATCCTGGAAAATGAAAGCTCTCCTCTTACAATTTTGACAAAGAAAAAAAAAAACCTTTCTAATTTGAGGGGCAGTTCTTCAATCAAATATATTGAACTTAACTGATTGTTCTGTAAAGCTGCAGCCAAAGAAAGCGTACGTGTCTGGTTTAACTGTTTTGTTGTGACAAAATACCCACTTGGCACATTTTTGTTTCAATGTGCTATGCAATATTTATCTAACATATGTAAACAAATAATATATTAAAATGCATGCCATGTTCTATTTCACTAGGATTTCTGAATCAAGACAAACATAAAACTGAAACTACTCAAATAGCTTTTTGAAAAATATTGGTTATGCTATATGTTAGTAATAAAGCAACACTTGAGCAATGTAATTCAGACTGAATTCAGTGCTATCGAGATAAGTACAGCTGACGTCCCAGCTCTTTACAGAAAACCAGACAGCTGCTGTTAAACTGTATTCCCTTGCAATGTTCAAATATATATGGTGTTAAGATCTCATCATAATTTCATCCAGAACCAAAGATGATGCTTTAGTTTAAGGTTCATATTTATCTGTATAAAAACAAAAGCAAAAAGAAACCCCAAAAACCTAGGCACATGCAGACACATGCTCAAATACACACAAACCCCATCGCATGTACACCCACCATCAAATTTGGTGTTTGCCATTTTTGGTTAAAATAGAAAAATGGCAACCAAGACAATTCCAGCTTTGTTCTGTGATTTCTATGGTAAGTTGCATAAAAAGCCAACTCGTCTCCTGTCTGGATCTATGACAAAAAAATATTCTTTTGTAACATGCAAATTTGACTGCAACACATGGCAAGCTGCTTGATATTTAAAATTTTATTATAAAAAAAAACCCCATCTTTGCATCCATATCTTATCACAGTTTTCAGTACATTACAAAACAGTTCAATAATTCAGTTCATATAGGAGAGAAATTTGTTCAATGTGGTAGGCTTGCACTTCTCATTAAGAGCAACCGAAAACCAAACACCAGATTGCTACCCTTTTTGAGATTTAGATCAAAGAACACTGGAAACATGGTAACAGGAATTTAGCATCCCCTTGGCTTACCAGTATGGAAGAATGGAAGTGGTGGGTTTTTGGTGGTGGTATTATTAGTCTTCATTATTACTATTGTTGTTACTTGTTGTTGTATTTATTTTTAAGAACCATCTTGTTCTTTGGGTTTATGTGTCCTTCACAAGCACAAGCATAGCGTAAAGGCAGCACGTGCTCAGTCTGCCAAAGGAGAAGACCAAATACCACCCTGGAAGCGTGCAGTTACGCAGCAGGGAAGGGACCTGTGCCAGGGCAGAGGGAAGATGGACACCGACTTCCTCCAGACCCTTTCCAAGGGCAGCAGCTGGGAAAAGTGGAAAAAAGGGGGTGGCAGGGGGAGAACCAGGTGGCAGGTTGTGTATGCAGCAGGAGAGGGAAGCGAGGACCACAGTGCTGCTGCCCTCCCTGCCCCTCTGAAGGCAAGGCTGAGATTAAGGAAGGACCCCACTGCTCCTCGGCTTCCTCTCCAGATGGGTGGCACGGTGGCTGCACTGCAATGAACCAGAATGAGAGAAACGCCAAAGTTCAATTCATCGAAGTTCAACATGGCAATTCAAGCACATCACTAGCTGAAATTATTTTTTTATTACTACAAAACCTCTGAGAGTGAACCAATCTACAATGCAGACTCACAAGGGTGCACTTCTTTGATGTCAAAGGTAACACAACTCAAAAGCAAAAAGAAAAAAGAGGGTGAGGGGGGAACAGACTTATGCAGCTTGCAACTATTTCTTAATTTGTTTTCAAATGCTAGAAAATTTACAGTGATTTACCTAAGCATGGTAGAGAAGATGGAGGTGAGAAACAGGGGTTCACTCACATGTAAGAGGGTGAGCACATGAGCACGTGTGTCTGCCTTTAAATTCACAGAAAGAATGAAGAAAAAAAAAAAATCAGAGAAAAGAAAGATTACCTGTCTCCATTCCTGCCTTACAGTCCACAAAAGTTAAGTCAAATAATGATCAAACCTACCAAAGTTACACGACATGAGCATAACACATGCCCAAAGGGCAGCCAGAAGTTGCCACACACAATTTAAAGTATTTTGCTGCTGAAGTTTGGCAGCTGAAAGATAAAATATACTCCCTTCTCTTTCTCTCCTATTGCTGGCAAAGCAAGCTAGGAATGTTTTAGCAGGCAGCTCCTTTAGGTATCTGCTGCTGAATCTGGCACAATCTGTTTCTTTCTCATTCCCCAAACGCCAGTGACAGGATGACACCCCCAGAAGCCAACACCTCCATTGAGTTATAAAACTTTTTCTGTTCTGTCTTACAGCTCAAGACCACCACCACCACTTGAGTGCCACCACCAAATATTGGATTCCTCTTCCTGAACTTCAACAGTGCACTCAGAAGTCTAGCATTACAGGATTTATTTTTTTTTTTTAAAAGGTTTATCATAAAATCATTCAAATTAAGCAAATACACTTTCCTTGTTTGTAAATTATTTCATTCCATAAACAGCAGCAAAACTCCACTACCTCCAGGTGACAAACATACATCTCCTGTATTTGAAGAGCTAAACCTGCAGCATTGAAATTTCAGTCACCGAATGCAGCACAATAAAATTAAAAAAAAAATTTGATATGTTTAAAAAAAAGAATTGACAAGTTATTTTCTTCCAACAGGCAACACCAACTGAAGACTGCACAACCTGTGAGATAAATTCATTGACTAGCAAGCACAGCAAAGACTACATTTTGCTGTAATTGTCAATTTTGTTATCAAGGCAAAAAGTTGATCATTCAAGACTAAAAAAAACCAAAACTAAACAAGCCCCAAACTACAAAAAAACAAACAAACAAACAAAAAAACCCCCACACACACCGATGTTATGAAATTTCTAAAGGTAACAACTCACATAGGCACCAAACAGGCACACACTACTACCCCTGGTACAAAGATCCTCAGACTGCAGCAGGACAATAAAGTGACACCGCCACAACCCCAGGAATTCCTCTGCCCTGCATCACCATGGATGCCCATGTGATCTACCCCCTCCACCAGACTGGAAAACGTTCCTTCGCTTCGCATTGCAGTTGTCAAGCACTAACGCACCATCCCAGCTCAACAAAGAGGACAAGCAATGGGTTGAGTTTCCGTTTACTGTCACTTGTTTGAGATGTAGGCAGATATGTGGTAATCCTTGCATGTGCATCCACAAAACTTCAGAGAGCAACTGTAAACCCTAAAACCAAAAGTTTCCAGGACAGAACCTATTCCAGCAAATAAATGCTATGCAAAGAGGTCTTATGGACCGCATGCAAAAGACTCCAGAAGACTCTGAGGCCATACCAAAAATAAACCCCACCAACCAAAAAACAACCAACCAAAACCCAACAAAACCACAAAACACCACCACCAAAACACTAGGAAAAAACCCAGCCTGGCTCACAGGACTGCACAGGGTTCCTTCTAGGTAGACAAGGTACTTTGCTGAACTAAGCCACTCCAGAAAGTTTTATACCAATTCTTTAAACCTTCTGGGAGTTTCACATAAAGACACTTAAAGAAAAACAGCGAAGGAGCTCCACAAGTGATTGAAAATAAGAGGGAGAGCTCTCAAAGAAGAAATGGCTCTGAGCCCAGAGCACTATCTGCCTGACTGTGCCATCGCCTTGCGTCCCACAGGGCAATTACTAGTTTGCAAACTTCCCATCGCTACCTTACAGACAGAAAACTATTCTACTTCAGATGGTGTTCCAGAATGCCCAGAAGAGGGCTATAATTTACTTCACTCTGGCCAGATGGGGCAAGGAGGGTAGGGCTGTCCTTAGCATAACCAGCAGATGGAGGAAGGTCATTCTGCCCCTCTACTCCACTCTCGTGAGACCCCACCTGGAGTACTGCATCAAGCTGTGGGCTCCCGGACATAAGAAGGACATGGAGCTGTTGGAGGGAGTCCAGAGGAAGGCCACATAGATNTCTTTGAGGTTCCTTCCAACCCAAACCATTCTATGATGACTTGTTAGTACAAACAAAATACCTATATACTACTCTGGATGAAGAAAACCTTGTGACTTTACTCCAAACCTCAAGTTTGTTCACCATTTAGCATTAGAAAAAAGAGAAAAATATTTAAAAAAAACTCCTACCAAAACAACCAACACATCATAGCATGGTAGACTCAAAACCACAAAATTCTAGAGCATACCATCTTGCCCTAAATAATAAAATGCAGGAAAGGACAAAAAGAAAGATAAGTGACTGCATAATTCTCAGTATTACTTTTTTTTCCAACATAGGCATTATTGGGGGGGAGGGGCAGGGGGAGAAGACTACACACGACCAGACATCTAGAAGCATATAATGCTTCACAGCAAAAATTACCTAACAATACATCTTATCAGAGATGAATTGATGAGTTCAGACTTTTATGTCAAAGCCCCTGACTCTTCAAGGCCCATAAATTTAGAGGCTGATTGGTTTCCAATTTTTGAATTGAAGAGCTTTTAGTGAACTTTTTGATAGGAATTCAATACTGCACCATTATACTTTTTCTTTTATTTACTTCCACTTAGGGGTAGTCTGGAAACCCCTAGCAGAGCACAATTCATTACTCAATCTTTTCAGAACCTGTATAATGAAATAAAGTGTTAGCAATTTCTGCTTTCCTTTAACCATCTACTTCAAGCATATATCACTGATTTCTGTCATAACCCTCTTTCATTCATTTCAATTTTCATGTGAATAAAAACGTATTTTAAGAAGAGCCAAGTGGAAGAGTGTATCATTGACAGCTCCTTGATAGTGTGATATTCAGAATTTTTCTTAGAAAGGTATGAGATCTTGCAGAAGCTGATGAAAATATGACAAAGTCTGAGCTTCTCACAAAACAAGTAATGCTTTCCAACTATAGACAAAAAACCCAAAAAAGAAAAATCTTGACAAATGGAACTATCCAGAACTTCTTTATTTACACAACACGATTTAAGTCAATCTTATATTTCTGAAAAACTGAATCAGGCACTCCGAGGTGGCTGATCAGCAATAGTGTGTTTTCCACTTCACTGCCTGACAGTGCCTGCTGTATGACGGGGAGGGGAATGCTACAGGCTTTTCATAATCTTGGTAATCAAGGTTACTATTAAATTTGCATACCACATTGCTGATGAGTGTAATGTTTCCTGGAAGAGTACTGAGGTTAAAGCCACATATATTTCATCAGAAATTAAGCACTGGCTAAAAATATTACATATTTATCTCATAGTAAGTCTTCATGAGTTTACAGCCAGCCAGTTTTTCACCTGAGACTTTTAGGTAATTAAAGGTAATTTATAACATGGACTCATACTTCACATTAACCTCCAAATTCTTTCATTTTGGAAATGCCAAGCATCTACTAAATTTTTGTCACCTTGCCCTGAAGATCTCCATTATCTTGTAGGGATTAGTGAAAAAAGTCAAAATGCTCATCAGCTTCATTGAAACTATGTTATTCAATAGCACAAAAAGAAATTAACATTTGGTATGTATAGCCATACAGTTCCGTAGAATACTCCAGTCCTTCAAATACAACATTTCTATCTTCGTTTTAAGAAGTTCAGATCATACATTTACCAAAGGAAGCCTAGAACACAGTAGAACAAAAGCAAGCTACTCACAGACTGTAATAGAAAGCAAAACAGTGCAAAAGAAAGGTTTGAAAAATTTAAGACAAAAAAAGGAAAGAGAAAGAGTAAACTTAAAGTGTGTTGTTTTCTGAAGAGCTGTAAAATTTCCTTTTTGCACATACGAACACTTCAGATTCAAAATTCTGCAAATTCTTTCTTTCCTCAGCGCGGGACAACTGACAGAGCTACATAAATGATCACTCAGACTTCCCAGTTCCATAGCTTGTTAAAACCAAGGCAGCAGAAGTCATTTCTTCGACACCCCTGTTGGAATGGAGTACTCAGAATTTTGTGGAGACAGAACCGTCATTGCTTGCAATGGAGAAGTACAGTTTGGGTCACTGACTTAGACAAGGTTGACAGATTTTACCTGATTAACAATAATCTCTGATATTTCTAGTTGTAAAAATTCCTTTCAACTAATTTATCATATTTGCCCTTTCAATGCAGCAGACCCTCCAAAAATTAGGTATCTCCAAAGCAGGCTAACAAAACTAAATCCACCAAGCTAGGAAAGCTATTACATACATATGTATGTACATATGTATAACAATTCAGAAGTTCTTAAAAAAAAAAAAAAAGGCAAGGGGAAGGGCAGGGAAGACAACACAACGGATGAGAGAGAAGACAACAGCATATACCACCAATATTTACTTACTTTCCCACAGCCATCATTCCCTTACCCCTCAGGAACTTCCTATGCTCACAAATGAACTAACTCTGAATAACAAAAAAAAAAATCATGTTGTGGCTAGCCCGCAGAACATACGCTACTGAAATGATGCCACCGACCTGAGTTAAGAGTCAAAACCAGCACTGTCATTTCTAAGAAAAAAAAGAAAGAGCTTCCATGAAGTCTCCAATATTTACAGTGGGACTGAAAACCTGGAGGCTGGCACCTCAGCCATGACTGGGCTTGTTTGGGCAATGTTCATTTTCACTCTGTACACTATGATTTTCCAGTTTGAAGACTGGAATGAGACTGCATTTGCAGAATTCCTTTGAGACATGTAAGTGCTTTGTGATCTACAGAATTAAATTATTAAAATGTTGCTGATAATCACTCTGCTGGAACTTAATCTTTCTTTGTCCTCATCAAATTAATAAACATCACAGGAGAAATGAGACAGAAATACAACAGATATGCTTCCAGACTTTCATGTTCAGCCAAACCATTAAAAAAAGATGGTGTTTTCTTTGTACTAACAAGTCATCATAGAATCATAGAAAGGTTTGGATTGGAAGGGACCTCAAAGACCATCTAGTTCCAACCCCCCTGCCATGGGCTGGGACACCCTCCACTAGACCAGGTTGCCCAAAGCCCCATCCAACCTGGCCTTGAACACTGCCAGGGAGGGGGCAGCCACAGCTTCTCTGGGCAACCTGTTCTAGTGCCTCACCACCCTCACAGTAAAGAATTTCTTCCTAACATCTAACCTGAATATACCCTCTTTTTTAGCTTAAGGCCATTACCCCTTATCCTATCACTACATGCCCTTATAAACAGTCCCTCTCCAGCTTGTAGGTCCCCTTCAGGTACAGGAAGGCTGCTGTAAGGTTTCCCCAGAGCATTCTCTTNGCTGAGGGTACACTCGATCCCACTGTCCGTGTCACCAACAAAGATGTTAAACAGAGATGGTCTCAATACCGACCCCTGAGGAACACCACTTGTCACTGATCTCCACTTGGGCATCGAGCTGTTGAGGCAACTCTGAGTGCAACCATCCAGCCAATTCCTTATCCACTGCATAGTCCATCCGTCACATCCATGTCTCTACAATTCAGGGACAAGGACATCATGTGGAACAATGTCAAATGTTTTGCACAAGTCCAGGTAGATGCTGTCAGTTGCTCTTCCCTTTTCCACCAACACTGTAACCCTGTCACAGGAAGGCCACCAAATTTGTCAGGCACGATTTGCCCTTAGTGAAGTCATGTTGGCTGTCACCAATTACCTCCTTAGTTTCCACGTGCCTGAGCATAGTTTCCAGGAGGATCTGCTCCATGATCTTGCTGGACACAGAGGTGAGACTGATTGGTCTGTAGTTCCCCAGGTCTTCCTTTCTTCCCTTTTTAAAACTGAGAGTTGTTTCCCCTTTTCCAGTCAGTAGGAACTTCACCGGACTTCTCAGATATGATATATAGTGGCTTAGCAACTTCACCCATCATTTCCCTCAGGAACCAAAGATGCACCTCATCAAGTCCCATGGACTTGTGCCTCTTCAGGTTCCTTAGACAGTCTCAACCCTGCTCTTCTCCTACAGTGGGCAGTTCTCCATTCTCCTAGTCCCTGCCTTTGCCTTCTGGGACTTGGGCAGTGTCACTAGAACACTAGTCAGTGAGGACTGAGGTAAAAAGAGCTGTTGAGTGCCTCAGTCTTCTCCATATCTTGGGTAACCAGGTCTCACATTTCCTTCTGGAGGGGGCCCACATTTTACCTAGTCTTCCTTTAATCACTGACCTATCTATAGAAGCTTTTCTTGTTGCCCTTGACGTTCCTGGCCAGATTTAATTTTATCAGGGCTTTAGCTTTCCTAACCTGACTCCTGGCCGTTTGGAGAAGCAGTAAGAAAGTTCATTATGAAAAAGCATTTCTCAGAGTAACTCTTTGATGAACTGTATAAAGAAAGAGAGTCTTTTGATTAACTGCTGTCTAGCAAGTAACAGTCAGGAGAACACTTACGGGTTTACAAAGCATTTCTAGCAAGAAAGCAGCATCATTCCTATTTGAATATATTTTCAGAGGGGTCCAGTTCTGCATCATTAGTGATAGCAGTAAGTGGTGAGACAGTTAAAAGTGCTTTTTAACTGATGAAAACTATGGAGGAGAAGGAAGAGGAAAGAAAGAAACAGATGTATAAGCCATTTCATCGTGTATTGATCAACTAGGAACAAAATATTTATGGACAGTCACCTTAAATTCTTAAAAGCCACAAAATATTCTCAAAGGAGTTATTCCACAAAAGGAGTACTGATGAATGATGCACCTATACAAGGAACATTTCAGTGACTTATACTGCCTACCAAACATAAGCTATTGCAAGCTTGGGGGGGGGGGGGG
>VXBL01004751.1:127333-239146 GCA_013400195.1 Aramus guarauna | reverse complement strand
GTAGGTGGGTGCGGGAGCTATCTGTCTCAATTTAATAAATATTAACATAGTTTTCTTTAATTATAAAGCTAGTCAAACTGTTACTTACACATTTTACTAAAAAAATTTTGTATCTCTGCTAGAATGAAATTTCAGCCACTCACCAAAACAAAAGTTCTAATTCATACTTTATTTCTGAGAATCCTTACATATTTAACAGACTTTAAAAGCGTAATTTGTAAATTCCAATTTCAAAAAGTCTAAAAAATGTTTCTTACCCCAAGTTATATTGAAAGGAGATGACAAAGAGGAAAGAGCCATGAGAAGTGGGCATAAAGCTGGTGGTAGCAGATTAAGTTAGTTTTCATTTCTACAGCCAGAACAAACACTTTCACAGAATATGACTAGACTGGTTTAGATAACCACAGAATATAAAAATTATATTTATTCTGCCTAGGAATACAGAAACAAATTAGTGTACATATCCACTTGGGGGAATTAAAAAAAAAAAAGGAAAAAAAAAGAAAAATAGAAGCCTTTGCCCTTTGTATAAAACTTAACAATGGCTTAGCAGCTCAGGCCAAAGGTCTACTTATCCCAACATCTTTTCTTTAAGAGTGGTCATGAGGAAAGGTAAGAACAGCCAGAATACACATCACTTCTCTGTGGCCCCCAAAACATTCTCTGCTCCTCCAGCTACTTTCAGCTCATAAGACTTACTGGCCCTGTTTGCCTAATTACTAGAAGTTCTCTTTCAAGAACTTGCCCAGCATCTCCTTAAGCCTACGTACTCCTCCGGCATCCACAACAGCTGCTTCTGGCACAGACTTTCATCGATCTACAGCCTGCTATGCGACCCACCTCCGTTTGCTTCTTTTCAGTCTGTTCCCTCACTAGACCAAGAAGGCCCCAAATTCTTGAACTGGAAGAGGATTCCTCTTCATGCCAGCAATAGTTTTGCAAACCTGTATCATGTTCCTCTGAACTGCGTCTTTTTCTAGGCCAGAGAAATTTAGTCTGCTGAAGCACTACCTCTCTGGCATGGCTACAGGCCTCTCCTCCGGCACTCAACTCTTGCTCATGCTGAGATCACCACAACAAGACTTTCACTGTCTCGCAGCTCAACATCCAAGACTTACAGTAAGTTTCAACATTAACTGCCTGGCTGCTTATCAGTTTTTCTTAAAATGTTCGAATATAACATTTTCTATATTCAACTCTTAGTTAGTCAACAAAATTACAGTATTTTCAAGTTTGATTCATCCAGTATGTCTTTGATATTTATTTTAAGTCATTTTCTGTACTCTAATATATTTTAAATAAAATCCTTTTAAAATAGCAGTCCTTTGGAATGCCTTCCTTTTTTTAAAAAAAAGAGCTTCTTTGGGTTTTTTGGATGCTACATAGCTCTTCAAGGTTAGAGATCGCATAGAATCAAGGACATCTGTCTTATAAATAGAAAGTGGGAGTTTGGGAGGGTGGGTTGTTTCTTCTAAAGTTGGCCCATGACTCAGTTCTACGCGATTCGCACAAGCTGTATGTATTTCTGTACTTCCCACTAGTGTTTCACTTGTTGCTCTCCTTTCTTAGCTCTACCAACTGCCTAAAACAAATCAAATTGCCTGCTTTCCCAAACTTTTCTGCATGCAGCTGGTTTACAGTCTCACATGTCTGCAAGTTTAGAATAGCAATCTGATATCCAAAAAGGCAACAAATTCTCGTATTTCACAAGAAATTTGTTTCCTACCTTATTTGGCTATGGCTCAACTGTATATACCATTAGAGCATCTTCAATCAATCTGCCATCCTCCTATAATAATTCTATTACAGTTTCAAGACCTTTTAAGATCATAAAGGAAAATAACTTTCCAAGATCTTTGAGCTATTTAAACTTTTATAAATCCTATAAATCATCAATATTAATATAAAGAACAGATTCATTATCCAAATCAGGATGGACAATTCAGCAAGAAAAGTATTTGGCTTTCTAGAGTTTTCCTGCACTTTTTTAACTGGTCATGCATCATTAGTTTTCTGAACGTATAAAAGAACTTCTGCTTGGTGCAGTTTAGTATCTTTTGTTTGCTAGTTATACTTCCAAGTGTAACCATCACCCCTATCAAGCAGGTATCCTAGCCAGTCCCTTTATTAAACTACAGAGCCCCATTACGGTATAATGAAGTTTTAAAGAACCATAAAGAAATCAAAAAATACATTTTGTACAAATTTGAGATTTGTGGTTCCAAGTCAAGAGTTTCTTTATTAGTTTCTGATCAAAGACAACCAGAGAGATGTAATATGAAACCAAAACTGGAAAGTCCATGGTTCACGTTGCAAAGTGGACCTCACGTGATCAAGCTACGATATGACCCAGTGGGAGCAAGATTTAATCTGCTGGGACACACACACAAAAAATAGAAAACAAAGGACTTTTGGGAGACAGTGTGCAAAAACAAACAACCCTGCCACACACACAGAATTCAAAAAGGATTGCAGACTTTGCAAGGAAGAAGTAGAAAAACACCTGTGACAGAAGCGGAGGGAAAGAGACAGCCCTCAGCAGCTGGATAATTCCTACTGTGCAAAGCAGGAGAGAACTTGGGGAAATGAACAGAAGCATTAGACAAAACAACACGTCCAGACAGGAATAAGCATCTTAACTAAAATAAATTAATGCGTTACAGTAGTAACCAACATAGACAATAGAGAGACAAAACTCCCAGCCAGCTGTGAAGTTTAAACAACAAAAATCCCAAAATATTTTTTCTTTGAAGCAAACTTTGGGCACATCAAAGGTGGTGTGTGTATCCAACAGTGTGATAAAAAAAAGATTCCAGAACTAACAAGGACCAAAATCAAATCATATCCTCAATCCCAAGGGATGCTCTAACCAAACCCTTTTCCTCGACAGTTCATCCACATGTTAAACAAACAGAATAAAAGATGCAGATGCCTTGCTAGCAGGAGAGAGAAGACAGATCGTATCATTACAGGACTGCTGAAACTTCCCAAGTGTAAAATATGACAGCTAAGGCCCCATGCTTGGAGAAACCCACAGGAACAGTCCTAATGTGTAATTAACACTAGAATTTCATGTAATATACACTGTAGTCACTAGAAGCTTAAACAGTGCAAACCCACCCCCCCCATGGGCTAACAGGAGTATAGAGGCACTACTTTCATTTTTCAGCTCAAAGTTCTTGAACCAGAAATAAACTCAAGGCTGGAAGTATATTCCGGGAGAGGTATGACCATGAGTTTGTCCTGCTCGTGAACTCTTCTTTCACTGTTATCTGCCATCAGACACAGGATACAAAGCTAAACAAAAATTCAGACTGAGACAGTAACACTATTGTAGTAAAGTGTACTATATATTTTGTCAGAAAAAATAAATAAAAAAAAATAAACCAAGCAAACAAACAAAACAAAAAACCCACCACCACTCAGAGTATAGTTAAAGACAGGCAAGTAAATTGATCTCTTTATATATATATATATCTATCTCTGTATATATCTATATCTATATCTCTTGTAAGTAAAAAGAAATACTAAGTCCATCCAAACATGCCTAAGTAGCATCTATACCGTCAAGCAGTGACATGCAAACAACACTGTGCTAGTTTTGAACAGGAAGCGATAAAGCTTCAGCCAGCAGAGCACAGAAACGCTGTTTAGGAGCTCATTAGCTGAGATGCAGCACTTTATTAGTACCATTAACACAGCCATCCTCCTAAATTCCAAGTCACCATACAAGACTTCCTTATAACTCCTTATAATGTAACCTGTGCTATTCAGTCCCTGCTAATCTCTACTTCTTCCCTCACTTAAAAGTGAAGGAAATGGCAATGAAGTTGACCTGATTAACAAAGCACATGCAAACAGTTGTGCTCCGCAGTGGTCTTTAGCAGTGACCTTGCTTGTACAGGCAGACATCCAATTCCCTGTTTAGTAAAGAACCGCTTCCATCATGTTATAAAAACTAAGGCACATTTTCCTTCAGTGCTAGCTAAACTCATCGACCGACAGGTAGATCAAAGTGCTAAAATCACAAGCTAGAGCTCTACAGCAAAGAACTCTGATGAGAAAAATGAAAAAATACTTCCATGCCAAAGAATAACTCAACTCAAAAATAACACTAAAAAAAAAAAAGAAAGGAACAATGAAGAGCAATGTTGACTTTGAGATCTCAAAGGACCACTTCAAACCACAAAAATACCAACCCTGTTTGTGCAAACAAGCAGGTGTGCACGGACAGCATGCAGATTTCCCCTCCTGTTCATAAAAGCAGGTTGCATTAACAGTTCTCCAGTCCTCCTCCAGATTTATTTTTAATTTAAAAATAAAACTGTTACACATTATTTCAATATTCTGCTGGATGACCGAGCAAGGGAAAGAATGAATTTCAGCACAGTCTATAGAAAGATAATGTGAAGGCTATAATGTAAGTGAAAAATGGCCATGTTGCTAAGATAAGGCCCCAACCACCAATCTCATTGTCAAGCCTGGCCATCTGTCAGCAGAAACCTGATTTACTGCACATAATACTGCTATACTTGATTACTACTATACTGCTATAAAAGGCTCCTGGTTTTTTTAAGCACACCAAAAGCTACTTTCTAGCAGCATAAAAGGGTTAATAAAACACCTCCTCAGAAGCCAAGCTTTATGAAACCAGGTTTCAGAACTTTAAATCAAATTTCACCCAGTTTCAATGTCACTGATAGATTAAATTTCTTTATAAATAAAAATATTAAAAACAGGGAAACAAAACTTGAAGAAAAACATAAAATGATAGTAAGTTACACCAGTTTCAACCTATAAGCATCACTGCAAGCAGCCTTACATGTTTTTATGAAGATTATTTTCATGCTGGGCAAATGCAAAGAACTTTAAAAAATGTACTTCAAGAAAACATTCCTACAAGACCACTATTCAAGAAAACCTCATTATTAAAGAGGTCACTTTGCATCATTTGATAGCTAGTCTGGACACCCAAACTGTTTGCAAGAGCGCTAATGACCTGAAGTTTCCTTCGGCGAGGGCCTGCGAGCCCTGCATACAGCGATTACCCTACACCTCATGGTGTAGTAACTCAGATGAGTGCAGCTAATCCAACTCTTCCCCCTCCTACACGCCAGGACAAAAATGCCTGCGTATGAGATTCATCCTTCGCATCAAATACCCACTGAGCGAAACAGCTGCAGGTACTTTCTTAGGTTAATCAAACAAATCAAATAACAGCATCTAGTAATAACAAGACGATTTTTCTCTCGAAACAACAGCCCTACACTGCAGGTGGTTTTGTCCCATAGCAAGCAAACAGGAGAAAAACACATCCTGAGCAGCTGCTCATTAGGTGAGCACCATTCTGCCTGCACAGCAAATGTGGAAAAAACCACACTTCATGGTCATGTAATTAGACACGGTAACAGAGGCATATCCAAAAGAGGAGGGAAGACAGGTACAAATTACAGTTGCATAGGCAATTTATTTCTGGGAGTTTATCATTTTTGACATTCCTGGACTTTAACCTTACAACTTCTTTTAATGAGGCTTGTTTCCAGCTTATTTTTTTTTCCTATTATACAATAACAGATAACTTTGAACAATCACCTCCTATAAAAAATACCCATCCCCAAATAATGATTTATTCTGAACAGAACAGTCCGTTTAAGGGAAAATACTCGATCAGAACAGAGCAAAATGAACGCAAACTGTATGGGACCTTGCAGTAAACGTTATAAAGCCGTGAGAATTTATTGCAAGCTGACCTACCTGATACTCGTTGGGCCAGAAAGTGCTGACAGCCAACTCCGCTCGAAGCCAGTCTTTGCCAGTGGAGCCGGTGACGTTCCAGATGGGATTAGCCAGTGGCCCTTTGTTCACCCTAACCAGGATGTTCAGAGTGCCTGGGTTTGCTCCGTTCTTGCTGTACAGAAGGTAGCTGAAATCGATGCAGTGAGTATCGTTTTCTTTCATCGTCGGAAGCTGGAGTCGAGTCTTTTCTCCAGGGTCGTGGTCTGAGGAAATCACTATCATATATGATCCTAAAGATGAGGGGAATGGGAAAGGAAACAAAACAGTAGTGAGGGAAAAGATGAATGCCAAGAAGCTGATTGTTCAACTGTGAAAAAGGATGGAATGCAAAAGTTTTCATATCCCAAAAATCTCAAAGTTCAAGTAGCAAGAAAACCAGCAAGGCATAAAATGCCTAGAAACATCACTGAAGCAGTATCTACAGAAGACATCACATATCTCTGAGACCCTATCTAGATCCTTCCACCTACAAACTTTTCTTTCTCCTGTTTTAGGATCAGATAATTGGAAATAGGATCACAGAGAGACTGAATAAAAATAATGAGAGGAGCAAAGGACCATCATTATTCTGAGGTCACTGAGGCCAAAATTCTCTACACTTGCTCCACAGGTTTCCTGAAAATGAAAAATATGGAATAATAAGGTCTGCATTGCACTGTGCACCTTCATCACACCTTTCTCTACCTAGAAAAAGAGATAGACTTGAATTTTAGATACATTAGCAATAGAAATAGCCACACTGGTCCTGAAAAGCTGGGTTTGCTGCTCCGTTTGCCAATGGATTTGAGAGGATAACAGAAGTTTCTATAACTGGAAGACAGCCCATCTTGTAAGTTTATTTTACAAGTATACAGAAGACAGAACAAGCTGAACCTGTCTAGCTACAAAGGCAGAAAGCGGAAATCAGATGTTTAAAGAGGTTATAAAGGACTTAATGCTGAAACAGTTTGTCCTGGTGTTCTGCAGAACAGACAGCAAAGACAGGACCACCGTCTATCCTAGTCCTAGAGCAGCCCCATTTCAAGAGCAACAACTCCGTACCAGGTACTATCCAGTAAATGAAACTCACAGCACAAAGCTTCTGAGACACAGCCTGCCAAGCAAAACGTTACAACCAGGTGAGAACAATCCAAATCGGTACACAAGCTGATTCCTTGCCGCAGGAAAGTTTCCTAACCTGAGCTTACCTACCCTCCTGCTTAAGGATTCCAGAAGCTTCATGTTGACAGATTTTGATTCTACTTCTAGTCCTAAAGAGCACCACAATGAACAGCCCTGCCTCCCGAAGAAGGCTCAGATGAAAGCCATCAAAAATACAGTTTAAAAAAAAGCCTAAATTTAAAAAAATTCAGATTTGTGAGCACTTGTCCAAATGAGTAGCCCCACGGAAGTTCTGAGAGTACGTACATGAATGAGCATTTATTGACAGAAAATCTTCTTGAAGTATGTATTTGTATAAACTATTACCATTCTGTATGTGAAGTTTGTCCTTTGATTTTTATGCAACAAGGAACTATTGTGTTCTAATATGTCCTAAACAGTTGTATTAACCAGTCTGAAAATTGATGACAATGTGTTGCTCAGGAGAAGATGAAAACTTATGTATATGGATTAAGTCATCTGTGTGACATGCTAATTTAATGGCCTGTAAAGTTTTTCGGTCCTAAAAAAAAAATTATAACAAAAGAGAAAGCAATACTATAGAATTAAAGCAGCTCTTGTTAAAGTATAGTAACAGCATCTTGATTTTTAATACTGAACTTTAAAAAAAAATTTTAAAAAGGTTTAAAGAACTTTCTACTATAATGTAACATAAGCATCTAGTTAATATTTGGAATTATATGCAGAAACGGTAAACAGATTCTTTTTTTATTAAAGAACATGGCAAAGTTATAGTTTCTGATCATCTCCTTGTCATTAATACCTATTTATAAAGGCACAAAGGAATCTTAGTATTTTATTTAGGGTTTATTGTTATTAGAAGTCTTTTATGATTATGGTCTTGAATCAATTGACAGTTACATGTGAGATGCTCAAAAATGCGTTTCTAAGTCACGTTCACTGGTGTGTAGTTGTTATGCCCCTTGACTCTACAACAAACCTACTTAGCAATAAGTGTGTTTGTAATCTCTATCTTAACAATACATATGCTCTTACAAGCACCTGATTAGTCATAATTGGTACACTATGGAATGGTATTTTCAAAATTTTTGGCAATAAATACCATGCATGTGGTGGGTGGGGGGTTGTACATCTGCAATTTGGGTGGGGTTTTTCTCTACATGAGAGTTAAAAAACTGAAAAGGATCAGTGAAAAATTACGAAGACTGCTTTCCACACTGTTAGCACAGATTCTCCATAACTATTTACATTGCCTCTTAGCCATATCTTGCAAATATTTCTAAGCAATAGACAAAAAGAAACTGATTTTTTTCCTAAAACATAAACATTAACATTTCCTAAAACATTAACATAACAATAAACATTAACTTTTCTAAAGCTAAGATCAGGAAGCAGATAAACCCTCCAACTTTTTCTTAAGGGAACTGGCAGGGGGAGGGGGTTGAAGGAGTAGAGTAAAAGAACTGAGTTTTGCAAAATTTTTGAAATGCCATTTCTCTCATCTTATCTCAAGATAAGAATATTGCGGGGGAGGGGGGGGGAATCACAATCAAATTATAAGAAGTAAAATAGTTGTATTTCAAGATGTTGTTTCTATCCTAAGATAATCTGCTACAGTCTTTGGGAGCTCCAACATATATTTTTTCACGTATCAACACATTTTATAGTACTCTATTTTTTTCAACATCATTTTTCATCATTTAAAAATACTTAGCAGTAAATTTGCATATATCTAGCTACATGTATTAGTCCTACAGCATTTCATAAAATGCTCCAGACAGCATTCATAAACCATGTGTCACAAAGCCAAAGCATCTGTTCAGCATCTCACAAACTACTTTCCCTCATCTCTCTTTTTAAACTTCTGAAAAGGCTATATCCCACGAATGAACGCAACCTCACTCCTTCCCTCAGTCATCTACCTACTCCAAGAAAATCAGAAGCCAATGCCAAAGTAAGCTATACATCAAATTCATACCTTTGAAAAACACAGAAAATATTTTCTTATGTAAGACAGTCATTCTTTATTTGTAAATAAATACTATATACTGAAATAGGATTGACAGAGTTGGGTTTGAGTTTTTTTTCCCCCCATTTACACATGCTTGTAATGTCTTAATTCAAAACTTAAAACCTTATGCAAAACTTTAGCCCTAGATATTCTCTCTACAGATTTGGTTGTTTTTTTTTAAACAAGACTTTCCTTTAACATCAAAAGCCGTATTGTGTAGCACTATGTACGTGGCACAAGTTGCTGTGCAATCCATTAAAACAAGTGAGGCCATGTAAACATGAATAATAGAAATTATAGGAAGAAGAGTGTTTGAAACAAAAGATTTATAATTAAATGTCCGGCTAAGTTTGAGGTAGCATAACAGTGATGAGAACAAGCTAGAAAGTTTTCAAATTTGAAAGGTACTGGCTAACACTAGACACTACTTTTATAAAGCAATGCCCACGGGAAGAAGGACCACTGTGGGGATGTATCCCTGTGAAAATATGTGCTCATAGAATTAGCACCAAATGCCCCTTCATATACCAAAAGAAATGTATGTGTTTCATAAATATTATTGGACATGAAGTAGAAAGATTAAATAAAAACACTGCCAGAAGATTTGCCTTTAACTTTTAAATAATTAACTAGCTACAGCGAACAGGAACTGTGCTGAGATAGTCATTTATAACACAACCCAAATAGACAAAAAAACATACACAAGTATTAAAAAAAAGACTTTCAACAGTAACGTACACTCCAGCATACACTTAGATATTAGCGTACAGAGATCCCATGTGGTCAGCCAAATATCTGACCTGTTCTCACGTACAGCTACTACAACACTCAGCTGACCATGTAAACGGGCAGATAGCATTTACATTTATGTACAAACGATGAAAGATAGACGTAACTGTATATGAAAAAAAAAAAAAAACCACAAACAGGAAATAAATCAGTAATACTGTGTTATTACCAAATCAAAAGTTTTCAGTTAATAGATGTATTTAATAAGGGGATGACAAAACAGCCAAGTGGCCACTTTGCAGAGCGAATCAACACCTTGGATTACTATTAGTGGCAATATTGGCACAGCACCAAAGCAAGACCTCAGCAAATCACTTCAGGCAAAAGAGAACAATTACCTAGATATTTAACATTAAAATAGAGAAATAATGAGAGGATGGGCGATCATAAGCTAGATGGTAGGTCATTTCTGGATTCGGCAAAAATACAAAGCATAAGTGAGGGAAATGCTCACAAACTTATTAATCGCTAAGATTAACTACCTACTTGATATTTTCAATAAGAATTTAGCGCAACTGTTAGAGCTAACTCTTCACAAGGCTGGTCCAGGCTGGAGCAGGGGAACAGGGTGAGGAGGAAGGAGCAGCAGAGACAAAGTGCTACGGACTGACCACAGTCCCCGGTCGTTATCCCCTTGCACCAGCGGTGGGTGCTGGGGAATTAAGTTAATTTTTCCCCAAGTCAAGTTTCACCTGTGACAGATGATAATTGTGGTTTCCCAAAGAAGTTATCTCCCAGTCTTTGCCTTAATCCGTGAGCTTTTCAATCTTATTTTCTCCCCTTGTGCTGTTCAGGAAGGGAAAGAGCGAGCATCTGGGTAGGGGGCTGGCCAAGGTCAACCCCCCACAGCTGCCAAAAAGGTAAACAGTAGTAGTTAGATAGTGTTGCCTAACTGCAGTTAGGTACTGCCTATACCAGCTGTTTCATTAAATCCCAGTGGAGACAGGATTTGTGACTTTTCCCATCATTACTGGCCTAACAGATCAAGCACAAGCAGACGTAAAGCACCATATACACACACCTACTTCTCTTGCAGACATGAAAGAAAAAAAAAAAAAATAATAATCGACCTGTGTTCTGTTTCCACTAAATTTTACAAGAAGGGATTTGCAAGTGAGTTGCCTCATTAAAAACCAAAATGGGGAAAAAGAATTTAAAAATTCCTATTTTGGGCAGAGAAGAAGGAGAAACTTAACATGAAAGAGCAAAAGTTCATTTTTTTCTTCTTCCCAGACAGAAAGGATAAATTCTATCTCTGGGTGATGCTGTAAGAAATTAGAGGCGAAAAGTAACCAAAGCCATCATTTACACCTGGACAAAGAGCCGTTGCTCTTAACTATTCCTTTCACTGTCTATTTTTCACTGTGCTCAAGTGCAAAGTCTTTAGTTACTCTGGCAGTGTGGCTGTTACAAAATGCATCACAACTCATCCCTAACGTTTTTCTTGAAACACATAGTTTGATATTTATATTGTTTCATCCTCCTTTCAGTAATTCCCAAAAGTATTCCCCATCCTCTACAATCTTTAAAGCTGATAAGGAACGTTCTCTTTAGCCCAACAACAATTGTTTGATTTCTCCAAATCAAACTCCACCCTCCCATTTTTGCTTTTTTTAAAGTCCCTTTTATTTATTTATTTGCCAGTTAACAGCTCCTAATATTATTCCTGGTGTAAAAGGTCAATCCAATTCTCTCCTGCACAGAACAGAAACATCAGAGTACAAACCAGCTAAATGGCTCTGCTTCCTAAGCCTTTACTCAGTTCATGCCAAGAATTCAACTTTAGAATCTGACTTTCAGGAAGATTTTGACGCCTATTCAGCACTTACTCATGAACTCGCTAAAAGGCATCTACATAGATAGGGAGTAAGAGACATCAGACTTTTCTTTACCCATATTGTTAAATATATCTGTATATTGCTCATAGCTTTCACTATGTTTTGCTTATTTTGATAGGATGTCCTAGCTCAGTAGCAAGGACAGATCATTTCAGAATAAATTAATTCCTTTAACTAATTACCTATGAAAAGCCTTAGTTTTTATCCCTTACTGAAAACCAAACTTTCTTATCATCTAGCAATTAATCACAGGTAAGAAATCATGCTAACATTAAAAAAAAAAAAAAATCCCTAACTAAAATATGCCTGCTGTAATGTATCACTGTGGCAGATCAGTTTCCTGATCAAATTATTTTCTCTCACTTCCTTGCTCCCTGAAAAACAGGCTTCTATTTGAAGTGTGAAACTTGTAATTTTCAGCAGGCTGGTCTTCCCCTCCTGCAAATCCTCCTTCCTTCAAACAAGTACTAACTATCAAGCCATCTCCATTTCGAGGGCACACTGCGGGAACTTCTCCACCTACTACTGTGCTCCTTCAGTTACTAAGACACAATTGTGTCACCTTCAGGTGAAAAAAAAAAATAAATAAATTTGGAAAGGTCTGAATTTCACATGCACCTAGATTTATGGGTACAGAAATGGATTCAACTTTGCAGTTTGCTGGTGGGGAAAAAACCACTGATATACATCCCATCATAGTAGGGAGTAACGTGAAGATGCTTAAACAGATTCACAGGAAAAAAAAAATCAGGTAAGAAGATCTCTTCCCTATAAATTTAAAAGAAGGCATTGTCTTTACTTCACAGCAATGTCAATGACATGAGGTGGAGAGTCAAGGTACTTCAGTGCATTATCCTAAAGCTCAGGACTATGTGACCTTTTTATTTCATTTTTTAATAACTACTATATAACATTATCGTCCCCGATTAGGTTTCAAGCAACCTTTACGGGAGAGAGTGGGCAATGAACTGACACTGAAATAGGCTTGCCACTGGAAATAGACTGCAAACAGAAGCTGCTCAGAAACGTCTATATTAATTCACAGAAAACTTACATTTCCCCCACACTAGTATTTATGCTCATTTTGTTCTTCAGAATAATACCCCTGTGATCATTTCACAGAGGGCCCTTTACACGTATTTCTGTAATTTGCAAGAAGGGAAAAATTAAAGGCTAATGATAAAACCTCAAAAGCTATTAACTTTTTCTTCTTGCAGAAAGGATATTCTTTTCAAAAGAAAAAAAAACAAAGCCAATGAATACATTAAATATACTCCAGGTAAACCACCATCGGTTGGAGTTTAAAAAACCCCTCAAACTATTATAGTCTTCTCTTCCTCCTTCTCCTTCTATTACCCAATACATATTCACTATGTGCCACCTCTGGACAGAGGAAAAACAATATTAATGAAATTTAGAAAAATAAAGACAATATTAAACTTTCTAACTTCAATGCCCTGCCCCATCAGTTCAGTTTCATGTCTTAAGGAGTATCTCTAGAAATAAATATAAAGACACTATAATCCCAGAGTATACATACATAATCGATACATACACACAACTTGTAATATCATTGTACCCTGACTTCCCTGTCAGTCAGCTGCTTTCATTAAAAAAATTCAAAATAATATTACTGTAAAGAATACAAGAGTTTGTTAAATAGTTACAATTCAGAGATACTTTTCCACACACTTGACTTGCTTGCTATACAACTCAAATTCTTGAAGGCTTCATTCAGTTTCTTTACAGATTGTCAAAAATGAAAGGGAAAAAAAAAGCATCACGAGTTTCAACTTCACTGCATAGCTCACTGCCAAGGCACCACAACTCAAATGCAAGTCAAGGCAAGACTCTGAATTTACTACAGCGATTAAAAAACAACAACAAAACCACACAAAAACACACAGAGACGGGGAAATTCTTCTGGAGAATGCAATCCATTTATTTTTTTCTTCTACTTGCCATAGAGAACGAATATTATTAAAATAACCAACCCGGAACAGGTCATTAAGCTACACTGTGTAAATAAAGGCAGATTACTCACTCGTTCAACAGAAACTCAGCCCAGTGGCCTGCAATAGCTCACCCATTTTGCACAGACACTGCAATTTCATAGGACAAGGAAAGGTGTCCTGCCCTCCAGCCTGCACCCCATCCTGCCAGAAGCACTGCTCTACAGCAAGGTCACGTAACTGGGATTCCCCCGTTTTCCACAGGCACAGAGGTAAAACAACAGCGGGGGGACAGCTTGGCTGGGCAGCACAGAATAAGACTGATCCTGGTAAGGTAAATCAAAGCAGCGCCAGGTCGGTCACAGATTTAGCATCATGGGCACAACACTTCACCAGTATTCATGGCTATGATGCTACTGGCATGATGCTACTATTGCCCAGGACTCGTCTATTCCATAACAAGAAAATGTTTGCCAATTAAAAGGGAAAAAAGGAAAGAAAAATATCTCCATGTTTCAAAGGTATGCCGGTATTTGGAGCAAAGTTCATGAAGAAGTTTTGACTGAAAAATCACTCCTCAGGCTACAAGCAGCTACAAAAGTTCTGTTCCCCTTATCAACATTTTACATATGAATAAACATGAAAAACATACACTTTTGAAGTGTCTGAATTCCTACTTTTCTTATACATAACACCAGCTTCCTGTGGATTTGTTTGTACTGATGCAGAGAAAGAAAACATGATGAGATCCCAGTTTCTGAGGTATGGTAATTTAAGTCTTTTCACCTTGCTTTTTTTTGTGATGGATCTTCAGCAAATACATAGGCTTTAAGCACTCCAAAATCTGAGACACAAAAATGTCAGCAACTGAAATTTGTAATGGAAGCTTGCAGTGTCTGTACAAAAGAGTATTTATCTTACTATGTACTCCTTTGAATAGTCTCTTCCAACAAAGCATTCAGTAAATGACATTTGATACAGCGCGTCAGGCAAGCTTATGAAAGGACAGTGTAACTGAACAGTAAGCTGTGTTTAAGTAACCAAAAGGCACACAGAATAGTTTTGTATTTATTTGGGAATTAAGCGAGGACAGGATGAAAGTCACAACAGCTCAGAGTTGTCTGAAATTCTGTTGTAAAGCCGTAAATACTCCACGCGTGGTGGCACAGTGACTGTAGGATGCTGCCCAGCCACCCAGGGGCTGATCTGGCTGCCCAAGCAGCAGCATGCATCGATCAGCTATCTGTCTGGAAGAAAATGTGTTTTCTAACCAAAACGTCCAAAAAACGTCCAAATTGAGAATACTATCAACTCAGTATGAAGTTATCGATTGGGATATCAAATAACTGGGTACCATTCATGCCTGCACAGCCTAAAGCCAGTGAGATGTGCCAACGTGCAGCTCTTCCCAGAGAGCCAGCTGATGCTGCCAAACCTCAAGGTGTTCTGCACCTCCTGGGGAAAATTCAGTCCCATGAAGACACAGACACCTAAGACACACTTTGCAACAATTTCACTGTACGAAATACAGGTGCAGAAAAGAGTTGAAATCCGTTTTGTTTCACCATTGCTATAAAACGCTCTGATATTACTTGGCTGGGTAAGATGAGCAGTAACACACAGACATGTCCCTGCGCGTTAATTTTGTTCCACCCATTTTTGTGGCAGACATTCTAGGACGAAAGACTGGTGTTGGCCATTCTGGGTCCAGCTACAGGACTACGATGACACCGTATCATGGCGACTACTGAACATAAACTGAACACCCAAACAGACCCTCAAGCCAAGGAGCATTTAGATTTTTCACATGCTGTTTTAAGAGGCACACTTTTCTTTATTGCGAAGGTTACAAGCAGACAGAGATGAAATTGTCCACTTCCTCTCTGGAGTATTATTTATTTGGAAAGAAATTAAAGTTAAATTTGAAAATATTAGAAGTTTGTAAGGCAGACAGTCTTATAGGAGATGTGAGCACTGAGCATTTGTGTTGGTCTTTGGTGTCCTGCATGTTTGCTGCGGTGCACAAAACCAAGTTCACGGAGAATTCACAAGCGTCAGCCGAGGCGACCCAAAACCTCGCTGCTGCTGAAACACACAGGGCTTCTCCTCCCAGCACACAGATCACCCCATGTCCTCCTCCATCTGTACTCATTGGAGCCTTGCATGAGCCAAATCAACACCAAAATCTAGCAAAAAATAACCCAGGTCTCCTGTCCCCCTCCTCTTGAGAGAGGCAAGGGGATGGCAAAGTTTGATTTCGTCCCAGGTGAGGGAAGTGAGCTGACTCCTGGAACGGCCCAACAAGCACCAGAGCCAGGTCAAGATGCGAGAGGAAACTGAAGCTGTAATACATACATAGACATGGGCTTTTTTCCCCAGGGGGAAAAAAAAAAAAAAGTTAAAAGTAACTTCTTTCAAGTAGCTAGAAAGTCTTTAGAGAAAGACAGCTCAAAAAATAGCTTTAGGATTATTTTCTCTTCGTTGCCAAAAAACTAAAGAGTTTGCAGGATTTTTTTTTCCCACCCTCCTAAGTACTAAGTGGCATTTAGATTTTAACTGAATGGGAAAATACAATTTTTGAAGCAGCATTCATATTCAGAGTGTCTTTAACACACTAATCATTCTTCCAAAAGCAACAGTATTTAAAGTGCATTGAGAAGATACTTACTCCTATCAGCTTAAGACACTGAAATTGAAAACAGAAATTAAACTGGTCATTCCCTGGATGAGCGTGTGACAGCAGAAAATAAGAATTAACAATCTGCTGAGAATACCACTCCCAAGGATCACCAACAGTTAAATAAAGGCTCCAAAGCCATAATAATTACCATATGCGACAGCAGATTACAATTGTTATTACAGACCTTTCAGAAGAGGAAATTATATACCCTGTATTTCTTGAAAGTAGTCTTAGAATTTATTTAAAGCATGAGAGGTTTATAAAATAGTTTCATTAGACTTTTTTTTTTTTTTTTTAAATGGTAACTGGAAGAATATTCATTCCTTTATTTTGGACCACTTTTTCTTGGCACCAAATAATAATTTTTCCTGCTATGAGAACAATTTTCCTCAGAACATTGCTTTATGCAACAGCAACCTGAAAAATCATCTTTTACTTTCAGATTTTATTCCTATTAAAGGTGTAGGATCCACACTTAAAAAGCTGTATATCCCTTTGATTAAATGTACAACATGAATCAAGAACCAACTACTGCTAAGAGTTACCACTGATAAGAATTTTGAAAAACAACATAGAACGATGTTTAAATCATGGAAATAATACTTACCTATACATTCAGAAGATAGATCTAATAGCAAATTGTTACCTCTTCTTCAAAATATCACTCGTCCTCCCCTCTGAAGTACATAACTTTGTAGTGATTCACTCTCCAGTTGAGAATAACCAGGAGTCATGTCTTAACCCATACAACTTCTGTACTATTTAACGTACCATAAGTGTACTATTTGCTTACGGAAAAGAAACCTGGGAACCAGTAAGTTTAGCATTTCCAAGGAAGTCTTCGATCTCTCTTCAGACTGTCAACCACACACAGTTATGCATATTTGTAAAATAAAATCTTAAGCAATTTAACAAGCATGGTGCACTAACACTGAATGGCCCATAAAGCTCTGAATTTCCCACAGATGGAAAGGAAAAGGCTAAAAAAGAAGGAGCATCTACAGACAGCTCAGCTACTTCTGGGATTTCTTTTGATTTTCCAGTTACTGACTGTGATGTTGATCTTGCAAGTGCCAACAGCCCTATAATGCATCTCTATGATAACCATAATAAATAATGCCACTTAAGAAAACAGTCAAAATCCACGGATCCTACATATCAAAAAAATGCATGAGGAATCCTATCCAAGAATACGAGGATTCATAATCCATCATAGTAAATGCCATGGAAACAAGATTAAAACTCCTAAATACCTGCTGTGCACCAGAAAGAATTCATACAGGCAATAAATACAACAAAAATAGACAAAGAAATCCACCCAAAACACAGCTGAAACATTTTTCTTGATACTCTAGGGAGGCTTAGAAAATACATTAAAACCTTAAGTTCAGAAATTAGAATTTCTTTCTCTCCTAAATGCTGGAGTTCGTAGTTAAAACAGACACATGGGTTTTATGGCGCGCGACAACTCTCGTCATGCTTCACCTCTCGCTAACAGCCCTTCGTTCCACGGACCTCAATACTCTTCTCTCCCAAATACTTAAACTGATTGGCATTAACACATTACATCCAGAGTAATGGTTATAACCTGTACTTAGTTTGATGTTTGCTGCGTCTCCATCAGGCATGATGGAGGCTAGGATGCCCGAGAGGTCACTATATTTTCCATCTGAATTAGTTGTTTTAAAATAAATGAATAGATAAATAAATAAATAAGCTTTCCCTATAAACTCTTGCCTCTCAAATTGTATTAGCAGCTCAATTGGTTTTACACTCTAGTACACACCATCTTTCTTCTACAGGGAAATACTTTTGAGATGGATAGAAACAACCCTATCTATTATAAAAATCACTCATGCTAACATACTAGCATTTTTTTGATACTGTTTTGAAAGAAATAATTGGACTCAGTGTTCAGCAATAGGAAGAACAGCAAGGAGACAGACTGCATATAAACTAGGACTGCTGTTTTAGAGAAAACTTGGAAGTTCACGGCTATTAATGGCATTGGGTGTTTTTTGTTGTTGTTTGGGGGATTTTTGTTTTGTTCTCAGAAAACATCTCAGTTTATGAAGATCAGCATCTTTCCTCTGGACACCACACTTTCCAATTAATAAAAATTTGAAACTGCTTTTTCCTTCTAAATAGCTAGTTTATACATGCTAATGCTATTTAAATCCTCCTTTATTTTGAATACTGAATTCCACAATGCCAACAAAATACACTAAGCCTATTCACTCAAGCCCATAAAACATTCCTCTACCTGCATGAGGTTACCGGCTAAGGCTCGGCACCAACTAATGCGATTAACCTAAAGTTCTAAAAAATACTAAAACTCAGACATCTACCAAAAGATGTACCATATAACAGATGAGAACCTGTAAATTTTTAACACTAATATTCATTAATCTAACCCTGTACTTCATAATTAGGACTAGGAATTGAACCCATGTTCAAAATGTAATTTCATGCAAATTTCTTCTGTGATTCAGTTATTTCACATTTTGGTTTCTCCAACAACACAGTACAGATGCCAAAGTACCAAGTCATCCTAGGAGCTATTGCATTTTCTTTTTTTTAAATTGCAATTAAACTATTAAATAAAGTTTTGCACTTGTACTTCCTAAGGGAATGTGTAATTTATCCTAAACTAAGAGTATAATTTCAGTCTCTGAAACTTTTTCTTCAAAATTAGTTTGCCAAAACCATAAAGGAAATCTGAAGTTGTTAACAACTATGAATCCTAATACTGCCTTCAGATGTTCTGAATGTCCAAATAAGATACTCAAGACTCAAGTGTCAAGAAGGACCTCAGAAAAATGAAGAGAGATTAATTGTACAGAATTGTGTTCCAACCCTAAACTTTTTTTAAAAACATCTCTGTGAAGGAAATATCAAACAAATTTAGAAAACAAGCACAACTGTTAATCATGATAAAGTAGTTTTAAAAAAAAAAAAAAAAAGTTTTTCAAAACAGGTAGAACTTTTATTTCCTCTTATACTTTAAGTATCAAAATCCTCCTGAAACTGATCAAGGGCTAATGGGAATCTTCCCTATACAGAATGGAAATCCACACCTAACAGGGAAAGAAAAAGGAATTTAGACTCTTTCCTACAAAAACAGATAAAAATAGGCAATAAAGCCTGTGTGTTGTTAGCTGACAGGTTCTTTTCTCACATACAAAAAAGACACACAAATTTTCCTGGCATTTATGCATATAGAATCATTTCAGGGGGGAAACTGCAACAGTAGATAGCAGAACACTTATAACTCTGGTAAGAAACAGCTATTAAGCACTCAAGTCCATAATTCAATTGATGTTTTAACTAATCACCGACCTGAATATCTCTTATTGCAACGTAAGATTATGACTGCTTAACCTATCACCAGCCAACATAAAGGCTAAGTTACCAGCTTCTCTGACCAATCTTTTACTTCTTGAAATTTCAATTTTGCTTTTCTCTCCTGTAGAAAAAAGACAATCCTAATTTCTTTAGTCTTTCTAGAGAGGACATGCTGCTGTCTAGCCCTCCAGCACTTCTGCCACTTTCCTCTGAGCTTTCCCAGAATGGGAATTCTCCTTCCATGCTGCACAATGAATACAAGTACCGATTCTTTTATCTGCACTAAGGAAAAAAACCAAAACGACTATTTTATATATTTTTATACAGAATATCCTCTACAAAGCAATCACAACAGGCTGGGTTTTTTTTTCACAACAGCGTAACAATGTGGACTCACATTTAATTAGTAATTCATAGCAACCACAAAAAAACATTTGTGTGGATCTACTACTTTCTCTTGCACTTATGCTGCTGGTCATTCCACCTAAGTGTCATTGCAAGTCTGCCCGGTTTCACCAAACCATTTGTTTTTCATTGTTTTTCAATTCTTCTTGCTTAGTAGTAGCCCTATCCATCATAATCATTTTGAACCTCAGATTACCCTCAAATAGGCTCGCAGGCTCAGTAACCTGGATATCCTCATAAAGTTCAAAGGACACTTGTTGTTCCATTGTCCATGGCACTAATGAAAACATTAAGAACATCCGGACACTATCAGTGTTTTTCAAGCAGCTTTTCATCTACTGTAAAGCAGTTTCAGTTTCATCAAGACATTTCTTCCCTAAGCTTTACAGGGTAAGTGTCACAGGTTATGACACGTGGTATCTACTGCTTCAACTCTCTTTTCCTTATAATTAAGGAAGTGCAAGTTTATATATTACAGGACTTTCTTCTCCATAGTCCCCAGCATGCATAGCTTTGCTCACTACCACAGAAAATATACTGTTGTTTTGAGGGATGGTTGAAGAGCTGAAGATCATCAGCTCTGCTGGACAGAAGACACTTCGTTACAATGCCTACCGCTAAGCTGTCCAAGCCAGCAGCAGGAGCAGACCCTCCCTGGCCCGCAGGGATCAGCGTGGACACCTGTCCCCTGGCCACTCTTGGGTAACTCCAATCAGGCCATCCAGACCAGCGAGCCCTGCGTGTCAACCCCACAACTCCATGACACAACCTTCCCCACGCCCCTCCTCGTGCTTTCCCAGTTCAAACGCTGGGGGACGGTGAGGGAAAGAGGCCGTGCTTCAGCAGCTTGTGTAGCACAACGTGGAAGCTATCGCTGCACGCCTCAGGCTAGCCTTTGGAAGGAGGAGCCATGCTGAAACGCTGGCGGACTACGTAAGGCGTGAAGTGGAAGAGCAGAGCGCCCGTGCGGGCACCGAGGGCAGCGCCCAGACTGCGCCTGGAGGACTTGGGGTCAGGAGCCCAGGGCCAGCGCAGAGGGCTGCACAGCAACGAGGAGACCAGCCGACAGCGCAGACACCCCAGGTTTTCTTTAGGAGCATCTCATTGAACCACAGACTATAGTACGCAAGTGAAGAATCCCGCCGCTCTGGAAAATGTTTGCCCCCATTAAAGCCAAGTTTGCTGCAACACAGCTATTTCGAGTGTTAATTCATCAAGCAAAAATTGGAGACTAACAACAGAACTTACTGACATGCTTTCTCTTATCTTATATAAGAATCAACTGTTTGGGTTTGTGGTATCTTCAGCGGCTGGTTTTGGGAAAGCTGCTAGCGACTGAGTGCGTGACTGCAGATGGAGAGAGGTGAAGTGGATAAGGATTCCAGTAACTATAAATCCAAAAAGCCATTCTGACTCTACACATCTGCAATCTCAATCTCCCCCACTTCCTACCGCAATGTTCTTACATGAAACAAATAAATAAGCAAGTCTACAGATTTAAGGACCCACAGGAGCAATTAGGCTGTAGAGCTTGGGTTGGTATAACAAAAAAACCTTAAATACCTTCAAAAGCCAAAAATAATTTTTAATGTCTATACAACTAATAAAAAACTCTAATTTCTTTCAACGTCAGGTACTAATTATCATTTTAGTTGTAAATCTACTAAGAAACTTATTAGAATAAAAATAATACATTGAGAAATGTAAGATACATTTTCAAAGCAAGTATTTTTTTTTCCTTTAACATAATCAAACATTTTTGTAATGTACAACAAGGGTGAAGCAAGGCTTGCAGCAATGGTATGGCTCAGCCATTTACCAAAACAGGAATTAAAGCAGTGCAGGTGATTATGGAAGTATTCAATGATGCTTAATTTTAATGAACCAATTTGAACAATATGTGATAAAATCAGCATATAAAATTATGCCTATTGCTAGAATTATCAAGAGAAATGCCTCTCTCCTACAAGACTCTACAGTTCTACAAAAAAGGCACCTTCAGAGATTGGGGGTGTACAGGGATATGGGATGGTGAAGCCAACAGAAGCAAACGAAAGCATATAATGAATGCATGTAGTATCTACACCTATGTAATGCCAGACACCTGTAGTCTATCTAAAACAAGTACTCCAAACTCTGCCCTCAATTTTACACTTCTCTTTTGCCAGAACATACTCCATTCTGTGTGTCTTATAGCAACTATTCAACTGTCATAATTTATTTTTGCAATTCATATTCAGAAAATATATTAATTTTTGACAAATTAGCATTTGCTTGAGAATGCTAAAGCTTTTGTTATACCTGATATCTAATGAATCAATAGTTTCCATGAAAAAAGGAATGATAGTGTTATCTAAATCATGCTACTCAAGTTCAAAATCACAGATAGGCATAACTTTTGGGAAGGAAAACTACTAACAGACCATAATTTTTAATATCTGCCACAATTTCTCCTTTAATTCAAAGGTCAGCAAGCACATTTGCTACTCTGAGTGATCAGTGCCTTACTGTTTTTATAAGGTACAATTACTTGGACAGCTATTTATCATCTCTAACAATTAAAAAAATTGTTCCCCATCTTCGAAGAAGCAAAGGTTATAAAGTTTCACCTCCAGTTAAAACCTTAAAAATTTGATTACTTACTCCAGACTGATAGGGGCATCACATTGGTATGATAAGAGGATTCTATACTGATAAATCATAACACTATTGAAAGCTCCGTGCTGCCAGAGAGACTCACTTTAAGCAGCATACTGGAAAATTTCCATTTGATGTAATAGTGAGTCATATATAACAAGGCTCTTACCCTTTCATTTCAACTAAACCCACACCAACCTGCAGTACCCAAAATAATGAAAAATGCTGGGGTAATCCCACATCACCTCCAAACATGTCATTGTACCATCAGATTCAACAGAAATCATCTTCACCTTCCATGAATCATTTTCGGTGCTGTATAATTAAGCTGAGGAAGGAACAAGACAACAACATACATACCTGCACACAATTACACAGGCAGACACTTCAATATTGCTCTGAATTATTTCTGAGAGTTAGTCAATTTAATAGACAAATTTAATACTACACAATTATCTTAGGTTTCTTAATTTCTACTCAGGACCACTCATCACTATGAGATGAGTAGGCAAAAAATTCTTCTTCCCATTTAAACTCTATTCTGCTAGCTAGTTCACACTCCTATGTCAAGAGCCTTATTGCCCAGAGCAAAATAAATGCAAGGGGAGGGGGGCGGGGAGGGCGGAAATCAAAGAGCAAATTTGGTAGAAGCTAACATATAAATATGGCTTTCATCACCCTGAAACTCTTCATAAAAATCACATCAAATGTGCTGGTGGAAAAAAAGTATCACAAAACCAAATGGAAAGCAGAGATGAAAGTTAATATAAAAATGTGAAAAGAAAGCATAGCTAGAAGAAAAAAGAAAAAAAAAATATCCAAAAACCTCACCCCACTTTGTTAAAAGGGCAACCATCAGGATGCAGAGAGGTTAACAACAGAGTTCTACAGGACCAGCCCTAGAATACACCACAGTACAAAAAAGCAGTGATATTCTGTGAGACTGCTTGTAATACAGCACTGGGAGACATCTCAAACTAATGGAGAACAAGAGCATTACAAAGAAGGGGTGTCAAAGGAAATGAGAGAAATGGGTGAAATACAGTTGTAAAACATGAAATATCAAGAATTAAAGACTTTAGATGTAAGACTCCAACAGCTGAAAAGACAGAGAAGCAAGAGGAGAGGGGTTCAAGAGAGAGATAACTATAGTTCAAATAATGCTAAGCAGTGTACAATGGCACCAAGTCCAGCTACACGTTATGGGTAGTTGAAAGATAATGCTACATGATCCTAAAGTCCTCTTAAAATAGAGTTTTAACTAAATGATTTTGCATATTGAACCTGAGGAGGATCTTTTTCCCAAAACAACATGCCCTTGGAACATTATTTCAAGAGTTCCAGGATGTGCTTTTCTTATACACAGATCTCACTCATGTTTAGAAAGCAAAACCTTCCACTTTTCCGTTACCAATGCAAGAACAGGAGTGCTGTTGTAGCAAATATCTGGCAATATAATCCTTCAGTAGACAGCATCAATTTAGTAACTTCAATACACTTAAGGTCAATATCTGCCTCACAAAAAAAACACTCTCTATTACTTTAATTTCAGTAGAAACGTCATTAAGTGAATAAGCAATAAAAACAAAGTACCTAAGTGTTTTTGTTCCACATAAGTAGGCATACAAGCAACACATAGAAGTCTAGACTAGGAACAACTCTTCCAGTCTTTGTCTGTGGATAGCTACATAATTAAGCCTCCAGACTATGAAAAACTTCAAATATTTCATGAGCAGTGAAAATAGCCTTAAAAACAAACAAACAAACCCACACAAAAACCAACACAAATGAGCCCCACTCGGGGCTCTCCTTGACCTTCCCCAAGGAAGGACTGAATGCACACATTGCGACCAATGCAGATTTTCTGAAGCTCTCTGCCCCTCTCCCAGTCCTGGCAGAAAGGCTGTGGAAGTAACTATTAAAGGGCTGCCAAGCTTGCTTGCTTAACATGATATTTGGAGGTTTTCTTTTTTATTATTTTTCTTCTCACTAAGCTGTTTAAAGTTCTCTTATGAATCTCTGATCTGCTTGTTCAGATACAGATAAGCAAAGCCTGTAACACTCCTGTGGATTTATTTCAGAGGCACACGTGCAAGTGAAAAAAAAGTATTACTTATTCCACTTCTAGCTCCATTTTAGGAAGGAAAAAAGCCCAAACAATTTCCTATCTTTCATATTAACTGATGTTAAAACATATTTCTGTAAAGAGCTTAACTATAGAGAATATATAAATGGAGGGTATTGATACGTTACAGAGGAGTAGAGGAGGTGTGAAGTATTTAAAACTGTTGAAATAAAATCACAAGGATTCCCAGTTTGCCTCTTCAGTGTATTATGTCTTTTATTAAGATTTGATAATGATACAAAATAAAACTGTGAATCCAAAACGTACAGGGGCAGAGAAAAGAAAACAGTGTCTAGTAAGTAGAACAGGCTAGAACAGAGGGCAGGGAACAGGAGCTCACTGGATGGTTGAAAAGAAACTTTCCTTCAGAAAAAATTCTGAGTATTGGAAATTTTAATAATAATTCTAAGGTTTTATAAAGACTGTTCACTCTTAAGTGCCAAGGGAAAATAACAAAAAAAAAAAAAAGGACCCTTTTCTTATACATTTGATGCAGCTGTAATGTGCAGTATTAAATGAATGTTATGAAAAACTAGCATGCTACTGTAAGATGGCTATTTTCCTTAAAATTGTGTAATTCACCAAACCTGGAGTTCCTGCCAAAGTTCAGCTCCTTCTGAAAAATATTTAAGAACTTGCCCTCTCAAGAATGTCTAAGAAGTTGAATACCCAGGAAAGCAGAGACATAATGACACCATCAAGCATTGGCAACAATGCCCTGAAAGTAACTTCAATGTGTATTTCATGACACTCCCCATTGATCAAGTCTATAAAAACTTTGAATCTAATAGAACAACTGATTACAGCTTAATTTTATTACTGGATAAAGTCTTTTTGCAAAAATAGTGAAACTAAGAACCTGTGAAATTACCACTTGTAAAAAAACAATTCTTGTCTAGCATGAACACCCTCCAAACTACTACAAATGGCAAGGAAGGATAACATTCAAGTTTTTCAAGTATTCACTGACTGCAAAAAGCTTGAGACTGCAAAAAGCTCTGCATTTTTTAAATTTACTTTTCCTTACAATTTAGTACTTCCAACCAACTGATCAATGTTTTAATAAATTAAGAAACAAGATGAATACTTCAAAACAAGAAAAATCCTTCAAAACACACACGTACATATCTAAAAGCAGTGAGCTGCTTAAGCTCATATGTTACTGAGCAGACTTGCTAGGGAATCATCTCCAAAGAGTTACTGTTCAGCTTGCTAGTTCTACACTTCAGATGTTTGCTAATAGTTTCCCATATTTTAGCCAGGCATCTTCTCCAGTCCATGCAACTCTCAGCTTAAAAGTATTTATTTAGAAAATGAATTATATGAGGATCTGAGTGGATATGGCTATTTCTGTACATATAAACTTGTCCCTTAACCTGAAGAAACTACAGTCTAAATTTAGTGAGAAACACGGTAATGGGAAAAACATGTACTGAGACAAAGAGATAAAAAATATTCTTTAGGAAGACCCTAAAACTTACAAGGTAAAGACATTACTTTTTGTTTATTTTCTCAGTGCAAAAGAATAGGTCGTATATACGTAAAAGACTTCATTTCTGAAAGCCTATAGAGGGAGATGCCCAAGATATGGCAATGAGCTAACGCCACCCTACACAGCTCCCTAGAAGCTGGCTACCAGCCTCCTCCCCCTTGTTAGCGCTCTGCTGCTAGCAGTGCTGAGATTGAAGGTGCAGCTCTCCAGCATTCCTAATTTCAGAACCTGTTTGTTGCTGCCTAAATTTTCAACAAGATGGAGAATATACTCATGAGCAGAAAAACAGCATTCAGAGGTTTGGTTTTTTTTTCCCCCTAAACTCCTTATGAGACTATCAAATCAAATCTTCTGTGCAGTACAAAAGGATGCAAAACCATAGTTGTCCATTTGCAGCTAGACAGCTTGTCAACACTTTTGCAATTTTTGATAAAAATATTTTTGTCTGAATCAAAATTCACACCTTAAATGAACAAAAAAGAGCTGAATGCTACTTTCCTGCTTTCTAGTGCAGAAAGAGGAAGGAAAGGCAAAAAGAAAATCCTTTTAAATGCATTTTAAAAATTAATTATGTTTTGTTTCAATTACATCCTGTTACTATACAAGTATATTTTTAATCAGTTCTAGACAGAAACAGTACTCTTGACTATATAAAGATACTAATTAGTGATTCATACTTTTCTGATTACTCAACAAGATTCCTACTAATTTGAAGACACCACAGAACTACATAACTTACCACCTGGAAAATAAATGACAGGTTGTTTCATAAAATGAATGCAACCTCACAGTTCCCTTCTGAGCTTCTTCTACTTCAAGAATCTCTAAATCCAAGAGGCTGAAGGTGTAATGCCATTTAACGATCACTAAACCTGAAAAGGCCTCATACTTTTCAGAAGGTGTATCTGAAAAACAACAGTCCTGCAATAATCCAGGTTTCCTCTGAAGAGCAGATTCTGGGTCGGTTCTCCTTGCTTAACTGTAACAGCCAACCTTTTCAACAACATCCATGACTACAAGCTAGTTCCCAGCGCACCTCTTCCAGCTGCCACTAAGCTGTGCAGCATGAATCAGAGTATTCAGGTTGTTATTACCCACCACAGAAACAATCAGTTTTACAATAATTTCCGTCTCTATTATTTGGAAAAGAGCAGAACTTGCAGGAAGCTACTCAGAGGAGCAGTTTCACAAGCCACTCCAAAGCTATTTTTAATACCTTTGGATCCATTTGTGGGCCACTCCACAGCAAGTCTGTCTCCTGGTAAAATGAAAAGGTGAATACTAATCTATCATGTCAATGCCTCTGCTTACCAAGGGTAGTTTAGAGCCAGCCATTCTCTCTCCAAGTCATGCTGGGACAGAGATGGAGAAAGCAGTAGGCAGGAGCTGCTGAAGTCATCTCTTACTTTCTTTCATGAAACACTGAAGGAACATAATAATTGTGACATTGGCTGTTTGAGATGTTTAAGGAACAGCACAAGAAAAGGACTAATCTTTTCCCATGTTCATTCTTCCAGAAAGCAGATCAGGAACTTCATGAGGCACACTTCATAACCAAACTCTGGTGCTAAGAGTCCTATCACTCATTAATTCATATAGTACTTGTTTTAATCCAGCTATACTTCCATCTGTCCAAAAAAATTCATTACATGCAAACACACATATCATCCTACATTAGACGTGCTGCTTGTTTTCATTGTCCCATCCTACTACTGGTATTCTGAGAAAAACTGTTCTGGATTCATATACACGATTTGTTTTCTGGTTCTATGTAAAGTCTAACATATGCGCTCTCACTTCTCTTGTCCAAGCTGCTGTGCATTACTTGGTGTTTTTCCAAATTCATCATCTTCAAGTAAAGGTAGGAACAGAGCCATCACTCCTTATCCCGCTTATCTTTTTAGATGTGTTATATCCTTCCAGATAATACCCTATCCAGTCCTGATCATGTGAAGAGATGAAAGCACCACTGATTTATACAACCATTTTGGTAAAGAAAATTCCATCAACCAAAGCCCACCACCTGACCACACTCTCCTTAACTACATCTCCCACATGCTCACAGTAGCAGAGCCAATTAGCTAAAACAAATGCTATGCAAGAAGGTTTACAAACTACTGTAAAGCTAAGGGTCTTTCCACCAGGAGTATTTCAACAGACCTGTAACAGCAGTATACATGCCAATGCATGCCTGCAAAGGTAATTCTACTAAAACTTGGACTGGAAGATCATGCTACTTGTGCAAACATCCACCATGGACATATTGACACACATAGAAGAGCTACCCAAAAATTGCCTAGGACAAGGGAGCACCAGCAATTGTCAGTTTTTTTCCCCTCCATCTAGTAAAAAAAGTTCTAAGACAACCAGTCTGTCTCTGCTGCATTTACACTGTGTTGGGCAAGGTTCACATGCAGTACAAGACTGCAATTTTCTTGTAGCCCACAAATGCTTTTCATTTTCCCACCCACTAACTTTCACAGTAACACAGTATTTGACTATTTGTCAGGCGCTTTTTACAGTGAACAAAGACTTATTCCATTGATTGGATAACTAAATAAGTGCATTGTGCTTCTCACACTTTAATACTTTGATATTATCCAGACACTCAATGAGAGTCTTCTTCAGCTCTCTGGAATAAGCTACAGGTTTATTAATCCTAAATTGTTCATGGCAACTTTTTAGTCCCAGAAACCACCCCACTTCACAAAACATTTCTGATGTGGAACAGCAAAGGTGACAAGACATACTTTGGAAAGCCTACTGATAACATTTCCCATTGTGAAGACTGGCTAATTTTCCTACTTCCTACCTTACCCTTTTCAAAGGCTAGCACCAGACTTGTTGCCTTGCAATGTCAGCAATGGTCAGGACATCGGCTGATACTTCCACAATTTCACACTGGAGTTTCTTTTGGATGTCTGGAATATTATTCACTGTTGCCAGTGATTCCTTGTAATGGACAGTATCTGCTATGGGGACTTGCGATAAACACAGCTACAGATGTTCTCATATGAAAAAGTCCCTCTACTGTGAATACACAGTTCAAATAACACATTCAGCTTCCCTGTAATAAGGTGATCTGGAATGTTCTTTTTAATCTTTCACTATCTGTTCTCCCCAACAGCCCCCTCCAAGCTCTTAGTTTCTGATGCCTCAGAAAAAGTTGGGATTTTAATTAAATTCTAAGCTTACAGCAAGTTCCTACTAAAAAAAAAAAAATCTGTCTTGAACAGCCATATTGCAACATTGCATTTAATGTTCCAGGGTCTGTACTCTTTCCTGTTTTCCTCATTGGTACATAATTTACACTGTTAAAACATTTGATTTAAAAAAAAAAAAAAGAAAAAAGAAAAAAAAAGTAGACCTTGAGCATTACCGGTAACCTCATTCTTCAATTATGGCTAACACAGCTTGAACTCACAACTCAAGCCCTCTGTCAGGCTGCCAGCTTTCTTTCCAGCTTGATTCCCTACTTTTCAAATTATCAGAAAACCTGATGTCACCATTTTATGCACTCATATATAGGATGCATCAAACACCATACTTACCAATAGCAGTTCCCTTCATCTTATTGTAAATACGGCCTTATTAGAAAGATGGGCAAGTAAATAGTTTTCACTGCATTAAACAAAGTAACACTTATGAATCAGGATAATACTCAGGAGTATTATGCAATTGTTTGTCCTTACCACGGCAGGAATATAAATCCAACAGTTTTCTGACATTAGTAATGACCTTCGCAAGTCACAGAAGAACATAATCCAGTCTTCTTCAACACTACAAAAATTTTATGCAAGACTCGAACAATTTAAGGTCCATTGATTTTCCAAGTAACTTACACAACTGAGTCCTTGCACACGTGAAAAACTAAAGGGTTAAAGACCTGAAGACACACCACCATGGAGTAATGTGAGCTGGAAAAAGAATTAGGTACACCTGAATTGCTTGTTTCTTAGTCAAGAAATGCTTGTCACAGGCAGTGAGCAAGGCAGAGCTCCAAGAAAGCACTTAATTAAGCTGGGGTGACAATTTCACAATTTTCCTTAAATACCTAGTGCCTTGTCACAGCTCCTCCTGGAAGATATTTCAAGGGCTATACCTAAGCATGTCTTTGGAGCAGCTTACTTTCCTTGGGTGGTCTTCAACATCTTCACACTCTTTTCAAATACGTGAAGTACCATCTTGCTTCAGCCCACTTGATAAAAAAAATAAAATAAAATGACAACTTTTGGATTACAGCAATTCCTTCCCTTATTTGTCTCATCCCTCTTGCATAGATGATGCAGGAAGTTCTCTATATTACATCAGGCAAAAAAGAAGGTAGAATTCTGCTTTATTGAAATAAAAAAAAAGCCCCAAATCAGAACAGACTATGCGTATGTCACATTATGACCACTCCAAGGTGGCTTCTAAATAGTAAAAGCGTAGGTCACTATTACTTTTATTATGATTTGCTCAAAATTAATAATGTTCACACCAAATCTTAAAACAGTGCTACAGCACAGTAAGTTCTTAAAAGACAAGAAATAGTCAACTCCTGCTATTAAAAAAGCTCATACTTAGAGTTTTTCTTCACTCTTGGAAGAACAACAACTCCATTATATTTAATTTCTCATATAATCTATTACATAGACCTTCTGAAAAACTGGCCTTCAAGAGGTGGTAGGAACAAGATAGATTTATTCTCCCTTTTGGGACAATTAGGGCAAATAAGTACACTATGCATTCTTATTATTACTTCTATATGTTTTCAAAGGTTTTCCTACAAATTGTCCCAAGAGAGTAAATCGCATTATTAGTTGATTTTTAAAAGTTAGAAAAATCCATTACTTAAGTCTAAGCTAACACATAGTACGAGGATTTAAATCTTTATATCAGTTTTGCAGGTTTAAGAAAAAAAAAATTGCTTTGGTATCAAAATCACGCATAGTTTTCCTGCATTTTATTTTCTAGATATATTCCATTGAGCTTTATTTTGTTGTTCTCTCTAGCTCTACAGAAATGAAAATATACATACTTTACATGATCACTTACAGTGTATTTCAAAGAACTAATATTTTAGAAAATATTTCAAGATTTAAAAAAATATTGAAGAAAAATACATAACAAAAATGCAATCTATTTAGGATTGGCAGCATTGTTATTATGTAATTATGGGTCTAAAATGTTAGTTGCCATAACAACTTGGAACAGTCCTACATCCATTATAAATCTTTTGATCTCTCTTCATACGTATGCTTATTTTTAACCCTGACTTCCTCCTGATGCACTTTTTGCTAGGCAACCTCATTAGCTAAACTCCTACTGTGTCAGATTGGCAGATACAATTGCAGGCATTCCCACAGCCAAACAAACATATTATCTTCACACAAGCTGCCAGATGTGCCACATATCTTATAAATGTGGGTTTGCGCCTCCTTTAATTATGTTCTCTTGGATAGCAAAAAAATCTTCAATTTCTTCATCCCTTAATAAAGTGCTTAAAGACTTGAAATTACTATATCATGCCAGTTAACAGCACAATGCATTGCAATTTATGCATACACTTAATACTATATGGCAAGTCATAAACCTCAAACTTTAAAAACACTAAAATAAAATTATACCTACCTTCTGCAATTTTACAAACTTGTACTATCTCAGAGTAGATTAAATCTTTGAAAATGATTTATTTTACAGCTACATTTAAATTAAAAAAAACCTTAGACAAAGATTGAAGAAAATTTGAAGAAATCTACTCTTCCCTCCCGTCTCATAAATCTCCAATTTTGACATGCATGCTACTTATTTGTAGAATATTCATTGCAATGAAAAGCTGTAAGAGTAATAAAACTGGGTTGCCCCAGGAAACTGTACATAAATTAACACTGCCAACATGAGAAATTCATCAGAAAAATCATGCTAAAGTTGTGATTATTAAAAAAAAAGTCACATAAGATGAAGATGTTTTGCTTGAGTTACATTTACTTTGACCAATACTGCATGTATCACATGGGAAAAGTAACACAGGAATCATAATAGCTATGCAATGGTTCAGGGAAATTTTTTTTCCAATCATCATCCAGTTTTGTTCCCAGTAGAAGTCTGGACAAAACCAAATCTGCTTCCATATATACAGACCACAACAATAAAAGAGCTGGACAATACTATCAGAGCTGGAAAGTTCCTTTGTATTTCTTATTTTAAAAGTATACCATAGTTACAAAAAATAAGAAAACCAAATTCAAAGATTTCACAGAATAAGAAAAGGAATAAGCGAAGGTTGAGGCTGGAAGGGACCTCTGGAGGTGATCTGGTCCAAACCTCCTGCTCAAGCATGGCTACCTAGAGCCAGGTGTCCTGGACCGTGTGCCCAGACAGCTTCTGAATATCTCCAAGGATGGAGACTCCGCACCTTCCCTGGGCAACCTGTGCCGGTGGTCAGTCACCCTCACAGTAAAAATGTGTTTCCTGATGTTCAGAGGGAACCTCCTGTGTTATAGTTCGTGCCTATTGCCTCTGGTCCCGGCACTGGGCACCAATGAAAAGCACCTGGCTCCATCTTCTCTGCATCCTTCCTTCAGGTATTTATAAACATTGATAAGATTCCCCAATTTCTTAGCTCACAAGACTATACATTTGGCCAGATTTAGAGAGAAGTAACATAGTGCTAGAGTTTGGCATGGAGCCTACCAGATGAAAGAAAGCCCACAACTAAAAATGAAGCATCATGTAAGAACTGTATCTTTAAGCAGGCCAGCAAGAGAAAACCCTTGGGTAGAGGAATTCTTCTAAAAGCAAAAATACCTGCTTTTGGTAAAAATATCTAATTATTTTCATTGGTGATCTAGCTTTTTATTTCATTCAGATGTAGAAGGTCGTCTGTGATCTTATGAAGCTCAAAGCATCAGGAGACTGCCAGAAAACCATTCAGCGTCTCCATTCTCCCTTGTTACAATAGAGCCACAAATTACAAATCAAACACATTTAACCTAAATTTTGCCATATACCATGGCAACATTAACTCTCTTTATGCTCTGACTTGTAAAGCAACAGGAGCAATTCTTTATCATTATATGTTAAGTCAGTCTTCTGTAAATAAAAAGCAAACAAATCATCCTGCAAACTCTGGGTCATTTTATGTACGCCTTATTTACATTGTTTCAACATGCCCACCTACTCATGGAGAGTTTCTTCTTCAGGACTTCTTTTCAGAAGAATTAATTTGGTGAATAACTCCTTGATTTATATTTCAAAGGTCAATTAAGAATTCTGCAAATGGCTGGCATCTCATCAAATTGAGAGAAGATTAAAACTTGAGTCATTAATTTTTTTGATAAGCAGTGCAAATATGTATGAAAAATGCTTGCTTGTTCTTTTGCCTCAGGCTTCCTTAGTGCATCACTTAGTCTCATTTAGCACATAGGAACGTACTTGGGGAGGGAAAGACATGAAGGGAGTAGTAGAATCCGTAAAGCTCTCGTGCATATGTATTAATCTGGGCAAACAAGCTGATTGTAAAGTGCTGAAGTCACGTTGCTGCAGCTTTGAAAGTCCTTCTGCTGTATGACCTTGTGCTTATATACCTAAGGGTAGGTTAAAGCATTTCAAGAGAGTGGGAGAGTGAGGGGGAAGAGTCAGAGCAAAAAGGGGAAGGGATGGGTAGGAAATTACAAAGTACAAAAATCAACTTTTTTCATCATTTAGGTGATGAAATAGAACTAGAGATAGTTACCATTTTAATTACCACAGAAGGTCAAAGACAAACATCATTATATGTAACTTTTCTTCCTATCATAAATTTCAATCAAGTACAGAGGTGTTAGAGAAGAATGCAAATTACCTTAGGTTTTTAAAAATATTAAAATTAACTTGCTTATTTAATGCAAAAAAAAAATCACTATCCTATCAACTCCAAACATGGGAAGAATTAGTATACAGGTTTCAAGTTCAGATCTTTGATCAAAGTTTGTTTTTCCAAGATCTATAGCATTTTAGATCTTACAGAAAACTAATATGCTGATGACATTACAGAACGAAGACTTTGTTGTTGTAAATGATGAATTAAAAGTAACATTTGGTTAATGTTTAGCATAAAACATTCCCTAATATTCTTGGAAATCATCTGAGGGCAGACTGGCATAGGAACATACAAAAGTGTAGTGGTTCACATTAAAAATGCCTTTAGTTCTCAAATTGTATTTCACAATATAAACTTTTAAACAAAAACATAAAATATCTACAAAACCTGCCAAATAATTTAAACAGTCCATCAGCTTCAGATCTTATAATCTTGTCAAAATTCCTTTACTACTACTTCCAGTTTTATATTACCTCTGGATTTTCTTTTCCTATGTAACCGTCCAATTTCACTTAGAATTTTAAAGAGAAGCAAATCACCAGACAAAGAGGTTTTAGTCCCCCATTTACAGTTTATATTTAGAGGAAGGGATGGAAGCACATAACAGATCTTATTGTCAGCTGATACTTAGTCTTGTGTTCCTTTAAGTCAATTTTCTTCATTGTAACTCCCACATACCCCAAAAGATTTCAGTACATTTCTAACAAGTCATGCTAAGTCTCAAAGTGAAGGAAGACAGATCATGGAGATATAACACCCTCCACACCCCCACTAACTTAGGGATAGTTGTTTTCATATTTGCTCATCTTCAACAGGACTAACACAGTGACCAAAAAAAAGAAAAAAAAAAATTGCATTCTAAGGGCTATATGATCTCTTTTGCAAACATGCTGCAGTATCCTGAGCAGTTTATCTAGAGCATTGTGGGTAGGTAAATTATAAAAAACCTTCTACAAACCTTTAAAGGAATTATCATTTTCCAGGCTATTCTGAAAGTATCATAGGTTTTAGTTCCACAAGATCCTAGCTTGCATCATTTCATTTTCTTTCCCTCCAAGAAACAAAGGGGTTTCTTCATCATTTCTACAACTAATTCTTTTTTTTTTTCCTGTTTTACTGAAGTTTCTAAGTAAAATCTCAATGAAGCACAATAAATAAAATACAAAATAAAAATACAAAGTAATGTAACCACACAAATAAAATACAAAATAATGTAACCTACTCCATGCTTGAAGAACGTTAAGACTTGTAACAAACAAACTTATTCATCTGTTCAATTCAGTACCTAGTCATTACGGTAACCACTCATCATGTTACATCTCTCTCCAGTGCAGTAAAACACTGTTGAATAAAGGAGAATGCTGAACAAATACTTTCCTATTCCCCACTTACACTCTTACACATGAAATTTGCTTCCTTGTACAGATCAAGATTTTATTTTTAAAAAAATCATAATCAAGTAAAACTTCAGCTTTACCTTTTCAAATGTTGCTGTAGTGATGTTAGATCCTATATGACTGATATCACATTTTACTTGGGGAACAATCATAAATGCTATCATAATTAGGATTTCAGTTAAGGATCAAAGAGATGGAGCAGATGGGATGCAAGAGACAAACATTTAAATGCAAATATCTTTGTTAACAGGAAACTTGTTAAGAGGAGCTATCAAAGCACATGGAAGATAAGTGTTCATCTATTTAAGTCAGATATATTTGAAAGTTTCTCCCAGCAGGAAAGTCAGCTAAAGTCTCCAAGCAATCCAGTAACAGTCAGCACATGTCAAAAAAAAAAAAAAAAGCAGCAAAGATTCTTCCCAGTTGCCTTTTCAGAAGTCGATAGGAAACACTTAGCAAAGATGTGTACAAGTACTGCTTCCCTCTTAATGCTACCGCTATTTGTTGCTCACATTAAGCAGAAAACACTGAATGCTGTATGGCGACATGTTGCTGTCCCCCCAAAGCTACTATTCTGACTTATTCACAGAAAAATTACAATCCTCGCTAACCCCAGACTGCAATTTTCACTTGCTTTCTTATAATGCATTAGCTGACACTGGGAAGCCTACATGAGGGATCTGGCCAAACCCCTGGCTTAACAAAGCCCTGCTCACCAAAATACACACCTGCCACTGCTGTCATGATGGCAAAGAAAAGTCCTTTTGCTCCTCTATCTTAAAAAGGTTGAAATTGCAAAATATTACTACTTCTAAAACAGACTCTCTGTTGTACATGAAGCTCCTGATCCAAGAAGCTAGCAGTACTGCTTGAGCAGCTTCATATAGTTCAATAAGCACTTTCATATGATGTGTCTTTATCAAAATCTTACCAAAGCATACCTTAAATATATAGATACTATATGAATAATACTTAACAACAAATATTGCAGGTCCCTCCAGGAGACATGCATGTCTCTCCAGTACTGCTGCAACCTCCCACATCTGGGGATCGCACCTGTAATGGCCAGCTACATTGCACCAAGGAGAAAGAGAGGTTGAAGCGATATATGGTTTCAAGCTATAGATGGTTTCGAGAAGTGACCACAGCTGTAGCGTTAGGTCCCTACTCCACTCCCAGGACCTGCTGGCTGGTGCACATGGCTGAGCAGGTGGGGTCATCCCCTGAGATCTCAAACCTGAATGAGGCTTGGAGCAAAAGGAACCTGTCTCAGTGAAGTGGGGGAAGGAATACAGAGGGGGAGGTTGTTTTTAGGAGATGGGAGGGACAGGTCGCCAGAGTGGAGGGGTACCGGGCTGGTCAGGGGTGATCCTGGCCTAGGGTGATGGTGCTGAACTCTTGGCAACACCACAATTTCCCAATTTGCAAATCTGAAAGTTTGGGGCATCCCTGGTACAGACTTTAAGATGCTGCCACACTCTCAATATATAAAAATAAATAACTAATCTTTCCACCAAGCACCTTCCTGGAAACTAAATCCTACCCAAGACAGAAAAGGATAGGCCTGGCTGCCTTCAGGGTTTTGCATTCCAGCTCATTACTCATTTTGCACCTTCACAGTGCACATCCATGCAATCACTTCTCCGCTTCTGACTGAACAGAGTTGTTTTCGGATTGCACATGTGGAAACTAATAAATATGTAAACAAGTTACAAAAACAAGATCTGAAGTAGGCCAATTACAGTCACTGAAAACTAAAAAGTGACAAAACAAGCAACAAAGAAATCTAAACTAACCAAAATTGTTTTAATGTTAACTTCCCTCACTGGGGAAAGAAATGCTTAAAATAGGGCTGAGGAGATCGTATATATCTCCTTTGTAATATGCTTTATATCGCTTCTGCTTACAGTCACTATATACTACAATATCTATCACCAATTAAACCTTTTCCTCGTGCAGCCACTTTCTGGCCACCCTCACAAGAGCCAAAGTTTCTTTCAGATTGACTGAAGAGACCGTCACTCGAGTCTCACCAAGAGGCACTTTCTGAATCCTTAACCTTGCTCGCTGCTCAGTTCTCTGTTCCTTCCCTTTTGTCAGCATCTGGTTTTCAAATGGACAGTATCGCAAGGGCAAATGCTCACTGCAGACACAATTACATCTGCCCGTGAACAATGTCTACTCCAACCATCCACACACGGCTGTAAGACTGCCTGCGACCCCCGAGATCTTTAAAGTCATTGCTTTTCAAGCTGCAGTCCCACAAATACATTTAGTCATAAATGGCTGAGTGAGCACAGGCACCAAAACAAAGAATACTCTGTGAATAAAACACTACCTTCATAAAACAAACAAACAACAACAAAAACAATGCAAAAAATCTACTTATGCTACCACTTTTAAACCCCATTCATCCCATGATACTGCTCTGCTGACAATATCATATCAACTGCCTACCAAACAGATTATTTTAAATGGTACCAAAGTTTTGCTTCATTTCTAGTCTTTAAAAAAGTCCTAGCTCATACAATGACAACATCACATCAACAAGTTAACAATCAGATTTAAAAGAGAAAAGCACAAAACCATGGAATAATTAATACGCTTTTAAAAAAAGAAAATCTAGCTCATCTTAAAAAATTAGTACCAGTGGCTTGGAAAAGTCTTGAATCAAGGGTTTGATTCAAGGAGTCCTGCATGCAAATTATACCGTCCTACAGATTTAGCATGTATTTATTTTTCAGCACATCAATATCCCATCAATATGCCATCAAATATCCCAATTACCGGTGGGAGAAGAAAGTATGTTATTACCCAAGTAAGGAATATTGCACCCTGCCTATTCCTGAGCAGAACTCTCAACTCGCTCAGATCTGTACCACCAGTGCCTAATGCCAATTTGAGGCAGGCAGAAACCTACACCATTTTCCTTCTATTTTGTTCAACTTGTTAGTCTATTTTCCCTGTTTAATTTTCATTGTCTTAATTGTCTGATCATTGATTTATATTCATTCTTAATCAACATCCTCAAATACCTGCTTTCATGGAGTCACACTCCATGGTTCAGGTTGGAAGGAACCTTTGGAGATCATTCCAGTCCAACACACTGCTCAAATCAGGCTAAAGTACGCAGCAAGCCTATCAGGTTTTTAACGCCTCCAAGGATGAAGATCTCACACCCTTCTCTAGGTACCTGCTCCAGCATTTGACCACTCTGATGATAAAAAAATATTTCTTATTATCTAACCAGAACTTCCCACATTCCAACTTGCATCCACTGCCCCTCATCCTACCACGGTGAGGAAAGAGTATGGCTCCACCTTTTCCCTATCTTCCAATCAGACAGTTCTAGACAACAAACAAGGTCTCTCCCCTGAGCATTCTCTCCTCCAGGCTCAATAGGCCCAGGTCTCTCAGCCTCTCCTTGGATGTCCTGTGCTCCAGTCTCCTATCAGCTTGGTAGCCCTTTGCTGGACTCATTCCAGTATGTCCACACCTTTGTCCTGCTGGGGAGCCCAGAACCAGACAGACACAGCACTCCAGATGTGCCTTCGCCAGTGCTAAGCAGGGGGGGAAGGATCTCCTGCTGCAACCCAACAAGTCATTAGCCAGCTCTGTTGCAAATATGCGTGGCTGGCTCATGGTCCACCAGGACTCCCAGGTTCTGCAAAGCTGCCTTCCAGCTAGCTGACCCAACACGTGCTGGTGCAGGAGGTTGCTGCTCCTCCCCAGGGCTGGGACTGTCCATCTCCCTTTGTGAAAACTTCATGAAGTTCCTGTCAGCTCATTTCTGCAACCTGTCCATGACTCCCTGAGCACAGCCCTGCGCTCCAGCATACTGAAGACGTTAAACTGACCACCAGCAGGACTTTGCACCCCTGAGTACAACTTTAAGTCTGGGAGTCCAGCCAATTTTCCACTCATCATCCACTTGCAGAGCCCGTATCTCACCAGTTCAGTGATAAGTAAACCATGAGAGACTGTGTCAAAGGCCTAGCTAAAGCCAATGTATATGACACTACCTTTTCCTTGTCCACTTCATATCACAGAAAGCAGTGAAGTGATCAGGTTATGATTTGCCCTTTTCAAACCCATGTTAGCTACTCCCACCAATGCCTTTCTCGCCCTTCATTACAAAAACAGTTTCCAAACACATGATCTGCTCCATCATCTTCCCAGGGGAAGGCTGCAGAGCAGTCTGTAGCTCCCTGTATCCTTTTTCTCATCCAACTCGAGGACAGGTATGATAATACCTTTTTCCAGTCCTGAGAAGCATCCCCCAACTGCCGTGACCTTTTGAAGATAACAAAAAGCGGCCTCGCAATGACATCAGCCAGCTTTTGGGTGCATTGCACTGACTTGTGCGTGTCCAAGTGGCTAAGTGATCCCTAAGTCTGTCCTCATCTCCTGCAGGTGTGGCCTCACTCCCACAGACTCTGCCAGGTTTGGGGATAAGCCTTACCCATGAAAACTGAGGCAAAGGCGGCCTCAAGTACATCGAACTTTTGCATTGTCGCTAGGTCCTCAATCTCACTGAGCAATGGGCCCACACTTTCCTTAGCCATCACCTGCTGCCAGCATACTTACAGAAGAAACCTTTCCTGTTGTCCTCCACCTCCCTTGTTAGCTTCAACTCCAGATGAGCTTTGGATTTTCTGAATCCATCCCTACACAAGCAGGCAGCGTCTCCGTATCTTCCCACACAGCCTGTTTCTGTACGCTGTCTTTTTGTGCTTGTGCTCAGTCAGGATCACCACATTCGTCCATAATGGTTTTCTGCCACGCTTGCTCAATTCTTTACAAAAGGCAACGGTCCATTCCTGTGCTTCGAGAGACTGTCCTTGATCAACCAGCTCTCCTGGGTCCCATTGCCCTTCAGGGTACATCCCGATAGGATCCTGCCAAGCAAGTCCCTGAATAGGTCAAAATCTGGTCTTCAAAAGTCCAAGGCTGTAATTCTGCTGCTTGTCTTGGTGACTCCTCTCAGTATCTTAAAGTCAAGTCTCATGGTCATATCAGCTGAGGCTGGCCTCAACCATACTCCAATAGTTCTTCCTTGTTTGTGAAGGTAGCACCTCTCAGAGTCTGTGATTGAGGCTTTCACCAGCTGCATAAAGAGCACTTCATCTGTCTCTTGCTCTTGATAGGCTGTAGCAAACACTCACTAGAGTATCACCTGTGCTGATTTATCCTCTGATTATTACCCATAAGCTATCTACTGTTTTTTAGCTTTGCTGCTTTCACCCTCTTTAATCAAAATCTATAAATTCTACATGAATATTACATGACTATAATTTTATATAAATTATATATGTAAATTAAATTGTGTATATTAGGAGTAACATGAATTTTATACAAATGTAAGTAAATTTAAATGGTAACTTTAAGGAGTCTTTTTCTTTTCATACTAGGTCAGCTGATCAGATTGCAAAATTTATTTATTCTAGAGCAAATCATTTGACTCTTTTTTTTTGTCTAAGAAGTTCATTGTAAGCTTTTGCCCATGATTGCTTTAAGCTACGGTAGACCAACGTTTCTACTGAGTATGCTACATTTGCTTGCTGAAGTACTTCTCTTTGTGCAGTCACCTGCTTCTAGGTAACCATCACGTTTTCATTGGTGATAACTTCATCTTCCTTACACACTTAATGAAGTCCAGTGGAGAATGTTTTGCAACAATGTGCTAGCAATACGCTCAAAAGGTCTGGGCTATATACCTGACTGAAACCTCCAAAGAAGCTACTTACGTGGTTCTCCACATTTGGAGAGGGAGGGCAGTTACACACAAATGTATGTATCCATTGTCTGACTCACAAGATGAATGGACTCATCTTTTAGTTTCACACAAGATCCAATACAAGTGCATTGGCAGGACCATGCAACAAAAAACTTGGGGCAGACAAGGTGGAAATTAGATTATATTTATCACGAAACTCAAAACACAAGCTGCTGTTTACAGCTTACAGGTGGTGACCTAACAACTCCCTGCCTGCCTCTCCTCTTGTTTGTATGCCTCTCCTCCTTCCAGCTCCTTCATGCCCTTGTGCTGCTGGCTCTGATGCTTGTCAGACCTTTCCATGAGTCAACTCGGTTCACTAAGCTAGCCGAATCCAGAAAAACAACAACAACATTTTCTCCAGGATAATGAGTAACATCAGCTCTCAGTAAGCTAGAGAAGCTAGCTGAAGCATGATGCAAGGGAGCAGAGGGAGTAAAGAGGAGCAGAATAATCTCTTTACTCAACAGTAAGGTATTAGTCTGGCTCACTGTGACCTGTGAAGCTGCAACCTAATTGGAAACTTATATTGACTTAATATCTACCTGCAACTGCAGTCTAATTAGAAAGCAGAGCTGTTACTGTCAGTCAGGAGGAAAATTATAAGAGTCCACCTACAAAATCTGGAGCCAAAGCAACCTGCTCCCAAGTCACTGTAACCAATAGGCACAAAGAGCACGGGAAGCCATCTCTACTGCCTGGGCAAGGGACACTCGCTACTGGCGCTGCAGAAGTCACTTTTTAAGAAAGTCTACAAGTTCGGAGATCTAAAGCAATCCATAAGCTTGGCACAAACACGCACACAGCAGGAGAAGCCGATGGAAGGTAAAGGCGGGGTTAGCAGATGTCAGCTATACCAAAGAGGAAAAATTAACAACAACAGTTTTTTCTGTCGGAATGCCACGTGCTTGCTGATCCCTCAATTCATGGGAATTAGTTAAGAGAAATGTTTAGTTCATACTATTTGTTGACTTTCTCTAAAATAGTACATTGTCTGATTCATGTTTATACATGGCTAGGTTTTCTTCCTCAAGGGAGTTAAAAATGGTTTGATCCAAAATAGAGTAAATAGCTGCTATATCCTGACAGCTGCTCTTTAGAAAGACAACAGAAGAGAAGAAAGTTTTTAGTTGGCTTTTTCTGTGTGTTTTTTCTTTTATGCTGCAAAATACAGAAGCTTTGACAAAGTACTCACGAATCCCATGGTAATGACCATTTTGGTGCATATGTGGTTCCACAATACATTAGTTGTATGAACACGAGCACGTCTTCCCAGCGCTGTGCAATACACATGTCCCTGAACCAGTACAGCTGCCCCAGTGCAGCATACAACCAAGCTGACTCAACAACAGGTGGAGAGCAGGGCCATCTCTCCTACCTCAGGAACACAAGACTAGCTGCAGTATCTCTGGCTAGTCCAGCACTCTACAGTGTAAGTGTACCTGTAAGTTCTGCACTTTTATCCATTTTTTTCATGAAGTTATGATTTTATACTGTAGAATAGATGGAGAACTTTAAAAGCTATTTCCTCTGAAACAAAATAAGAGCTAAATGCATCTTCCCTTCACAAAGCAGAGATCAAAACCAAAAGTGCACCAAAACTAACAGAAAAAAGGAAAGGAATCCTGCCTTTGTGCTTTTATTAGCCCAGAGTACTTCTTAATTATACCTCTCCAGACAAAGTACAGTCCTGATACCAGGCAGGGTTTTGGGGTTTTTTTTCCAAGTCTGGCAGGACAAGTGTAAAACATTCAGTGAAAAAGTAGACTAGCATTTTCATTGCTGTCTGGTAGGGTATTTGCCTTCTGTATACTTTTCCACTAATGTACAGACTCTGCTACAAGCAATCTATTTCAAGACCTACCAAGAACTTCTGTTCTTTCTGCTTATACTTTGATAACTTCACCTCAGTAGAGTATCACTGTGTCTGTCCTACTGTTATGGATGTCAGGGGGAATGAACCTTAGCTTCCAAGCTAACTGGTGACCGCTGGCTTTGTCCATGCAGGCCAGGTTCATCATCCTCTGGAGAAGATAGGCTCATACCTGACTCACACCTACACCTCATCATACCTGGCCAGCTCTCCTCTGGAGCCCTGCTGACAACCCCTGTCCACATGATGTTTTTTCTTCAGCTCATGCTGTCGGAAAGAGTAAAAGGGACATTCTGCGTCCACCTGAGAGTACGTACTTATAGCATAATGCCTCAGGCACAGCACACGCATCAAGAACTGAGGGACATGAAGGGACACTTTGGGACACAAGCACAGCTGCAATAGTATTTCAGAAGACTGCCCCATTCGAGAAGCTGTAAACTTGAGGCAACGTGGCCACAACCTAAATATGCAAAGTTCTCAGCATCTAGACCCAGGTTTCTTCTCAGAAGAAACTCAATGGCTTGCTGCAGCAACAGGCCCTGAAGAAACCAGCCCATACCCTATGTCGATAATGAAATGGGCTCAAGCTCCTGTAGGGAGGCGGAAGTAAACCAAACTGACACTGCGAGTATACGAACTGAAAACACGAGGGGAAGAGGTGTATATCGTTTCCCGAATCACACACACTCGTCATCTCCTTTGGATAGATGCAAGTGCTGGCCTTCCCTTTGACACGTGCTCCCACTTGTACCTCCTCAGGAAAGGACGAGTTTGGGGTTCCAAACACCTCCAGGAAAACTCAACTTCTTACCAAGTATTATAAAACACAGACATCACTTTCACCAGAGGACCACATAACTTTTGATAGCTAGGCCATCTGAGCCTGTGACAGGGCTGACAGCTCTGGTGAATGGCTTTTTGAAGGAAACAAGAGGGAGGGGAAAGGGGGGAAAAGAAATTACTTTTTTTTTTCCTTCTCCAAAACAGACACTATGTAAAATGCAAATCAAAGTTAAAAATGTATGATTTAATTCAAGTTTTCTTGCTTGCTAATTTTAACTACAGTTTAAATCTGATTAAAATCCACCCACCTTTGGACAGAAGCAACACATTTTAGACTAAAAAAAATGCACTGCATTTTAAAAGCAATGTTTTTTTTTTCTAGTGGGTCATGTTCTTTGTGGGTTTAATTTCTGAATAATACTCTAAATTTTACATTAAAACATATTTAAAGGAGGTTATGCTTTCAAGTCCAGGAGGAGATGGGAAGAAAGGAAGACAGCTTTGGATGTCAGTGTATCTGTGGCAGCCATATCACCTATCCTAATAATTAAGCAAGATTCGGGAAACAAACACAAACATCACATACAAGGCAAAGCAACACAACTGAATCTGTTCCCATACGTAACATAAACCTGTTTCTTCTCTAATATATCCATCTAAGCAATTGACTCTTCACAGCCTACAGACTTGGAAATGAGGCTTGTGTGACCCCCAATATAATGGATTTGCCTTTTCAAAGTATCTCTATACAAAGGTGGGAAAGGGAATAAAATAGTCCCAGCAAAGACGGAGGGAGGGGAGGCTGGGGGGGGAGAGAAAGAGATGAAACAAGCCTTACTGATCATAATTAGGTTGATAACAGCAATTTGAACAAGTATCTGTAAAATAATAGAAATGCCCAAATCAAAAATCTTACTGTCTTCTGAATGCAGTTGTTTCATTAGTTCACTACAACCTATGAAAAAAGTTTGAATCTTCTCAGTTGATTCAAAAGCTGTTCTATAAAATAATATAGTTATATTATTACCGCAGCTTTAGTCACTATTAACAGGCATCAGTGACTGCTGCATCAGCACCGACTTGCAGCAAAAGCACAAGGGAACATAAATTACATACTGAACAGCAAAAGGGTTAGAGCTCAGAAATCAATAAGCAGCCAGAAAAATTTCAGGCACTGTACCTGAAAACATGTGGAGGAAAGTATCACTCCCTTTTGTTTTCTTGCTATTATGAGGCTTACAGAATTTCACCTCATCTTACTTTAAGGTTTTTTGTTTGTTTTTACAGGTATTGCTTCTTCCGTTGTTGGGCTTGTCATTGCTTAGGTTACATATACATAGGTAATTCAGATATCAGTTTCTGCTCGCGTAACAGGTCCTGTATTAAAAGGGGGGTTGTGAATGCCCTTAGTCTGCAGTGAATTCAAAGTATCTCTCAGCTTCGCTTCTGCTTCTAAGAGCCTTTGTCTCTGATGTGACAAAAGTGAGAAGTTAGCATGGGGAAGGGGAGATCTCAGACCATGATATACCCATGCACAAAGCGTCACCACAGCACCTTCACCGCAGAAATACACGGTATTTCTGAAGCTTAGTGCTTCAGAAATAATAATCTGCATTAGACACCACTGTACATTACTCATTCTATCACAGGGCTTTTTTCCATCTTGCCTGAACAAACAGTGTTTTTCCTTCACTCTCTCCCCCAAATAGTTCCCAGGTTCTATTTTTAATTTTCCCCTCTTCTAAGTAGTAAAATTATTTTACTTTTTTCACCTGCTTCTAACCTGGCTTCTTCTCCATCTCCTACAGGATAGCCTGTAGTTATATTGTTGCTTGAATCTGGCATGCATTGGATTGCTAAAAATTGCACGCAGGTGAGTGGGAGTGCAATGCAGAGCAGTAAGGTTTCCAGTCAGGTCAACCTACAGAAACGTCAAAGCTAAAGAATAAGAGCAGCCAGAAACATGTGGAGGGAAGGGGAGGGGGGAAAGGGGAGGGAAGAGGGGCACATACACTTAGAGCAAATTGAAGCAGCCGTGTAAACATAAAATAAGTTCACATACAGTAGTTGTCTGCTTTTTATCTTTTCTGTGAAAGGGTCCAGCCACAGTGTGCCAGACAGAGGGTACAAAAATCACCCGACGTGCTGACGCCATGCCACGCTCTGCGGGCAGGCGTGAGCGAGCTGTGCCCGTGCTCTGAGCCAAACGAAGCCACGTGAGAAGCGGCAGTACGTTAGCTCAGGTCTGGCCCTCTGCTTCACTCCACGGTAGCCAGAAAATTTGAAGGCAAGGCAAACTACTGTTATCATCATCAGAAAAAAAAAAAAAAATTCTATATACAAGCAGGCTGAGACAGAAAAAGATGATAGGACAATGGCACAACAGGCAGATACAGTACTCAAAAGCAGGGCTGGCTTGCTCTTCTCCGTGCAGGGAAGTGGTGGGAAATCAAACAAGCGCTATTCCTCAGCTGGGCTTCAGGCTTCCAGCCTTGCACGCTCTGAACAAATAATCTGCAACACCTTCCAAGCTACCAAGGTGCTATTCAAACCCTGTTTTCCTTGCAACTCTGAAAGGCTACCACAGCATCATTTTGCTTTTTGTTCGCCCTTCACAATGCTACCAAAATAGCAGCTTCAGGTAATGCCTCTTACTGACATTCACAGTTCCCCAAGCAGCAGCTGACTTCATACAGGCAATGAAACACTTCCACTTGCCACCGGCCTCCTGACTAACAGCGCTAAGAGTTGACAAGAACCGGCCATTTCTCCCCTCCCGACACTGCTGGCCAGCACCATTCGAACTTCTCGTGATACAGACAGCAGAAGCTAGAAAGGTGCACCGTGCAGTAGAAGGCTGCATCACGAGCAAGAATGCTGTCATGAATGCTGTCATAGCACATGGTAATTTTAGTAATTTTGGTACCAGCATGGCAAAGGTAGATTTGCCCAAGATTAACCTACTACTTTGGAAATCTATCTGTAGCAAACTTTTCTCACCTTGCTTTAGTTTATTACTCCAGATTCAGAGGAAAAAAAAAACCTAATATGCTTCAAATGCTGAAGTAAGAAAAAAAGGAGAAACAAAGAAAGAGAAGGAACCGTTTCTCAGAAGGCAGCATTTTATACAGCTTCCACTGGAGTCTGGTTACACTATATTCAAAATAACAATCTGGCAGATTTTCTAAAACTTAGTAAATCCCAGTAAAATATACTAATTCAACACATACAAGTAAGCAAAAAGATAAACTATTCAAGAACTAATGAGCTTTTTGGAAATCAGTATCGCATGGAAGAGCTATGACTGAATAAAATAGTATTATAATTTTAAAGAGAAAAAAAGCACAACCAAATATCACTACATAAACAAGTGTAGCAGCTGGTCTTGAAGGTGAAGTGTATTTTGTGCAAATACAGCAAGTAATCTTTTTTAAATGTTCTGTGTTTCACTACCCAGAGGAAACAGAATAAATCCATCTGTGTCAACGAATGAAAAAAACAACACATAGATGTTACTTATATGCGAAAGTCATTTCTATTACTATAAAAACCTTACTTTTCCTAAGCCCATGCCTAGGTTTCCTGATTAAAAAAAGTGGCTTAGCTAAATGTACAAAAGCACTGCTACACTGCGCATTATCTATATAAAGCCTTCCCTGCACCCTTCCTCTCTTCACTTTATACCAAGCAAAGTTCACTTCATAGCAAGTGAAGTGTGCTTAAGACCAGGGAACCCTTGGAATTGGTCAATAGATTGATTAATGCACTGTACTGAGCAAGCCAAATAGGATCAGGATGTTTACAGGTGTTCTTTAGGTATACACTAATTGCACTGCACTAATGAGGTAGGCTTCTTTCTGTTAAAGATGCTACTAACAAATAATACAGACAAGAAACCAAACCCGAGACTTACTGAATAAGAAATGCAGTAAAATATGTTTTCCTGATCAAGGAGGTACTTCAAATAAATTCAGCTCTGTAGTATATTGACAACTTAAACAGGAAACAATTATCAGTCAGCTTTGGTGCCAAGGAGTGTATGAAGACTGAAGTCTGTAAGAAAAAAAAATCCTTTCAGTCACCTTAAATAAAACCTATCTATCCAATTGCATAAAGAAACGTAAAAGGAGGAGAGGCAACCAGAATTTCTTAGCAGCCCCAAATGCAGATCCAAACTTTTACATTTTATTTCATAATGTAACAACCAAGATAAGCTTTCGGTGATCAAACTTCAAAACCACTACCTTCCTGAACTGCATTTGCCAATCCATGGACCGGTCAACAAATTGCCTTGTACTCAGTTTCTCTGATCTTTATACTGGCAATGTGAGCCGTACAGCAGCAAAACCTTGAAAAGTCAGTTCTCAGCTGCTCAGTGGACTGGTCAACTTTGTTCGTCTTTCTATTAAAATAAAGAGACCCAGAAAGTATTCTGCTTGAAGTTCACCCTTCTGCAGTGAAAACAGCAAGTTGGTGTATCATGCGAGGAGCAGCATCTCCATCTCCACAGAAGAGCCCAGTAACCCAGATCATGGTGAGGGTTTTCCTGCTACTTGTCTTTCCAAAGCCTCAAGAAACACCCAGATTTCACCAGACACTGCTTCCCGGTTAACTTCTGTCTGATTGTACCCATTCACATCCACATAATATTTAAATTTATTCATGGGTTGGTAGTTTCAGTTCTACAGGAGAAGAATTCAGGTTTAAGTGAAGTAAAAGGCCAAAAGTCTCATCTATATGACCTCTACATTACAGCTTTCCTTCTTGAGCCACATTCATATGAAATCTATATTAAAATACAAATTTCATGACCTTCTGGCTCCCCTCCTCTCTCATTTATACACTTCAGAAACACGTTGGCCCTGTGCTGAAATTCATTTTGGGTCATGTAGGTGACATAAAGGCTATTTGCTTTCTGTACAAAGCAGAACTTAAATAGTGCACAACTGACCTTCCAGATCACAACAAACACTCAACGCAATCTGTACACAAAAATTAAAGTTGCATGCAGATCTAAGGGTGTAATTTTCATATTTCTTTCAGGTGCCCCAGAGGTTTATACAGCCCTTGTACCCACCCATGCCACCAGCTCCCATGGCCCTCATCAGCTGCTCCAGCGCAACAACTCTTTTTACAGCTGTACAATGAACTAGGTCAAGGAACTGACCTATGCTGCATACTTCCCACCCCCACGGGTTATTATTTTTAATCCACACTAGTTCCCTGACCTAACTTACTGCACAACCACATGTGCATCAGAGCAACTGGGAGGAGGCAGCAACATGAGAATGCCTCTGGGAACGACAGGACACGGGAACGAACAGCCAACAACATTCTGCCTAAAACCCGGATAAAAGAAATTACTGTAAAAGCATGGCCTAACATTACTTGCCAACATACTTCCTCCCATCTCCCATTTCCTTTCATCATGTATGTTCTCCATTCTGAAATAACTGTGCAGTCTTCTACCAGGAACGCCACAACGTCAGGTTAAACCAGAATATGCAATGTTTTACTGTTCCAGACTGTTTATTTTCTTTTTTTTTTTTTCCAAACAGTAGTGAATTTAGTTTTATTCTTTAAAATGGGGAAACATGTAAGGTCAAACGTAATTTCTGCAATACTCTTCACTGCAAAAAAATAAACTTTGCAATTGTGAAACACACTCTACTAAGGAACATCTTTAGATGTTTGATCTGTTCTCCTTCATTCATGGTAGATGACAAGTGCGACTAAGGACTCCCCCCAGTACTGTTAATTTATTTTCCTCAGATTTCTAGAAAACCAATTCAAAAAAATTAGCACACATCCAATCTGGGCACATTATCCATCTGAGAGATCGGAAATAAGATGTCCATCTCAGCACATCCCTATTGTCCACTATAATTTAGACATTCTTCAAATTGCATTCGTATGTAGGAGGATAATAGCCGTTACATTAAAAAAGCCCTTCAGTAAGTGGCTCCCCATCACACAGCCGATTACAGGCTCTCATGCCCTGACCCTGCACAGCCTCAGAATAATGCTGCTTTTAACAGGCAAACCAAACAGGGTAAATAAACTGTCTTCTCTTATCTAAGGGTGAAAACATCAGTAAATGTATTATTAATATGGATAAAACCACCCCTTTGCACACCCCCAGTGATGTAAGAAAGCACTATTATTTAAGTCTTCTGCAAAACAAAGTTATCCACACATAATGAATAGTCCCCTAAAATAACTGGAAAAAATCCATAGCCAAAATTGGATTTCATCTTAATAGCATTTTCTATCTTGTGTAGTATAATGTATAAAAATCATGCACATGAAAACATAATGCATGGTCTAAAGGGTTTGCTTCAAAATGTAGAAGATGTTTTTCTTCAGAGGTACAAAGATCAACAGGTAAATATTTACTTCATTTTTGTCACCATGTCTACATAAACGTAACACTTGGTCACCAACCTCGCCTCACACAAAATGCAAATTCACAGCTGTGGAACCACTTCTACATAAGGAACAGCTTGGGCCATTCAACCTAGAATGATGTCAGAAGGGTGAGTCTTTTATTTAAAAAGTATTTTAAAAGTCTGAATGGGTTGGAGAAGGTGATTAGGAACTGGCTTTGCTCACTTCCTGTCGCAGTACAGGAGGCCAATGCGTATCAAATAGAAATCACACACAAGTTCAAAACAAGTAAAAAGAGCTGTGTCTTCCCATGATTTGTAGCAAATGCTGGCACTCATAGCACACGGCAGACACCGGAAGTCCTCAAGGAGCCCACAGACATTAAGAGAAAGCTGACAGGGAAAAACATTAATTCATCCAGAGCATCACAAATAAAGACCGTTTCTAATTGAGGAAATTTCTAAATGCTAAAGAGCTGGAAACTGGGAGAGCGTTCAGGGCATGATCACCACTCATTTGTCCCACCTCTGCACTCTTCCCTAGGCAACTGCTAATGGCTACTCTAAAACCAGCAGACCTTTAGCTTGATCTAGCACAGATGCTTTTATATGCTCTTAGAAACCTAATGTTGGACATCAGGTGTTTTCCAAGGTTTTAATAAGTAATCCAAAGGTTTTATCATGTAAGCTGCAGTTCAAACAATTTACAAGTTGGTATTTAAAGCTGTACACAAGCACCTGCTCTAAGTGCTCACTTTATTTCAAAATTAATCATTATGTACTGCATTTATTTTTCCCATAACAGAAGATAAGTGGCTTTTGCCCTTGCTCATAATTTGAGAAATACAATGTAGGTCGGTATAAAAAAAATTTCTGAAGTTACATTAATTTCTCAGAGGTAATTACACTTGCCTTACCAACAGTGTTTACTATTGCTATACCTGCAAAATGCTTTCCATTAGGACAAGTTTTCACACTTTCACAGCACTCCAAAGCACATGCCATTAGGTCTGAAATCTCCCAAGATATATTCTTCTCCAAAGCACAACACTGAGTCAAACCACTCCCTTGAATCAAAAGTAAAACATGAACTCAACTGTCCAATTTTTCCCTTTTCCTATTTTTATGTGTCCTTTTCTCTCTCTCTTTTTCTTTTTTAATAAAATTTTCTGAAGCTACTGAAGACTAAAAATTGACATTTGAAAATTGAGTATAATCCTTTATGACTACATTGGTTCTGGTTTAATCTGGTAAAGGTAGAGCCCTGAAAGCCACATACTCAGCGTTAAGGATATTATCTTTTTAACATACTGGTAAAACAGTGCTCCTTCTGAGGCTAAGCTGTACTGGAATACCTGTTCCCCTCACTAAGGCCAAGGCCAGAACATTGTATTGGATTCCAGAGAGATGCAAGAGACAAGGGCTCGAAACACTGCAAAGGGTGTCCATGGAGAGGACGTGCACAATACGTGCATTAAGGAACTTCGCACCTACTTGAAGGATTACAGAGCCTGAGAAGAAGAGATGGAGAGAAAACAGTCCCTACCCTAGCATTTCAGTTTCTGTGCTTTTCTGAGTACCCCTTCTCTCCTCTCATTCTCTCCAGCGTTTTTCGAAGTGAAAACAGCAGTAGTTTAATTTTACCTATACCTTCATTACCACATCTTATTCTACTTGGATTACTTCTTCATGAGCAGTGGATGGCTTTCTAACCTACAGTTTCTACAGCAATCAGGCAAGGTCAGCAATGTTAAAAAACTGCATGGCAGATGACTGCACACAGTTATTTCCCTTCTGCTTTTTTTTTGAACCTCTTGCTGCTCCACTTCCCGCAGACCCACCAGAGGAATTCAGTGCTCATTTCAGAACTGTGTTGCATTCTTAGACTTAATTTAGAATTGAGCTATTTCAAACACAAAAGAGCTTAAGTATTTAGATACAGCATAGATCTTCAGAATCTGAAGACTGTGAACTTCTTAAGGGCAGCTCATGAGACAAGACTACTCACTTTTAGTCTGGATCTCAGTTACCAAACACCAAACTTTGAAACAGTGGTCCAAGAAGTCTAGAATTCTAACCAGAGGAAGAAATAATAATCAGAGGTTCTTCTGTATCTGTTTTGGATTATCTCTGAAACATTCCTTTATTCTGCTATATTTTATTAGGCAGCCACAATTTCACATACAAATGTGGAAAAAAAGAACTTCCTCCAGAAGAGTCCATGTGATACACTCAGAGGAAAAAGGTCTGTAGCAGAACTGAGCAGAAATCAGTTGCCAAAGTCAGAGAGCACTGTGCCATTTAACTCCAAAAACTGCCTAAGGATGGATGACAGCTATGTTATTTGGGAGAAGCAAGAAGCAGCTATCTTGTCATTTAGATTCATTCAAAACACAATTCCTGAAATTGCTGTTCTTCCTATACAAGATGTGCCTGAGGTCTGAGAATACTAAGTTTTTTACAAAATGGTGCTTCCATCACAATTAAAATACTTCCAACCAGTTTAAAAAACCACACAGACTCTGAAAAATGCAAACTGAAAAGTAACTAATTTTGGCCTCCTTAGGGAAGATATTATTTTGAATTTGTTAATACAAGACCATCATGAAAGCCAGGGCTTAAATTTATTCTTCCATACGCAAACTTGAAGCACCAAGCAGTCCATTAAATAAAGTGTGGATCTTGCTTAATTAACCTATTTTGTAAGATATGGGGTATGGTAACAGCTGCTCATATCAGTGACTCCAAAGCAGGGGGAACCCAACTAGTTAGCAGTTAAGAAGTAAAATTACATACACTAACCACCATTAATAATGCACAACAATCTATAAAAAGCAGGGGAAGGAATGGTGCAAAGGTCAGGTTACTTCTGTGTGGTAACATCTCCCACTCCTTCTCCACACATACCTCGCTTAACAAAACCTTTTAGATACAAATAAAATAGCCGTGACCTTTTTTCCTCCTCTGCATGATTAATTACTTAATGTACTATTAATTGGAAAATGTAGCTGAATTTCAAATGCTTTCATTTTCTCAGCATATCATGCTGTCTGGGAAGCGCCGATTAAGCTGTTCATCAAAGGTGAGCAGGCAAGGTCATGTAGGCTGTACCTCTTCAGTTATTCATTACCTGTCCTAAGTAGTAATTAACAACAGCAATATTTCCATAAATCAAAGCTTTTCTGATTACCTTCAGATGATGAACGGTTGGGGGGAGGGGAGGGAAGGAATCGGTGTATAGGTTTTTGTATGTATCCTTTTTTTCACCATTTGTTCTAATGCATACCTGAATAATTCAATCAATACATTAGCTGTCATTTAAGACGCAGAATTTCACTGCAAGTCAACAGGAATTTCACAGAGAATAAAGAAGAGGTTATCGCTTCCGTTCTCCCTTCCCTACGCCCCCCAACTTTAAAGGTGGATTTGATTTAAGATAGTTTGTCAGTTATCAATATTGTTGTATTTATTATTTTTGTTTCTTTTTATTACCTCTGTTATCAAGGTTAAAGTGGAGATCACAGAGTATGACCTTGAGGCCATATTCAGTGAGGCTCTGAGTTTCTTAATAGAGAAAATTATCCTTTCCAGATCTGTGGGGTTTCTCACCTTGAGGCATCTCAGGCGGCAAATAGTGAGGCTCTTGAGCACTGACATGTACCCAGTCGAAGTCATCGTACAAGTCTTGGTGGTAGTCACAGGGTCCAGGACCATCATCGAACGTACATCCCCCTAGGGAAGAAACTTGTTATTAGTTTATTTAAAAGCAGAGCTCTTCCAAGAGTCAAGCAGAGGTATTCCTCCTGGGCACACCACAGCCACGGAGCCCACGCAACCTGTGGCACAGTTCACAGGCTTGTCTGTGCAAAGCTAAAACCCACAAGCAGCTCATCCATCAGTGTTCTCCTTTTTAAAACGTCTCTGCTTCACACAACCAATTTCCCCCAAGAACACCTTCCATCAGGGCAGGAGATCACAGGCTCAGTCACTCAGCCCAAGTGAAACCTGGCCCAGCATCGCCATGACAAAAAGCAACACACTACCTAAACCAAGAGGGAAACAGAAAATAATGGACCAGGCTCAAAAACTAGGGGTGTAAATCAACAACTCCAATGTACTGACACTGACAACAAGGATAAATACTGTGCCCAAAACACAGTCAGACAAAATAATTAAAATTACTTAGAAATGAAATAATTGCTGCAGAATGAATTGGATAATCTTGCTTTATTAAATCAATCTAGCATAACAGAACACAAATTAAAGGTGCTTTTTCAGGGTCATACAAACAATGGATATGAAAACCTTACAACAAAAGTTATGAGGAGAAGTAACAGGGAGAAAGAAGGGGATGAATGTAAAAGACAGAGGGGAAAAAATGCCAAAATTCCTGTGTAGCACAATAATGTCTGCCCTGTCTCATTCAAGTAAGTTTTTATTAAATTCTTCACTCAAGGCAATTACGTAGGCTGGGAAAAAGAGAGAAGAAAACACGACGATCATGGAAAGAGATCAAGGTTTGAGAAAGAAGAAACAAAGGAATCAAAAGAGCCTGGTTGAAGAAAAAAGAGTGTAAACACAAGAAAATACAGATGTCACGCATATAACTCTGCGGCATCTGTTATCTCCATTCATGGCACACAGTCCTCAAATTTGCTCCTCCTGCTCAAAAATAAAAGGCAAGACCAGGACAGAGTGAAAAAGAAAACAGAGTGCGTTCATCTTTATGTAGGCAGCATTTTTTAATTCAGAAAGGAAGTTAGATCACAACTCAAGAATTAGATTTTAAACAACTCTTGGAAATCAGGGGAGATCTTGCATCCTCTCCTCCCTGTCCTCAGTAGTTAGGGCACATCAATCCAATTAAGAACTGCCGTTAGAACAAAAATTCCTCTTGTTAAGATGACACCGGTTAAATAACAGGAGCATTTACGTTGACTTCATTTTCTGACTTTCTTAATACAAAATATGGCACAAGTAGCGCAAGTCCCGAGAACAAACAAAAATCCCTATTATGGTAACTTCTAATGCCACCATAAGATGAGTCACCACCACTGCACCAGCAGCGCACACCCTCCCATGCCGGGCAGGCTCTCGCCAGCCCACTGTACACCCTGGAGGAGAACGGGCTGGGGGTGGGAAAGGGGAGATTGAGGACTGTGAAGAACTCGTGAGCCTGTGCTCACTTCTGCCCTCTGGACAAGACATACATGGCCTGGAAATAGGACAGGAAGAGAATAAGAAAAGGAGGAATGAGCATGTATGTCACCAAGTTAAAGATAAAAATATTTTTACCTGCCCAAAAACGGAGTATTCGAATGTTACATAACAGGCCAAGAGTTTATAAAAACAGTGTTCATATTTGAGGAAAGGGAAATCCCTTTTACTAAATTTCATCAGCAAATCTAGTCAGTGTCCCAAACTGAGATGATGTTTCATCTTCAATTAGAGATAACTCAAATAATTCCCACAGTTCTGCAGAAGTATTTGTCATTTTCAATAAGTGACAGAAACAAGTTTTAGCTAATTCTACTTTGCCAAAAACCATTGGCAGATTCTCGTTTCCAGGTACTCCCAGAACCACTTGTTAACCAGTGTTTTGGCTGGCAAGGACACCACCAGGAGAGAAAGAAAACTCTACACTGTAGCAAAAATTCTGCTAAATCCTTGTACCATAAAACCTTACAACTTCATATTCAGCTCCATGTTAGCAAAACCTTCTCAAATGTTACCCTGTGACAACATAAGCACAGCATCATCATCAACAACAGAGCAGCCCCAACATTTCATCCTCTGTACTGAGGTGGTTACTACATCAGTGTCACTGTCAAAGACTGCAAGGCACAAGAAGAAAAATATTTGTGCGTCAAAGAAACATTTATGCCTTTAAAAGTCCCAACTCCAATGTCCTACTATCACCGAGAGACTTTTCTAATTAACATCTATCATGATAAAGCCAGAAAGGCTTAGAACATAAATCTTGGGGTTTGATTTAACTTACAATACACTGCTACGATCACTCTACAGCAAAAATGTACATTTCCTTCGACATTTAATTGATAAATGAATAGCAGTTTCCCTTAAAGGGAAGTTATCACCGTCTGCTGTCCCAGCACCAAAATGACATATGGCTTTGAAGCACATGCCTGCAGGGCACCCATTACCCTTTTTAATGGTTTAAGTGCCCTCAGTATATAAATTTAAACTACCAATGAATCTTGTAGACTCATTTGGAAGATGAATGTCCTTAATTGCTCATCTTTGTGCCCACTATTAATTTTAGTTATCAAGGTTCTGATTAGCAATAACAACGCGCCTCTTAAAACACAGCAAGCAATCCAAACCTCCTTGTGCGTAGCACATCACGGCTGCATCCAAAGCACAAGCAAGTGTCCATTTATCGCACATGAACAAAGTTTAATCAGGACAGATTATCAACCCACTACAAAAGCCATCCTGTAACAAGTCCCTAAACCAACAGCTTCCTCATGGAGCACGCCACCTCCTCTTACCAGCATATCGTGACATTTCAAGGCAAGTAAAGTAAAAGCCAATGCTGTAGTGATTTACCCAGTATAACACGATGTGACAGACTAAGCTTTTTAAACCCCTTGCAGACTGCTCCTTATGACTTAAAACACGAACAAATTTGGATCCCTCCTTCTCTGTTTCAACAATCAACTGCCTGCGTGCTATTTCGGTAACTCTGGGCACTAAATAAGCTTAAGACTAAGAGAGGCACATGACAGTAACTCCCGCTGATAAACTGATGACCACTACAACTTTACGGTGGCCTCCCAGCTCCATCAGCTCAGGACAGAAAGGCAAACCAATTCACATTTTGAACTAATCATTTTTATCTAACAAATTCAGTGTTCTCACTACACTCCCTAGAAATCACATCACTTATATTACTTGGAATAGAAACAGTCAGTTGCATACCAATATTACATTAAATTTAAGATACCCATAACACTTATGATGAATGGCATTATAGGGATGGTATACTGGAGATCTACTGACTTCTGGATGAAAGAAAGTATTCCCACATACCGCCTAAATATTCTGTATGTCAGTTTTCATATTTAATTAGACCTTAACAACTCCAGTGCCCTTTAAAACACACACAGAAAAGCGATAGTAAAAAAACCAATTCAAAATGTTCAGAAAACTACTAAATTGCAATAAATTAAATATCTATTGATAAAACTAGCTGATGAAGAATAACACACATTTATACCATCTTTACAAAAAAAGATGACCTTCAGCATCAGAGGTAAGAGAAGGAATGGCTGACATGTTCTTTGGATTCAGAAAAGTGAATATTTCTCTGTCTTACGTAACACTTTCTACAGAATTTAAAATAAAGAAAAAATTTAGTATAATAAACTATATGCAACCAAAGGAACAATGCACTTTTTTTAAAGTCTCTATAATAGCAATATCTATCCACTAGAACTCCCAAGTACATTCTCACCAAAATCTGGCAGCAAATTTCAGAAACTAATAAGGGAAAGCAATGAGAGAAAACTGCATCTTCTGGATTTGGGGCAGGTGTACAGAGAAAGGAAGCTGGAGTATCTGAGTAGGTTTCTGAAACAAACTGATTTCAGAACTCTTCTTCATTACCTATTTCTATAGCCTATCAGCATCGCAAAGAATTTTTTTCAGCCATGGAACAGTTGAAAGAACACAAATTTACAGTTTATTTCCAAGATTTGTTCTTGCATCTCACTACTACCAGTGTTGTGCAAAATGCAAAATACACAAGTAACATCTTAAATTTCATGCTACTCAATTTTAAGGAGCTGGTTATAAGCCCACAAATTCATCCACAAAGAACAGGCAGATAACCAATACAGGAAAACAAAAAATTCTAGTGTGTAAGTTGGTACTACAGGCACACAACAAACCCATCATCACAACTTTTCCCTTACACAGGGCTCAGTTACCAATGGTTTCTTTGGGGCTCATATGTACAAAGGTGTCACACCAGGAATGAAATGCTCTTTTTCTCATCCAGCTCAAATGACTAGTTGGAACAATCCACTCCTTTTATTCAACAGCATGCTTTTATTTTTCTCCACCACCTGCTGTAAAAGCATAATAACTAGCTTTAAATCTATCAAAGTAGATAGCTCCACGGTAAGAACTCAATATAAAATTATGTTTATCTGGGATGTCAGGTAAAAGTCCTGTGAAAATTTAATTTTTCTCCTCACATTGATTGGTGAATTCAAAGCTTGAAGAGTATAAAGGTGCTATACCAGGTCTCTTGTCAGTCATATATCCAGGAAAAGCTTCTGCTTTTAAAATCACCCACCCACCACATTAATTTACCTGTTTCTATCACAGCATGCCTGGAAGCACAGGATGTTTTCATCTTCTAAAGGCACTGTATTATTTCTGTTACAAGCATTTTAAAACACATTGATTGCAGAGCATTCAGACACCTATTAAGAATATACTATGAATTGCTGTTAATGCAGCTGGAGAATAAATTTTAATGACTTATGTTAAAATGCTTATGTTCAGTATTACCTACTAAAAACTAACTCTGAAATAATCTTAATTAACCTATGGCATCTAAAAAGGCAGGTCAGAGGCACTATTTAATTTAAAAAAAATTAACCATGACAACAGCAGCACTCAAGGAAAATGACAGATTCTCCTTTGCTACAGAGAGAAGTCATACTAAATACTAAGAATATTTATCTTCTTTGTAGCGGTACCTTATTTTGTAGTACTAGAATTCATTACACAAAACACAACTGATTACAGTTAAGAGCAATGAAAGCCAAGTAAACTCAATTACCTACAAACGCCTTTTAAAAATTTTCTAGCCTTGTTCCCACTATCAGTATGTTTTAATCATTCTCTTAGCTTATTAACTTGAACATGGAACTCCAAGTCTCATCCAAAAGCACCTATGGAGTGTAAACACCAACAGCTCAATAGGAAATATGGCCAATTATTCCTAAGGTAGCATTACTTTATTTTCATTGTAGGGCTTTTGTTAATACTGTTAGAACAGTCAAATAATCTAAATATCCCTATAAATTTAAAATATTCAGTAAAGGAAGTGGACAAAAACACTCCTAAATCACTACACGCCATAAACCACCTTGACATTAAAAACCAATCCCACCCCCCAACAGTCATACGATAGTACCATTTAAAAAAAAAAAATAAAAAAAAAAAAGTAAACAGGTCGTAATAAAGTCTGATTTATGTATATTTGGTTTTCATTTTCTATCTGTCTTCCATACTCCTTATTAATAAAACATAGTAGCTTATTTTAGAAAGGAAAGATAGGAACTTGAAAAAATGTTGAGGTACAAGTTACCAAGAATGCAGGAAGCCTCACGTGGATATCCTTTCCTGTAACCTTCCGGAAAAGATCTCGCTATTAATCCCAGCATTTATTCTACCCCCAAATTTTGGGAGAGCATGGAGATTCCCAACTAGATGTGGTCTACCTGGCCATGTCATTTATTAGATTTTTTTTTCTATTAAATTTGTTTCCTTTCCTCTGTACCAGGCCTGGAAAAAGCTTCTTCCTATCCCATTTCAAAAAAGCCTCATAATGACAGGCAACAGGAAACCTTTCCATGCTTTACCAGCAGTGAACAGGACAGAAAAAGGGAAGAGGTGAAATGAAAGGGAGAGAAGATTTGTCTCTATTACATTGTTTGTTCTTCAGTTTCCAAACTAAGCAAAACGTAACCTAAACAAAAGTGTCTTTAAATTTCCTCCTGTTCTCCAGAGAAAGGGAGGTTTTGTCGTCTTTACTAGACAGGTGACAACAGGTAGCTGTGAGGAATCACAGCTGCTCAATGTCTTTTTCACATTTTTCTCATCCTTCCTTGCTATGGGCAAGGCAACAGAGAGCAAATAGCCCCGCATACGCAGATCACTTTTATAATAAACTGAAGCTACCAAGACAATTTCCATTTCAGTTGACAAGATATTTCTGAAACCATGAAGAGATTCAACAGTTTTTCATGAAATTATGAACAATCTTCATTAATACGCCAGTGTTAACATCCAGAAAACACGAAAGCTATTTCATATTTCAGCTCATAGGCTGCAAGCTTTAGTATTCCTCTGGTGCACTGAGCAGACTTCTGACCAATTGCACTGGTGACAAGGAGTTGCACCATTTGAATACAAATAACTGGAGGGGTGAGGGGTGGAATCATGTACTTGAGATTAATAAATATTTTCATGACTATACCAATAGTAACTACAACACCAGCAAGAAAATTCTATGACTTCAAGGACACAATCGAGAGCTCCAAAATGAAATTAATCACTTGGATTATTTATAGATATGTGGTCTTACAATCCTGCTTCTGAAAATAACACCTTTTTCCGAGACACTGTTAGTGCTTATTTATAGAAAATCTTATGTAGATATCACAGTCTCTGGCATTTCTCCTAAATGTTCTCACAATATGCTGTTAAAAGTTAATGGATAAAAATGCGATTAAACTCAGTAGGAGTGCTGAATGAAGACAGCCCTACAACCATTACATTAAATCACAAAATTTTCTATAGATTCAGAGTGCTAAGTTATTTTGAAACCTACTCTCCAACAAAACAAAACACAACACAACAAAACAAAAGCTGAAACAAGGACTCAGAAGAAAAAAGTTTATAGCTAAACTTTCATCTCTACTAATCACACCAGTAATTCAACCACGAACGCAGGCATTAACTAGTCATCCTATTACAACTTTGACAGTTTAACCATAGGGGAAAAACAGGTTATTTAAAGTTTGTTCTAAAAAATATCTCTTTTGCTATCAGGTATCAACATTTTGCTCTACAGACGAAAGCCAGAGTTTCCAGCTGGACAGTAGGAGCAACCATTCAAAATTAAAAAGGAGTCTCATTTGAGGACAACAAATGATCACAAGTTACCACAGCCTCAGTGCAGAAGCCAAACAAATGAGGAAATGAGGGAAGAGTGTGTAAGTTATACAGACTAAACTATAAAAGGAGCTCAAGGAACAGGGGGGCAAAAAGCTCAAAAGGAACATGGCCAACGCAAAAGCTGAGGACTTCCTAGGAGGAGGTGAGCCTAAGACTGTACATAAAATTTTAAATGGTCTTGTAAAAAGGACGATCAAATTAAACGTAAGGAAATGGAAAAAGCTCTGATGTCGAAAATGACAGAAGCTGTTAGAAAAGGTCATTTCTGAAGCCACAGAAGGAGATAAGTCCAAGAAGGTGGAGAGAATATTGAAGAGTTCAGTCGTGGTATAAATCAAGAGTCACAGGAGGATGACAAAAACCTCTCAGAAGAGATCTTTCAAGAAACAACATCAAGGCACATGAAGAATTAAGCTAGCGGTGAATCACGGAACTCCAGTATGAATGAGAGAGGTAACATGCAATACTGAGATCAAAAATATATCTTCACACACAGGCACCGCTAAACTAAAAGCCTAATCCTTTTGTATCAGAAGTGCAGTTGCTGCTCTAGTTTCCCATTTTACAGTGAGAAACTAGTCCTAAGCATTGTAGTATCTGGCATATCTTTCCATGCAATCCAGCGATATTCTCATAAAAGGAAGGTTAGAAAGAATAATGTAAATGTATTTTGAAAACACAATGAAGATTTCTATACCCACAGGAAACAGCCAAGCACTCCAATTTAGAGAAAGACCTGCAGACCAACATATAGTAGATTTCAGATGTAATAGCCCCCAATCTACAGAATCAGAGAATAATAGAGTTTGGAAGGGATCTCTAGAGGTCATCTGGTCCAACCCCTCTGCTCAAGCAGGACCACCTACCAGACAATTTCCCAGGACCATGTCCAGACAGTTTTTTAGTATCTCCAAGAATGGAGACTCCACAACCTCCTTGGGCAACCTGTGCCAGAGCTCAGTCACCCGCACGGTAAAAAAAAAAAACCAAATAAACAAACAAAAAAGTATTTCCTGATGCTCAGGGGGACTCTCCCTGTGTGGGAGACAGTGTCCAAAGCCTTACTGACATCTAGGCAGATGGTATTTGCTGCTGTCCTCTATGTGCCTGGAAATGGTTTCAAGGATGAGCTGTTCCATCACCCTCCCAGGATCGAGGTTAGACTGACTGGCCTGTCCTTCCCTGGGTTCTCTTTCTTGTCCAATGTCCTATTAAAACATTGTCTTACCTTAAACTTTTATGAGTAATGCTTCATATTTTCTCTGGTATCAAAACAAAGCTGTGCACATCCTTACAGGTTTTAACACCTTCTATTCAAATCACACAGACAAGTATAACATTGCCCACCACAATATCATGTTTAAATATGGACTATAAAGTATCAGAGAAAAGCTGAAATAAAAAACCAGAATTAGATGAAAACTTTTCATTTTAAACAAGCTGAGAGCACCAGACAGAAATAGAGATTTATCTTTTTCTGATACGTCTTTTACCTTTCCTCTTTAGCCTTGCAAATCTTTAGCCTTGCAAAGTCTTTCATTAAAGGTGCCCTATAGAATCAAATGAACATCAAATGGATGATTCACTTCACATGCTACTTTTTGTATTAATTGTTACTTCATCCTTCAGCAAAGTAAGATTTATCAAAATATTTCATAGACTATCAGGAAAATATTTTAGGCAGATTTAATTAGGAAAGAGTCATCTGACAGCAAAGCTATTTAACACACTCAGAGCACACATACAGAAAAAGAAGATGCTAACAACTCACTTTCTTCCTTTACATCTTGTAGATAAATCCCTGCTTACTGTTGAACTGATTTAACTTATAAATTGTGAATATAAACATATAACGTATCTCTTCTCTCATCACAGTTAGTCTTCGACAAGACCTCTGATGAAGAAACACCACAAGTTTCACATCATTTTGAACAAAGCTTACTGATATGCCATCATACTTAGCTTTACTTGTGCAATAAAAAAAAACACCCTCTCCAGACAAATTGCAATAGGCATGTGAAACTCTAGCAAGAAATCACTATTTTAGGGTAGAAACATTTACAATCAGAATTGTATTTCTACTACAATTTAACAAACAAAGAAAATGTTATTTTGTGACTCCCCAGGGAACTGAACTCAAGGACTTGAAACTTGTATTTTTATCCGCAAATCTGCACTTTAGTTTCAATAGAAGTAACTATTACAAGAATACTTAGCTGTAGTATAGTATTTTCCAAGCAGATTCAAGTTGTATTTAATCCTTCCACTTCTTAAATTGAGAAATACTCTCACTGGGGTGGCTTTGTGAAATGGTGTAATAGATAAGCCTGTACGTTAGACAAATCCTACTTTAGACTGTGCAATGAAGTTGTAGCATTTTGGAGCCAATCTGTCCATGTCCTGAAGGCATACTGTGCCCAAGCACAGTAAGGACAACAGAGAAACACGATTCATACAATCTTACAATTTCAGCACACAAGTGAAAATGTATCCCTTTACATTATGTTGCAAGGAAGTCAAGTACAAGAAAAACTATGGCTGAAAACTGTCCTGGTAGGAACTGACAGGGTACCAATAATAGTCTCTAGGCAGATATTTAGCACTCAGTCTTAAGATTTTAAGGCTGAATTAGATATTTTCATGAAAACATCAGCTTGACACTAAATAGTAGTTAAAAGGTAATTCGAAAGTTAGAAGTTAGAAGGAAAGAAATTTAGAAAAGAATACTGAACATTTCTGTGCAACATTATAAGCCACATCCAGACATTATATGTGGTTCTGGTTTTCCACCTCTTAAGGGTTACAGCAGAAATTAAAAAGGCTTAGAGAAGACCCAATAAAGATGATCATAGGATGCTTAAAGTATTGGGCATAACTTCAATGACTAGGAATTTTCAGCCAGTGATGACATAAGAAACAGGACAGGTGCATCCTTAGTGACATGAAGAGGAGAATAGAGATCAACCACTTTTTTGAGGGGTCTGTGAAAACATTACAGGGCTTCAAATGAAGCTATAGGGTATCAGGATCAAATTAAAAACCACAGTGTTAAGCTGTGGGACTCCTTGCCACAGGATGCTACAGCTGCTACATATATTTGGGGAAGAAAGGATGGACGGAATCACTGGTATCAGCTGAGAAACACTAACTGAGCACCTTTGGCTCAGAAGACCACATGCCACTAAGACAGTATTTTGGGGAAGCATACCTATGGACTTGCCAGTGACTAGAAGACAGTATAAAATCAGGGCATTTGGAAAAAAAGATACTGAGCTCTATCAGTCTTTGGACCAACACGTTGTATTGAATAAGAGGAAAACGTGTAAGACGTACACCAAAAAGCCATAACTATTTGATGTAATAATGAGGCTAAACTATCTCAGAGGGCAAAAATGGGACACTAAGATTAAGGAGGGGGGATATTATATTAAATAGAAGAGAACAAGCTAGAAAGAGTAACAGGACTACAACACAAATCAGTAGTGAAGAAGCCTGAAGAAATCACATCCTGACTATGCCTTGTTATAAGCAGCCTAATATCTGAAGGATCATGCTGGTAACTCCCCGTCACTCTACTGTCACCTACCACGTGCAATCGTCCATTAGCCTGAGTATCCCCCAGTGCAGGGAAGCAGATATGGGTCTCTGCAAGGAAACGGCTATACACAGCTCTGAGAATGAGTTAACGATGCAGATGTACTCCTGATGTGATAAAATAAAGTTAAAAGATATGCACGCAGTAGTTTTCTCAGCAATTGTCAATCACATATGTGTAACCCTCCTAGTAATTTTTCTCCTTAAACAGCACTTGAGAGCTTGGTAACTGAGGCTGCAATCAAACTAGACTCCGGAAAAAATGCTGCATTTTATGATTCACTCTGAAGAGTACTAAAGTATGTTCTGTACTCCCGATTGCATAGAGGAAAAGAGGAGGAAAAAAAAAAAAAAAAAAACAGAAAAAAAAAAAAAGGGGGGGGAAGTCTTACACTTCACTCTTACACTAGCTTCTCTTTTTCAATCTTGACACGGCATTTACACATTCAGCTAGAACTCGCGCAAATGTTACATGCCCATGTTTCCCCAAGATCTTTTCAGTCATCCTTTGCTAGTGTATTCACAAACATGTGTATATGACAAAGTATTCACTTTTTGGTATGCCATTACCTAAAAAGGGGCAGTTGGCTAGGGAAGGGAAAGACAGGACAAGCTTCTAAAAAGTATCAATTAAGCTAAAACTTATAGTATATTTCATCTGACAATAAAAACCTCATGGGAAGAGGAAACATCTGAAAGGTTTCATGTTTCGGGGTTGTTTCATTTTGTTTTTTTAATGCCAAGAGAGGAGATGTGAATTGTTTCCATAGGCAACATGTGGCCTGATACTTGCATTACTTGTCACTCTATAAAAAAAAAAAAAAAAAAACAAAAAAACTACAACCAAAAAAACCCAAAAAAAACCCACAAAAAACCCAAAACAACCACTGCACAAAAGCAGCATTGTGTTCCTTATTTTCTCTGTACTATAACTTAAAGAAAGCTAAAAATTGGTTCTGCGCTACCAAGTTATCATTTTAAAGCTAATACAGAACATAATGCAGAGCAATACATTCAGAAGAAAATACTTCATAAAGACCAAAAGCCAAGAAAAGCGTAAAAATGTTTAATACAATATAAAAATCAATATTTAATAACCAACACATAATCTGGATGCAATGAATAAAACCACAAGCATAATAAAATTTTGCTGATTTTAAACTGAAACACTTTAGTACCAGAGGAATATACATAATTTGAAATGAAGTAACAGCCTCGAGGTGTGACCAAATGCTTCCCCGCAATTTTTCACCATATCACACTTCGCCCCACAAAAGTATGAGACAGTGGAAAAACAGAAGTGTTTTGTTCATACCACCCATACCAGTAGGTCAATCACAATTTCATAAGGAACAAGACGTTACAAGTACAGACCAGTGAGAATTGCTGGTTTAAGTTCAAATACTAATTCCTGCCACCCACTGGCACAGTGAGGTTCTGTCCTCTTTTGATCCCTGTAATTGCAAATATTTGCATACACTTTAAAGGGAAAAGATGGATTCCAGGTCTTCTTGTCTGCATCTAATCTCTGGGTATCCTCACCTACAAACACATTGGCAAACATTTTCTCTGTGGGGTTGACTCCATCATACCACGGATGTAAAGTGGTCGTCTTCTGCCTAAACTGAACCCCAGCCTGCCTTCCTGGCTATTGTGAGCAGCGCAATACAGTTACAACAACCCTTTTACTCTTCCACTCCAATCTTGATCTCAGGTCAGCACCTCTTTTCTTAAGTATTACAGACACCATCATCCATCATTCACATCTGCATTCAAGCCTGTTCTTGTGTCCTTCGCTCCAGCTATGCCTGATTTTTGAAGGGTAACTAAAACGCTTCTCCGAGACGCACTTTCTCTGTAACTCTCTTCCAGCTTTCATCTCCCCTTAACCCAATCACTTCGGCATCTCCTCTCTGCCCTTGACAAATGCATCTTCTCCCGCTCTTATCTATTCACAGTACTGCTGAAAAGACTCTTTACAGCCCATTGCTTTTGGCTGCCTTCCACTTTCACTTCCTGTCTCTCCATTTTCACAGAGCAAATTTATTTTTGTAAGCATTCACTGTTTATGCCCACTTACGGAAAGTCAGCCAACTCAACTCAACAGAACTCGTGGCAGCAACTGGCAGAAACCTAATCGTTTGCTGTTGTTGGATTTGCTTTCCTCTGGTTTAGCTGGTTAAAACAACCCACAGGGTTAAAGGGGAGGGGGACTGAGGGGTCAGACAAGCACCAAGAAAAAAAGAAGGCGATTACAGGAGTCCATTGCTAGAATAAGGCAGATGTGTACAGAGAGAGATGAGAAAGCATGGAGCGTTGAGCATGGGCAAGCAAACCATTTGGTTGGCTAGGTTTCCTGCTTTCAGTTGCCCATAGGTCTCCAACGCAAATTAAAAAANAAAAAAAAAAAAATCATCACACACCGTCCCACTCATCCAAGTTGCCAACAACATCTACTTAGAGTCAGAGCAGCCGACCTGGCAAAGGCACAAGTGTTGTAGGTAGCTAACAAACTGCAACTGTTCTTTAAAGAGAGATTTTAAGTATAGCTGCCCTGATACCATCTCTGGAGTCAAGCACGAAGTAGTGCTTGCATATCTCAAAACTCAGAGCCAAACTAAGAGGCCAATAGCATTATTCTGCAGTCTTGCACTGCTTGTATATCCTACCAGCTACAGAGCAAAGGGAACTGAAAAAGACCAACTTTGCCAGCACATGCTTTTCACTAGCCGCAGAAGAGAGAGACATTGTCAGCACGTTCTCATACAAGACAATTCCTCGTAACGTTTACATGCATTTAATGCCCACATATCAGATTTCAGGGAAGGTACTATTCAACAGTGATCAGTCTCTCCTTGGATGGCAAGTGGAGTCTTCTGTCCAGCAGTGACTGTGGCAGCCACACACCATTACACTTTTCTCTTGTGCTTTATATAGTCCGGTTACATGGAAAGCACTCCTCGTCTTCCAGTCCAAATTAGTTTCACCTAGAGTTAATTTGACAGTCACAGCATTGCATTACATATGCAAACTCTGAGAGACAACCTTCATTTTTGCAATCCAGGAAGGGATATATGCTGCAGGGGAGCAGGGGAAAGTTGAGCCATATCAACACCATTTTGATCCCATTAGCTTATCTTCTTGCTCGACCATAGCCCTCCCACTAATGTGGGACAGAAATAATCACATTCAAATCAGGATAAAGATCAGTTATGTTTTGTAGAACTAAATCACCACTCAGAATTTGCTGCAAGATACTCTAACAATCCATCTGATGGGCTAGCCAACAAGACAGAGCTAGTCTTTAGCACTGGCTTTGTTCTGAAGGTCTCAATTTGACACCCCATTTGGCAAACTTATAGTAGAAGACATTGATGGCTGATGCCATGTTGGTCTATTTAGAAGGTATACTAAGACAATCTACTAACAAACCTATCCAGAATAACTCCTCAGTGATCTGTTTCTACTGTGCAACACCCTTGTAACCAGTCACCGTTTTCACCATCTACAGGAACAGCTCAGCTGAACAGACCTTAAGAGTTGGTATGAATACTAGTGCTCCACATTTTCAAAGTTCAAATCAGTGTTACCCTTCAAACCATAGAGTACAGTTATCTCTGCTGATGACATCTGCCTGGGTACCTAATCTCAATCCTTTTCTAGTCCTGAGGGAACCAGGAATTGCAAACTGGCAGTTACAGCAGACTCTTACTGCAGTTGGCATATTTTCCACCTCTAGTAATGCTTTTGCAACTCGGTAGCAGAACATTTCCAAAAAAGAGCTCTACCAAAACAATCCACATCTGTTCTCTCTCAGCATCACTCTCAGTAGGTCTCTGACTTACCACGGCCATCTGATAAAATTGGATGCAACACCCTTCCCCCAAGCCCAAAAATCACAATAATAGTCTACACGGCAGCAATACTGGATCTACCCAGGGATCACTCATACTTTCTGGACATCTGCTCTTGAGTGCTGCTACTCCACAGCCTGAATATCACGTATCACTCTGGGCCCACCTACCTTACATGTAGTTAGCTGTCACGCAACTCCGCACTACTATGAGTGTCATTTCAGACTACAGATGGCATTTCTACCCCAGCTGCCACTGCTGAGTCATACTGCTCTGCCATTTGCTCACTTTGAATACGCATTTGCTAAAATAGTCGCAAAGATTGAAAGCTCATCTGACTTATTGTACCCAGATCTGTTTTGGTATCAAACCTCAATTTTTTCTTACTGCCAGCTCTGTCACGTTGCTGTTTGTCAGAGGCAACTCACTAGAAGAGGGTATGATACCACTCGGCACCAGGTTCTTCTTCTGCCGCACTACTTCAGGGTGCTCCAGAATCACAGTGTGCCGGCCAGAGAGGGCCTTGATGCACGGACGCAGCATGGGACCCAGCTGGGTTCCAGATGAGCGGAGGGACTGGCACATGTGCATGCAGATACAGCGAGCAGCAGCGGAAGACAGGCTTCAACCCAGAGCAGTCACGGGCTAATGCAAGAAGTTCATTTCCAGAAGTGCTGCAGCTTGGGTTTCGTACATACATCAAAAACCGTAGTAATGAAATTTGGAACTTGATTACCAGAAATATTTCGCTGTCTCCCTCCTAGTCCATCTACTTCAACCAATTCAATACCATTACATTCAATTCATAAACTAGAGAACTAGAAAAATGCCAAAGAGGAAAAGTGCTAGAAATAAAAAGTACTAATTTGTTAGTTAACATGGAATACAAAATGAAATGCCAGAAAATATTTTAATTCCTTCAGTATCCAGTTAGAAAAAGGCACACATGCCCCAATCCATCACCACACTCTGTAAAGAAAACATTAGGCAAGTGTTCTCAAATATTAGTCAAGACAAGTGACTACTTACCACATAATAGTTATGTGATTAATAATCCTAAAAACAACAAGAGATAGAGTCCTCACTGACTCTGAATCAAACAGTAAACAACAACCACTAAAAGTTACGATCCCACCTAATCCTCAGAACTCCTTTGCCACAGTAGGAATAGCGCTACAAGGACACAGTGGGGTTTATGAAAAGTAACTTTCACCAGGTTGATAAGGTGAGGCAATTCCCCTCCGCTCATCCCATCATCTTTATATATTTGTACATTGTACAAGGAAATGTAAAAGAATATACTGACTCTACACCACCAAAACCAATCATTCTTTTTAGAACTACTGAAAGACAATTAGAAACAGTTAAGATGGCAGGAGATGAGGAAGAACTAAGGACATTTTTTCCTTAGGCCAAATAGGTTTTAGTATCAGTGCTGCTCTGATTAGGGTTCAAAATTTTGTGTTTTCTTGCCCTCGGGAACAAGTGGACATCTTCATCCTTTGATAAAGTCTTTTATTTCTTTGCTGCTTTTAGGTCTAGCAAACCAGAAATTCATAATTCCAATTTCAGAAAGTAAGCAGAGGAGGACCTAATTTGAGTTGGTTTTAAATTATACAGCCATAAATGAATTAAGATTATGTTTATTCAATCAACATTTTCAGGTCACCTTTAAACCTTCTGCTATGGGATTCATATGCTAGGCTAATTGCTTCAGTTTCATCTTTCTTTCCTCCGAAGATGAAATTCATATTTGTTGCTGTAGACCTTGAAGAGCAGAAGGAGAATGAACTTAGTTTTTTGGTTCTTTTAAAGTCTCAAAATAGTGTTCATTTTGTACTATTTCCCAAAAAAAAAGCTAGGACCTTAAGTTTCTATTTTTTCTATTTAATCTGCAAGTTGCAATTTAAAAACTTATGGTCAATTTATATTTTAAATCACTTTTAAATGTTAGATCAGACAAGATGATTATCAGAAATCTAATGGAAAGACAAAAATCTGTTAAAGAACCTGTCACAAATTGCAAATGACATCATTGTCATCAAAGCCCACGCAGTAAGCAGTGACAGATAAATTATTCCAACTGGCCAGTGACTATCTAAGCCCCCCAAACTGCCACCTCACTGACATCCAAAACTCACTGGTGAATTATCACGCAGCCATCATAGCCTGAGGAACCCGCAGGTATACCTCTGGTTTAGACCTTTTACCAGCTGACATTTCACAATGTTGTTTCATCATGAAAATTAAATGCTCTTACATTTCTACAAGATGAAAACATTGGTGCTCTAATCTGTAAGCAACTAGCTGACAGAAAGCAGTCAGAATTTTGGACAAATATACTACTTGGCCTGTGGGAGGGAGCACCGAACATTGCTGCTGACGTGAAGGATTCAAGAAGGAGAAAGTGTCAGTTCAAGAGGAGTAAGAAGGCGAGGAGCAGCACTGGAGTGACACGGTTCTGCCCTAGGACAGAACTCTGCCGCAGAGTCCTCTAGTCTGCTGTGCCTGAAATATGTAAAAGCAACGTGAAGTAAGCTTTAGCTGTTACTCAGGATTAAATAAAGTAGGAATACATAAGTGCAGATTGATGCTGAATTTACAATAACTTTTTAACACGGATTTTTTGTTTTGAGTCAAGATGTTGTGCATAGAGGGGCTATTTACACACATGTTAATGCTTCTAATGCAGCAGCCTTCTTCAACTCAGGCTGTCAAAAATAGAAAGGAATGGGTAGGAGGGGAGGTGCTCCTCTACCAGCAGCATCTTACTTTAAATGGATAGGATGAAAGGAAAAAAGGAAAATTAAGAATAAGTGGAAATGTGGAAGAGGATAGTATAACATCTAATGCTTATCCACTGCTATTTTTTTTCCAAGGGGGGCGGGGGGGGAAGGACTTGATATTGATATTTTTTTAGATAAGCCATCAATACAAATCAAACAGAATGAATACTTGGGAAAAAAAATCAATACAGAATATTTCTAGTTAGAATCACTGTTGCTAATTACTTCATGACAAATTATCACAATAAAATGTCAAACTTCCAATTTAGGGAGTAAGTCTTAAGTCATTCAGTGCCTAAAGACATCAATTACAAAAGTAATAAATAGCTTTAGTAGAGTTTAGCCTAAGCCAACTCATTTATACAGAGATGTCTTCAAATACTGTGCTGCAGAAAAAATTACTTTGTATACCCTCCTAATGTAAACAGGTGATCAAGTAGCTGCAGAATTTCTGCATTTCTTTTATGAATCAAATACACAGTTTTAGAATTATTAAAAATATTCAAAAATATTATTAAAAATATTCAAAGATACACTTACAACTACAATACTCAATAAAACTGAATATACCCAGGGCACTGGCAATAAGACAGTAGCCCTGACAAATGCCACTGCTCAACATTTCACTGCTCCCCTTACTCTGTTGCACAGAGGGCTGGTGATCAGACAGGAGCAGCTACTTCTTTGGTGTGATATGGCATTACTCTCTTATTTGGGCTTTACTGTAAAAGGCTTGGAAATTTTCACCTATCCTGTTTGAAGTACACTGTTCCAATTCTTTCTACTCCATTTTATTTGCATGGGAACCAAGTACAGTAAAAAAAATAGAACAGTTCCAGCTTTTATTAAGCACTTCCTGTACCACAGTGGTCTTTTTTCAGTAACATAGCATTGTGTTTAAAAAAATAAACTTATTCTTACAGATTCATTTGTTTTCAAAACTGCTCTTGAGAGACTGGTAGGCTGTATCTGCTTTCTGAGGAAGCTATAAGATAGGGTAGATCAACAATTCCTAAACAATCAAGAGTTTTGCCTCACAGTTCATCTCTGAGCCCATGATACATCATGAGGTTTGCTGCCTTTAACTACTGCAACAGCTCCTTGCTGGGCCACTGCTGTTGCTAATCAGTTTTTCTGGAGTGTCAGAACGTTAAATTTCCAGTGATGATGGTCACTGCCGTGCTTTCAGCTATGCATCAGTCATTTATTATAGCTTCACAAATTGCTAGCTGAGAAAAGAACAGCAGATAGTCAGCTTTAAATTGGTAGAAAAACAGGACCTTTTTTTATTTATATTTTTATGGACCTATATAAAATTTCTTTATATATTCTAGGTGTTTAGAATGCTGGGATATCATGCCACAAGTACAAAACCTTCCTAGAAGAAAGCGAGAACATGAAGCTTCCACTACATACAGAAGCATCAATATAATTACGTACTTCACCACCCACTCTTCTGGTTAGTAAGTCAAAGCAACTGACTGGTCATTACAGGACTCAAAACCAATTTACTCTACACTTAGCACTTCATTCTTGCTTACTAAGCAGAGAGAGGAAAGCACAAATTTGGAAGAGGAGTGAGCACCAGGGAATAACCACTACTTTCTGTCAAAGTTCCACAATCTCTCCTCCATAATACATGAGCTGACAAGGGACCAAAGAGCTTTGCTAGCATACACCTCCCTCTTACAGATTTCTCCAACTTTACTTTTTTTCTAAATGTAGCACTTGTTATTGTCTTTCATCTCATTTGTCTGTATGCTAAGAATTGTAATTATCTTTCTATAATTCATTCTTTAACCAGCAGCAAATGAAAAGGGAAAAAAAAAAAAAAAAAAAAAAAAAAAAACCTGGGGTTTATGCTGCCCTACAAGCAAAAACGTTGGCACCCAGAACAGCGATTTCTCATCCTAGAGGATATTAACAGCCAGCATCAGCTCTTGATTAAAAGGTTAGTATAGATTCAGCCTAGAAGTGAAGATACACTGACCTACCGCTAACAAATAGCGATGAGCAAGAAAGAGGTTTCATATATGACAAATGAGATCTTATCTAGACGATGTTTTTTAAGACTTTTTGTGAACTACAAAAGTGTTTACCAACATTTATATCTCCTCTCCAGAAATATTTTTGTGCTGTATCCTGTGGTGAAAAGCAAACTCAGTCTCTCAGCAACTCAATGTTAGTACTCTTCCAATTGTAAAAGTAAAGTTTAAAAACTTTAGAACTTTAAGTACAGTGGGGGTTTTTTGGTGTTGCTTGTGGGGGGTGGGGAAGAGTATTCTAAAAATTTGCCAGAAAAATTAGAATTCTAAATGTAAAACCTAAAAGCAACAAGAATAAAAATGTCCAGTACAAGAACGTTACATTTTCACTTTGTTGTTACATTTTTTTCTCCTTGACAGTCAGCCTTTAAAGAATGAGACAGCCTAAACAGCTTCACCATTTCGGTTTCTGAGGGCAGAAATTGGCTAATGGAGTAAAGAACACTGAGCCTAATTATGTCCTTTATGAATTAAAATGCGTATGTAGATAAAGGTTTGTCACCATTACCTGAAAACTGTCTACTCTCCCATCAATGTGCAAGTCCCACTAATTACTGAAATCTACACTCTTTTTTTTTGAAGAGACAAAGCCAAGTCCAGAAAGAAGAGTGAAATCTTTCTCTAACGAGCACAAACATAAAAGATTCCCTTTTCTAAGACAAAAAAAAAAAATGTCTTCCCATCATCAAGTAAGTGTTCCCGTTACTGCATCCTAAGGAACACACACAAAATTAATCCCTGCTTCTCCAAAAGTAGGCGGGCTCCTCATTACCTACTTAGTAGAGGGATGAAACTGCCGCTGCCACCTCAGCCCCATGCCCGCAGCCCTAACGCCTCCCTGCAGGCTCTCCTCCAGCCTCTGCCATGCGGTGCAACCACCGAACATCGGGTTAGGGACAGCAGCCGTTTGTCAGGCTCACTAAACACAGTCAGCACGTACGTCCACACTGGGCAGACTGGGACTCGCTCTGCCCCGGCTCCACAGCAGATGCGAGTTTGCCCTGCCAGCGCCCTGAGCCGCTGGAAAGCTTTGTCGTTGTGCTAACGCGGTGGCCAGCCTGAATTAAAAAGCCCTGCTTGGAAAGAAATCAGATTAGCCCGGTCTGAGCACGGCGCTGGGTCAGCACAGCTCCTAGATGAGAGCTAACGTGATGCTCCTCAGGCTCGGGGCACGCTCCACCATGTCTGCCGCAAACCACTCTATGGGCATACCTAGTATTAGTCATCTGCACAGAAAAAACCGCAGCAGAAAGCTGTCATCGCTTCTGAAAAATGGCTGTAACAGCTTATACTACAAATTAAAGCAAGGAAAAAAAAATGTTCCATTGGGATGCAATATGTTAAACACTCCTATCAAAATAAGACATCATTTTAAGTGCTTAAGGTGAAATCATAAGGTCAGTAAACAACCATAGTTTTTTATTGGAGCCTAGCCAAAAAGGTTTCCAGTTACGGTGACTTCCTGCATTTTGTTTTTTGTTGAGAAGGAATTGAGAAAAAGCCTCGAACAAAAGTCAGGGTGCTTCCTTGCCACGAGGACTGAACGGTAAGTATCCTTCCCTGTCAGCAGGAGACGCAAACTTAAAACATTCCGCTCAAAGTCGTAAAACATTCTGACGCAGTTTGCCACTTCAGAAAAAAATGAGTCTCACCGGAGCAAAAGGCCAACATAACAGAGAAAAACGACCAAATTTACATTAGCAATAATGACAGTGGAGAGAACTGAACCCTGACCTCCCAATACAGAGTACTGCGCTATCAGTTAAATACCAGATTTATGAACAAATCTTTTGTCAGAACAGTTTTGCAGGTCTGACCTAAATTTATACGCAATTCAAGGCAACTCAAACTAAATTTAGTAGCAGACAAATGCATCAAACAGACATCTTCTACATTTGTTTCCCGAATTACCACACTCAAATTTGTGCTCACACCTACAAATCATTTTGACCTTTAAGAAAGCGAGCTTGACAACAACATACTGTACTGAAACAGGAAGAAATAAATGCAAAGTGATTTTAAATCTAGAGTTGTATACGAACAGCTCTAAGTAGAACAAGAAAATCCTAATGCGTTTGAAGAGCAATAAGCGGTGTATTAACACTGCAGTCTGGGGGCATTTTACTGAGCTATTTCAACAGAAAACAGGTCAGACAAACCAGTGCTACTTGAAGAAAAGGAGAGAGTGATCTACACTACTGCTCCAACCAGTTTTAAAACTGGTTAGAAAATTCTCCATGTATCCAGCCCCAAAGGCAAAATAATCCATCTTAAATGCCCTGGGAAGAAATTAAACAATGATATTCAAGCTGCTGCTTCTACTGGCACCAGCCAGAGATTCCCAAATCCAGCCCTGCTGATACATGTCATGAAAATAAAAGAGACAAAAGATTCTAACGACCAACAACAAAAAAATTGATGAAACTGTAAAAAACATCAGAAAAGTCACCACATAACAGATTAAGCATAGAGAAATAAAACTGCACCTGAGCACCTTAAAAAGGTATTCTGATTTTAAAAAGGAAACGTAACTTCTATGCCTCAAAATAAGCATTTACTCTTGGGAGGGAGGGGAGGAAGGCAGGGCAGGATATGACTGACAGCTCTTTACATGGAAGAATTCAATTAAAAGATTAATAATGCCCTGTTGACAACAGAAAAATTTGAAGCGTATAATTTTGGGACTTCTCCATGGTTTTAAAAAAATTGCCTTTCCGTGCTTCTTCTAATATTTCTTAAATAACATGTCTAGAACTGCAGCACCTAAGAGACAGTTATTAAAGTGGAGCCTGCACAGCTGACAGTCTCTTGTCCAACCTATTGTCACTACACATCTCACAGCAGATTGTTTCAAAGCAAAGACCGCTTTTACAGCAGCTAATCAAATTTCAGAAAGCTGAAGGATTGTGATAGCTACATCATTGCTTGAAGGACACGGGATGGGGGTTGGGGGGGTGGAGGGGAAACAACGCGGAAAAGATTTTTAGTTTATTTAAACTTTGGCTCTATGTCAAAACACTCTTCAAATATTTACTTAGGATATTGGGCTCTAATCAAGGTCCACTACATCTTTGTCTTCATAGTTATGTGACTAAACCTTTCCAAATATAGTTAAATTTCCTTCCACTAGGTTGTTCTGACCTTCTTGGACAAAGAAGCCCTTCCTTGCCATTTCCATCTCTGAGTAAACCAGACTTACTTCACCTTACTGATGGAATTGCATGAGAAAGATTCAGATTAAGCCATGAAGAAGAGTATAATAGGTAGCCTACAGAGGTTAAGTAACATTCAGAAACGATAATCACCTTAGCATGGCAAGTCTCTACATTATAGCTGTGCACACTCCAGGTTTTTAAACATCTGGTATATTGCTGTTGGTATATGAGACTACCTTATCTCACACAAACTACTTCCAAAAGCAGCTGAAGATAAGCATTAAATTATCATACAACAGCATCGTCTACAGCATAAGTGTAAAATTTGAGGAGCGTTCATTGCAGCAGAAGTCATCAGCCATACAAAGAGGCTCACAAATGGAAATGCCCACCTGGAATCACAACAGATTTGTACTACAGGTCTGCCAAACTCTGCTTCATCCTGGCACCACTCTCTGTATTCACATCAAAAGTTCATCTCCCTCCACAAAATACTTCTTGACTAAACCTGCTTACTTTACATATAGGCAAATGTTTCTCAACTTTATATCCACATTTCACATCACGTGACTGTTATTTTTCACTTATATGAAGTACGAAAAGTTTGACTTACTAGGTATTTTCTTCAACAGATTTTCAAATGACTAACCGGATTTACAACAGTTTCAACTCCTCAGGGCAGGTCTGCTTCTTTCACATACACAAACTCTTGATTTTTAGAACTACAAGAAGTCAGTGAACCAGTAATCGATTACATACTGCAACAGAGATATTTTTTCTTTTACACTTATTCGGGGTGTGTAGCTATATGCATCATCTTTTTAGCCTGTAACATTACATGCATTTTTTTTTTTCAACTAGCCTATCAATGCCACTGAAGGTGGTTATCACATTCATTTAAGGACAGAAAGATGTAACTTCTTAGTAATATTAAGAGATATCAATTACTGTCTCCAGTGCTATTGGTAGATACTCCTGTTCTAAAAGACAAACTTTATAACGTGCAAAAACACCTCAATATCTACCCTAATTTCTTCCTTAAAAAAAAAGTCAGGGTTGTTGATAGATGCATCTGTCTACCTATAGATGGGCCATGGCAGGTATTGTCATTTTAGAGACTAGACTCAACAAAGCATAGGGAGGATCCAAACACTGGAAACACTTAATTTCTAAAATCAACACAAGTCTTTGAAGCCTGCTTGTAAAACACTAGCATGCTTACTACTTCTAAATTCAAAGAGTTGTCTAAAAAGTCAAACATAAAAATGTAACTTTGGTAACAAAATTTTATTCAATTATGAAGGTCATTTTCTCCTGCCTAGTAGCAGGGGACAGCAGCAGTTCAAGGAGACAGGTTGCCTGGAGAAATATAAAGACACTCCTATCTATCATTAACATTTTTGCAAAGCCTGCACTCTTATCAGTATGTCTTGATATCGGCTGTCTCCAAGGCCTCAAAATAATTGACTGGAAGCTACGTTGAAAGAGTCATGTTGTGTCAGCTCTGTGATAAACTGGCCAAAGGGAGAAAGAGGGTTATGCACATGGCCCAGCCTGGGTTGCAACCTATGACTCATTAAGAAGCTATTCAGCACATATAGAGCAATCCACATGAGAGGGGAAGAAAATGGATGTCTTTTGAAAGCTAGGATTATACTGCCCTAACGCACTATTGTCAATCCAGCCTTGCACTATAGCTAGCAGTCTTCTTTCAAGTCTATTTGACCTGGAATTGTTAGAGGGGTTTTTGGTAACTCTTAGCAACGATTCATAACATTCTTAGCAATGACAAAAAAAAAAAAAAAAAAAAAGACAGAAAGCAAGTGTTCAGCAAGTTAACGCACAACCCTTTGTACAAAACCCACATCTCTTTAGCTACCTGCGCGATCGCTGGCTCAGCAGCAGGGACCCAGGTCAAAACAAGGCTTTACCAGCTCCCAGTATTTTCACCAGCAAGTTCACAGTGTTCTATCACCGAAGTATTTCAACTTAAAAGTTTGGGTTTTTGTTGTTTTGGTTTTTTTCTTCCTTTGATACAGTTCAGCACTCTGGGATTTTCCAGTCAGACACCTGACCCAGAAGACTAAGGAGCCGAGCAGGCTCACTGCAGGCAGTGCACACGCGGCCACCTCCCACCGCCCAAACCTTGGGATGCGCCAAGAGCATTCAGAAAAGACAACAGCTTTGGTACGCAAAGTCGAAAGTGGCACAGGTTGCCTAAGTAGCACACTTTTTTTGTTGTTGTTTAAAAGCTCCACTACTAAGCCTCATATGGAATTTCAAGTTCTTCACTGAGCTTCCATTTTGCTGGTTCCAGTTCCTGGAAGATGTTTTCAGCCTAGTGTCTGGAATATATCCAAAGGATTTAGGAGCAGAACAGAACTCAAAACGATAACCCTGATCATGTCATATTGCTACTGTCTCTATTATGCATCTTTTGATCAGTTGTAATAAAGTAGCTTAAACGACTATTCTGCAGCTTGAACCTTGATATAAATGCAACATCACTGCTAAGCTGCGTATCTTATTTGAGTTTAGAGTAAGGATTTTACATGAATGCAGCATAAGAACAATTAAGGCCAGAGCCTTAAACATATATAAACACCAATGCCTTTATATGTATCTAGTTGACAGACAGACACGGACACATACACATACTTCCAACTCACACTTTACCATTAATAATTTTAAGAGCTATGTGGCAGGACCAAACATTCGACAAAATCATCACCTCCAATTAGCATCAAAAAGAACAGTTAATGGGAACAACTTAACAATAACATTGAGTTTATTGACAAAATGTTTGCAGTTGGTATGCCTGTGTATCATTGAGGTTTGACCAAAATTTGGAAGACAGATTCCCAGGATACCTCTGTTCTAAACAGCTGAGGCAGTTCAGTGAAAAAGCAGAGTTCAAGATACAACACACATATTCAATCATTGATTGACTAGTGCATTTGCAAGGCACTCATTTTAGTAATTAGGGTGGGAAGTCCATTAATACACTATCCATTAAATAACGATCTGCAAGCCTAATGGCTAATTGGGAAAAAAAAAAAAAAAAAAAAGAAGATTTATTGTGGAAGGCATTCAAATTCAAGTGAGCATCAACAGGAAAAAATATTGAACATGTTACATAGCCAAGGTATATTTTATCACATACAGTTTAATATATAATCATTATGACTTACTTTTCCCTCTCAAAACACATGCCTACTGAAAAGGCACATTTCAAACCCAAGAGTTGCCCTAATGCCAGATAAAGCTATTTTGCAAAGCTCCAAATTGTCTTTAAATATTTAGGACACGTTTTATAAAACACTGTAAGATCACAAGATTCCTTTGTGGGTATTTTAAATAGCCAGCCAGCATTTCAAACACACTTACCAAAAAAGCACTCAAAAGCTCTCTGTACAGATGTTCAGTATTCATTACACATTTTTATGTCTTTATACATGCTGTATTATAGATGAGAATTGGCACGAACAAACCGAGTAAAGGCAAAGCCAATAAACATTAACACTGTTTCCCGCGCTATGGGTGATTATACATCAATACCCCTGTACTAGCGTGATTCGGAACATAAAGGATAGCGAGGATTTGAAGCTGTGCAGCACTGCTCCCTCAAACCCCTGCCCCTCCGGCCCCAGGGTACGACTGTGCCCTTTCTTCTTCAGGCCCAAGGGAGAGCGGGGGCTGCGGGTTAGGGATGCTCACTGTCCACTTCCCTGGAAAAAGCACTGAAGCCACCACACGTGTGGTTACAGCGGTGATGGCTGCCGTGTGAGGGGCCTGAGGATTACACTGGGACAAAAAACAAAGAAGAAAGGAGAGGGGGGGGGGAGACAGAAACCACTCACAGAGCCCCCACGTTACCCATGGCACACCTCTTCAACCCAATTCCTGCTGCCTCCCCACCCAGCAGCGATGGCAGCACCTCAGCAGCGAATTTGGTATTGGCATCGTGGAATACTAACTCGAAAGACACTGTTGTGACCGCGCACCACCACTTCACACACTCATGTAAGCCTGGTAACAGCAACTCCACCTGGAGTCCAATTGACCACATCATCTGAATAATCAACATTAAACATTTAAATTTTACTCTGAAGAGTAACACTGAAAAACAAAGGTGTGTTTAAGCCAGTCTATTGTCTCTAAGCAAATTAGCTGTCATCGGGTAAAAGTTCATTCAAAGCCTACCTTGCATCCCCTTAAAAGCATGGAAACCTTCCCAGCAATTTCTGTCCATGATCAGGTTCTCACAGACTACGCTGTCTTTTTGTAGCAGACTAACAAAGAGAGCCCTGACAAAGGACTCCATCCAGTACAAATCTAACAAATAATTTTTTTAAAAAAGGAAAATAATTAAATGGGGAGAATGTATTGTTGGGGAAAAAAAGACTTGATAACAACAGCTGCCTTGGTTACTGAAGAAGGTTCTGCAAATTTCAACTAAATAAAATAAGTTTTAACTAGGAAGGGAAAGAAAAGTGAGTCTCATGACAGTCCCCTGCTGCTAAAAACAAAGAGGAACTAAAAGCACGCCTAGAAAAACATCATCCTTAACTCACCAGTAAAAGATACAAGAACGATTCATCTTTGACATGACAGACTACCTTTTCCAGTTAAACAGCTGAGTCCTCATGACTGTGAGACAAAGAGTCCTATCTTCAAGACTCAGGATGAAATTAAGATAGATATTACTAACTCCAAATCAGATTTGGCCAGTTCCACGTATCTGCTTTCCATTTCACAGTGAGTAGATCATGGGAACAGCAAACAAAGCGAGCTAGTTAAAATCTGTTGTACTCACATTAAGTGTAATAGTGAGTAACAAATTTCTCAAGGGCCTACACAAGCCTTTCCCAAGCTTAAATATGAATTAACGGCTCATATCATCATGTACATTTCTTCATCTTTCATCTGTATAGGATCAACATTCATTAAACATCTACATATTTAAATCTGAGATGAAAGTCTTAAGTCAGAAGGGTCAAGTCATAAGCTGTATATAAGCACACACATGCAAGAGCTGCATCCCTCCCAATCCAAACAAGAGGAAGACTCCTTGGAGTGTTCAGGGGTTTATGTTTATATTTATATATATATATATATATATATACACATATAAAAAAAAATTCACATTAAATGACAAGCATAACTATTTAATATATAACACAACGTGCCTGGGTTTTTAAATGACACAAAAGAGAGAAGTATTGGAAGTTGTTACTCTGACAACAGTGTAGGAATAGACAAGAAAAGAAGAAATTGGAGAAAGTAGTACAGGACAGAACAAATGATACAAGTCTGGAGGCAGAGGGAGGAAACGCGGGGAAAGAGTACAAAGTACTAAAAAGACAACCTTTGTCACAAGGGACAGAGTAAAGCCATGAACTGCCAGCATGTACAAGGGGACGGAGAAAGGGGAACACAACAGAACACAGAGGCTTTTAGTCTGCACAAAGTCAAGACTGTTATTTAGTCAAAATTGCTTTAAAATGCTCAATTACAAAAAAAAAATCCAAATTTAATATGGATATTATAACTCACAGGCTAAGCCCAGATAATGCATCCTTAGTTCTGTATGAGGAAAAACCAATACTGATACCAGTATAAATTCATACCAACAGGGTACATGTGATCTTTGGCATTTTTAGAGAAGATTGCCAGCCACTCAAAACTATTTTAATAGCTCACCATAGCTTCACATCTATTAGAAAATACTGCAAGCGTACAGTATGTACCACAGAGGCAGCACAGATATTTTTCACTATTCTAGCAAACTCAAATATTAAGCTAGCAGGCAGTAGAATTATTTTCAATCCTGATTTTTAATATATCTGAACATACATTTTTTAATCCAAAAATCAACTGAAAGTAATAGGAACTGGCAAAGTGCAATAGGCAAATGTTCTTGAGAGAACATTAAGTACCAGAAATTTTTTTTTCAATACTGAGAAATTGAAATAGCATATTTCTTCACTTAGAGAATCACTTTTGTTTTGAGAGTGCCCTCTATTTGTTTTTATACAGTAAGTGATTAAACTTAAGGGAGGATGTAGCCCTGAAACAAGCATAAACAGTACTTTAAATCTAAGCCTTCTGGCTCTTAAGAAAACTGTTTTTCTGTGTGAGGAGCCACACCTTCCCCTGCAGCAGGTATTCAACTCCACCCTTTTCTTGTATATTGTGCTCATTTTGCTTGGGATGATTTTCTTCATTGTAGCTAGTACAGGGCTATGCTTTGGATTTGTGCTGAAAACACTGTTGATAATTCAGGGATGCTTCCATTACTGCTGAGCAGTGCTTACACGGAGCCAAGACCTTCTCTGTTCCTCATCCCACCAGCGAGTAGGCTGGGGGTGCACAAGGAGTTGGGAAGGGCATAGCTGGGACCCTAGTTGACCCCAACTGACCAAAGGGATATTCCATACCATATGACATCATGCTCAGCATATAAACCTGAGGGAAGAAGGAGGAAGTGGGGGACAACATTTGGAGTTGATGGTGTTTCTCTTACCAAGTCACCGTTACACGTGCTGGAGCCCTGCTTCCCTGGAGATAGCTGAACACTTGCCTGCCCATGGGAAGTGGTGAATGAATTCCTTGCTTTGCTTGTGTGTGTGGCTTTTGCTTTACCCATTAAACTGTCTTCATCTCAATTCACAAGTTTTCTCACTTTTACTCTTCCAATTCTCTCCCCCATCCCACTGGAGGAGAGTGAGCAAGCGGTTGAGTGGTGCTTACTTGCCAGCTGGAGTTAAACCATGACATACATAAACATCATCTACGGTAGCCTTTTGCTTCATGTTTCCTTCCCAATGAGCCTGAAGCTCTACTGAGGGCGAGCACCAATAAACATTGGCCACTTGCAATTTGTAAGGCACTGCTGTGGGGGAGACACTCTGATCTACGCTAAGGCTGCAAGCGTTGGAGCTGCACCAACAACAACTTGTGCAGGAATGCTGGCACAGCTGCACAGCCTCCACAGTCTCGCCGGGTGACCAGACAAGACTTGATCTGAGAAGGAGAATTCCTGACTACTCAAAAAAACCCAAACCAACCAACCAAACCAAAACAAACAAACAAAAAGAACGCAACACCCAAACTCAACAACAAAAAAACCCCACACAAAACTCCACCAAACCACAAGGCTTCAACCACCTTTGCTGCTGCTCAGTATCAATTTGCAGCCTGGACTTCCTAAAGGCCCTCTAAATCCCTCCATGCCAGGTAGGCGGCTACGCGTAAACCATGTCCCCCTGTCCCTGGCCTCTCCTCAGTCATTCCCTCCAGCATCCATAACCTCTACTGCCACTCTACACAGTGACAGAGAAAGCAAAACATGAGCAGGCCTGAATTTTATCTATGACGATTAATCCTACAGAAGCCAAATTCCAAGTTACGGAACACACGTAGAATACTTTAGATAGCTGCATCAAGAAGAAAGGCTTGTAACCAGGCAATGCTGCACTATGCCAGTCACGTGCAAGCTGTCAAACTTAAACATTGAGAAGGCTTTAATACAGACAACAAATAGCAGAAGGCTGGTATGTCTAGGATAGAAAATAAATTGGAAGCCTATCTATTTAAATGCAGTTAAGTTTCAATTTAAACTAAATTACAAGGTTTGAAATTAGCCACGTTTCATGACCCTGAAGTTACTCCATCCCTTCTCCTCCATCAACTTTAATACCTGGCCCAACTTGTAAATATCCAAATGCAAACCAAGAGTAAGAAGTCCAGTAAGATCTTTAAGAGAGGCCTTGTTTTACTTAAACAGGAAACTATTCTACATTCAGATGGTGACAGAATCACACAAAACTGGCCGAAGATTTTCCAAGTGACCTCAAATAACTAGGTTTATAAATCCCATCTTTCACAGTCACTATTACATAAAGTTTTGTTTCAAATATAGATATTCCCTAAGAGGAGGTCTGTGCCATGTAAATGGTTTCTAAACAGAGTTCTGTAAAAGCTGTCTTAGCCAGACAGAATGGATCAAACTACATGAAGAGCATCAACAGGACTGGCAGAGGGACAGCAGGGTTTTCACAGCCTTCATCTTCACTGAACACTAATCTCTCACTCAGTTTGTTCACCCTGTTAAAAGGATGCTCTATGCAGAAAATGCTACACTAGGTTGTAAATTAAGGGGTTGACCACACATTCACTTTCACAACAAAACAGACTGTGTTCGGGTAGTGCCTGAAGAGAGCTCCATTAGGGTAGAAGTCATCCTGGTGCCAAAATGGAGACCACTTGGAACAGGAATATCTGGGGGAGTACAGCCCCTCCAAACCAGGCAGTGCCACAGAAACAGGAGAAAATGGAAGAAGCCCTCGCCTAGGAAGCGACTTTCCTCAGTCACAGAAGCTGCTCCCCATTACCACAGGAAGGATACAGCATCTCAAACAAGAGACGAGTGTCTTCCATCATTGCTGTTCATGAGAAGAATTCTGCAAAACTGCTTCCAGGAAAGAGTTCTTGTCAACATCTGAGACATGATCATCTGCCTCTCATTTGCTCTCTTCCCACTTACCGCCCAGCTGTGCTATTCAAAATTGCGGACAGGCAGGAAATATAATTAAGATTCACCTTCTGATAGCAGCATGTGTAAAGGGTTCATCCATGGTTTGGAGAAAGCCATTTAAGTTTAAAATATTTCTGAGAAACACTGAGTTTGACTAAGTGCTAATAGCTGGAGAAAACCATGCATAACTGCACACTCTGCAACACTCGCCACCTTCACCTCAAGGTTCCCAGGCATTAGATAAAAGCAGTAAAACACTATAGTTTTTAAGCATCTTCAGGAATATAATGTAATTTCCCAAATCATACCATTTACCAATATTTATTACAAGATTCATAATTACTTTCTTGCGTTAATTGAAGGATTCCAGCTCATATATGCTGCTTGAATAGCAACATATATGCTATACGTACAAAGGATATGCTTGGCTAGTTTTCAATAACCAAAGATAAAAGGCCTGGCTGGACCCACCTCCACCCACGCATAGTCCTGCTCAGTCGCCGTTCTGCTTCTAAGTAACACCCCTTGTCTACACCTTCACTAGTCCAAAAGCTGGCTATCCAATTCCTGCCACCCACCATAGGAAAGTTGAAGCTCTTGCTCTCAGTTGCTGTCAAGAAATCAACTTCCCGGGCCCACATTATTTCCTTTGACTTCTCTAAAAATAGGCAAAAATGTTGATCTGCAAATATTCCAGGAAACTGTGATGACCACATAGCCCAAATTACTATTCTATTTCTCAGAACAGAATAGTTCAGTTGGAAGGGACCTACAACAATCATCTAGTCCAACTGCCTGACCACTTCAGGGCTGTCCAAAGGCTAAAGCATGTTATTAAGGGCATTTCCCAAATGCCTCAAACACTAACAGGCTTGGGGCATTGACCACCTCTCTAGGAAGCCTGTTCCAGGGTTTGACCACCCTCCTGGTAAAGATATGCTTCCTAATGCTGTCTGTACCTCCCCTGACAAATGCAGCTTTCAACCATTCCCATGTATTCTGTCTCCGGATCCCAGGGAGAAGAGCTCAGCACCTCCCTTCTCCACTTCCCCTCCTCAGGAAGCTGTAGAGAGCAATGAGGTTGCCCCTCAGCCTCCATCTCTCCAAACTAGACAAACCCAGAGACCTCAGCCACTCCTCGTAGGTCATTCCCTCCAGCTCTTTTACCAGCTTTGTTGCTCTCCTCTGGATGCATTCAAGGACCTTCACACCCTTCTTCAATTGCACACAGTATTTGAGGTGAGGCCACACCAACACTGAATACACAGTGATAATCACCTCTTGCGACCGGCTGGTCATGCTGTGTTTGATGCACCCCAGGATGGGTTTTGCCCTCCTGGCTGCCAGGGCACACTGCTGGCTCACATTGAGCTGCTGCCAACCAGCACCCCCAGACTCCTTTTGCAGGGCAGCTCTCCAAGCCACTCCTCTCCCCATTTATACTTGTGCCCATTGTTGCTCCACCCTAGGTGCAGAAACCGGCATTCAGACTTGTTAAATTTCATCCCATTAATCGCAGCCCAATGCTCCAATCTATCTGGATCCCTCTGCAAAGCCTCCTGTCCCTAGAGAGAGTGAACAGCACCTGCACCCCTTTCCCTTGGGGAAACAAAGTCAGCACACTAGTGTTAACGCTAAGAGGCACTGTGATGGGGCACTGAAGAAACTACCATACATGAGCAAACATGCAATTTCTTTTTCCATTATTAACTCAAATTTGAAAGAAGGCTTGAAGTGGCTAAGTGTTGGATAACTCACTGAAACTGCTGTCATTTAATGAAGTTCATCGCTATACACAATTAGTAAAAACTCAAATACTGCCTCCTTTTTGTATGCATACACATATTGGTTTAAGATGCAGAGAAATCAACACAAGTCAATTCTAGCTAGAAAGTTTTAGTGACTGACTTTCCCCTGGTTGTAAACAGTGTTCTGAAATTCTGCCAGAAAAATACCTAAAAGTGAACTTTGAGCATGTTTGCTATTAATTCAGACAACATTTCATGACAATTTAGGCTAAAAGGACTTTTTTTTTTTTTTTTTTTTTTTAAGAAGAAAAACTCTGAAAAATTAGCAACAGTTTTGTTTCCATGTTCCCCACAGAGGCAGAGGGGGAGGAAGAATCACCATTAGGGTAGTCTCACCTCTTATGTTAACAACCACTAATATAACTCAAGACTGCACTGACATGCTTAGACAATTTTAGACTCTTCAAAACAGAAGGAATCTTTTGTTCAAGAGTTTTGAATGAAGTAGCTATGTACAGATAATTAAAAAATTTCTTATTTATTGAGCTGAATTAAATACCAGCTTGCACTGCTGTATCTCTTTCCACCTTCCTCACTGTCTCTCTTCTCTGTTAATAAGAGAAACCAACAGATGGAAAAGAAGTTTTAAAAATAGGTTTTCTGCGTACTCTAAAAAAGAGTGAAAGCATTTGGTTTTGCAAGCTAGATGATGATATAAAAAGAATATGAAAAATGCAAACAGCATTCAAAATGTGAACATGTGCAATGTTGTGCTTTTAAGCTGCTCTTACAGAAATCTGCCTCCAGCCAAAAACAGCAAGAGCATCACTGTAAACTACAGCCATTCAAACCAAGATTACTCTACTCTACCCACCCATCAAGCTGCTCTGACCCAAGATATCTGGAAAATGGAATGCATAATTCCAAACACAAATCTTAAATAAATTAAATCTGTACAGATGCTTCTACAAGTTTAAAGTGGCCTTAGTTCAAGCATTAAACACTTGTCTAAATTAAGTTCAAGAAAGCCTTTTAGTACCAAATGAGTAGATGTAAGGTTAAAGCACTTTATTGTTTGTTCAGCCTGAAGCTAATGCACATAAATTAAATGACAAACTTCCCTTTGTCAAGCCCCGAGAATGTTTTAAAATTTTCACAAATATTTATATCTACTTTCAAGACACTATGAAATCACTACTAAAGATCCTAAGAAAATTCTGACATCCTGCAAGTGACTAAGGATGACTGGAAGCCCAATGCACTATCTGAACTGGGAGTGCAGACAACAGGAGTATTGGAAGAGGAGAAGGAGGAGGAGGGGGAAAAATGCTTGCTTTTCTGTAGTAGAAAGGTAGGAGATAATTCACTTGAGTACTTGCAAGGCCAGATCATTCTTTCATAGTGTCTGCTAGTAAAGCCATTGCTATATACCTGGGTATCTCATATTATTTCTTCTCCCTCCCAGCCAAAACTTCCTTGTAACCCCTTTCACGTTCACTCTAAAGCTGGGATCTCTGTAAACCTCATTGCTTTTCTTTTTCCTGCCGATTCATCCATTTCACTCTCTATTCCAGACACCCTCGCCTATGAATCATCCTCTTTTTATTTCTGTCTCAAAATTTTGTTGCCCCAGTTGTCCACATTTCTGGAGTCTGGTCAAAATATAACATCCTTATTCCTTTTCATAATGACACTCAAAATTACATGCACTATCTCACATGTTCTCTCTGTCACCCATCAGTAGTTTTTAATTTATGAAATTCAGTGTATTCTGTGGTACAATCATTCACTCCAACCCATTCCTCCACAATGCTACTCAACATGTCATCCACAAAGCGGTGGGGGAAGAAGAAAGAGTTCAACAGCCTCATGAAGAGCTCCCTCCCAATGCTTTCACTGCATGCAGAGATGAAAAAACGCATTATTATCATCATTTTAATTGAAATGTTTATAAACTATGAATAATAATGAAGTTATTTACCACACAGCTGGTCCATCACATATTTTTTAAACAGGCCAAATGTAACATAGCCTTTCAATGCAACATCTGTATACCAAAAAAGCGCCAATGCCAAGGACAGACTTCTATCCAAGATCATAGCCAGCTGACGTTTTCCGTATTTTTACATGAACTTTTTCACCTTTTCTCAGTCTCTTGGGAAAGAGTGCACTGCTTCAGGTCCCCAGGTACGAGAACAGCAAGTAGCAGGGACAGCCCAGTCAAAAGGAGAGCTACGGTGTTGCTTTACATAAAAGTTAAATGAAGTAGTCCTAGATTAACACACCATCATCCCCTTTATCCTCTTGAAATACGATAATCCCATAAATTTACAAGCATGATATATTGAATGAATCAAAGCTGACTACTCAAAATTCCTAAAATATTTTGTCAGAGGCAGACAGAAAGCAGAGTGTTCAGAGTATCTGATACCTCATCATGGCAAAGCTTCACTGTTTTTCCTGTGGTGTGACACACCTTTAAGAGTAACACAAGGTATATATCACGAAAGATCAGCATTTGTGTGAATTCTGAAGTTTAAGGATATGAGAGATTTATCACCAACCAATCTTAAGTCCCTTAAAAATGTTTTAAATAATCTGTCCTGCAGTTGTGTCCCCGTCTGTTGGGGACTTTCTGCCAAGGTAGGTTATCTCAGTGCATTTCTAGAGAGAGGACTTTTGCAAATTAAAACCTCCTAAACATTTTCTGCTGTCCATATGCTGATGTAAGGATGCTGTATAATACTGGTAAAAACACATCCACACCTGCCAGCTGCAGTAGATGACCTCTCAACTTTCTGGGGCCACCCCGGCCTCCCAACACAGCTCTGCTAACTTCAGCAAAGCCACACAGAGGCACAGTAATTTTTGTGAATTAAGCCAAGCATGATATGACGAACATTTATCACACTTAATTTAAATCACTTCCTCTACAGGCAAATATGTTTCACTCGGAAGTTGCTATTGTGACTGCGATGTTGTCATCATGTTAGGGGGGATGGGAGGGAAGACTCACTAAGTAGAGGAACTAAGCAACAGGAAACATATCAAAACAGTAACTGAATGGAAACATTTGTTTCAAACTATCTTGTACACATACTTAAGAGCAAGCAATCGCTACTAAAACGGAAATACACGGTCTTCAACTATGGCCTAATATAGGGCTTCAATGAGTGCGCCTGGTGCAGCACTGTTGCAGCCAGTGGTCTTCCCTCCCACCCCCCTCCGAATAACCTCTTCGTTTAAAGATAAAAACAGATCAAATAAAAGTGACTCTGGAATTGCCCTTCAGTATATCTAAATTCACATTACATTGTATTATTTGCAAAGTGACGCATTTGTCTTTTGAAAAAGACAGCCAGGGTATTTGTTCCCCAAAAGCTGACAGTTGGTTTCACATTTGTGCCACGGCAAAGAGCACGGCACGACAAAATGCGGAGGAGATCAACTTCAGGACAGCGCTTCAACCTTGAGAGACTGCCTGATTTTTTTTTCAGTCTGTCAAAGCAGACATCTGGCTCTGTTACTGAATTAAGAAAAAAAGACAACAGTTATACAATGTTTAAATCAAGAGATTCAATTAAGTTCAGATATGTTTGAAAAATACATTTAATCAATAAATGATTAGCCAATTCTGATCTCTCCAGCCTATGCGTTTTACGTCTCAACCAGCTCATTAACTCAACACATACAACAACATCCATAACCCTACTCAGCCTTGTTCAAAAGGCATGGTGGAGAAAACACCGTAATTCTAAGAAAAAGAAGGAGTACTTGTACAGTTATTGCAGAGGACCTACTCTGGCCCACAAAGTACTTGTTGTCTGCAATAAGATAAGAAGTCAGATCCCAAGTTATGCCCCATGGGTTGGAAGTTAAAAATGCTTTTCAAAAAAAAATAAAAATAGATATGTCTGATATGGAACTAAGCAGAAGCACAATTAGGTAAACATTATAGTTAGCTGAAAAAAAATAATAAACATTTACTATCATACATCTTTAGTTTTCTAGGAAAATAAAGTCTTCATATTCCCTCATAAAACATGACTATCATTCACTTTCAGTAGCCATTTTTGGTAAGAAGACAAGATGCCTCATCAGCCATGCATTCTTCTGAAGAGTAATGCCACCGAGTATTTTCTGTAGGTCTGAATACTGGCGAATATTAATATTTGGGGTTTTGCCATTTTATTTTTTTTAATATCTAGAAAGGATTCAAAGCCAGTCTTTTCAATTAAAGCATATTTTTATTCATAAAAATCATTTGAGGCAATTACGTTAAGGCATAAAAACACAACCTCAGTAGATGAAACAGGGGCACAACAGTTTTTTACCTATTATATATCTAGAAAAAAAATATGCCCTCTGAATTTTTCCCTGTAGTTTGAGAACTGCAGGTTCACCAATAAGAACAAAGTGTCTGCGATACTGAGATCAAGCGCGGGACAGAGATTCCCTCCCTAAAACTCACTGTAATGTGTGTTATGGTAATACTTGCTGGGAAATCCCCTCTGAGAACATCGAGACTAGCAGGAAGACATTTGAAGACCTCTACTTTTCATCCTTCTCAATGCCAGGAAAAAGAGGCAATAAATATCTCTTTAAATCTTCCAATAGACTTTTTTTTTTTTTTAAAGTGAATATAATCACTATTTCTCAAGTTTCTATCCTCACAAAAGAGGAAAGTTGGAAAGAAGAAACATACATCCTCCCACACCTGATTTTTATTCATATAATTGTTTTTATATATGCACCAGAGAGAGAGCGCACACACGTGTGTTAAAAAATATCTGTGCACATACATATGCATTTATACACACACACGCACATTTTTGTTAAGGCAAAAGAGCAGCTGAGACTTGGAATGATATTTAACCTAAATCCAACCACCTCTCTCTCTCTCATTAAAACTAGATACCTAAATGTCAGCTACAGTCTTAAAGCCTTTTGCCAAAGTAGGAATTAAGGAAACTTCCAAAAATAGTGATAACATACTATTACATTATATGTAATTCCTTGAAAACAAACGGTATTTCAGGGAAAAAAAACCCTGCATTCTTACTCTTTTTCCTCTCCTTGTTCTATTTAACCCTTAGTCCTTCCTGAAGGAGTAATGGAGTCAGTATAGAAGAGCGGTAAATTTTAAAATCTTCTTCCATTACCCTCAAGCGCTCTAACCCGTCGCACCTGCCCCGGAGCGAGGTGTTGGGAGCACACAGAGCAGGCAAGGGAAGCGGGCAGCTGGCACCAGCGATAGCCAGGGGCCACAGTTCGACCTTAAGGCTGCTGCTCGGATCCCGCGGTCCCTTTGCCGGCTTGGGAGCACCCAGAACTAGGTGAGATTTGCTCCGTTGGCGGTGCCAAGAGGCTGCATCCACTCGCGCCTGCCCACTTCCCACGGCATGGAAATGGGATTATGAGAGCGGGAAGTTCTAGAACACTGGTAATCTGGGGACAAAAACCTACCATGACTTACTGAAAATCAGTTTTAGTGCCATGTTTCCTCAGCCATTTTTAATGGAAAGGCTACCTTTTTAGAAAAAGCTACCCCAAAAAAGCCTGTATAAACTGTTGTCCTAATGACGTTCATTCACAGCTACATATTGATTAGGATAAAAGTCTTTTACATTCCTTTATTATTTTTATTCCCTCCCATTTTGATTGCTTCCATGTAAGTAACCACGCAGGTACATTCTTTGGAGGAGGGAGTTTATAAATCACTTTGTGGACTGTCTTCTGGTGTCATTTAGACTTCAAGTTGGGGGGGCATAATCCGGTGGACATTCCTGAAGCAGTATTTTCCATCTTTAATACAGACCACCACCAAAACACAGCCCTCCCCATCTACCTCCTCTCCCAGGAAAGAGGATCCAAAAAGGACACTTGTGAAGTAAGGCTTAGATTTAGAGTGGAGGGTTGTTAGGGCTTGGGGGTTTTTTGTTGTTGTTTGGGTTTTGGGTTTTTTTTGTGTGGGTTTTTTGTGAAAAAGGAAAAAAAAACCCAATATATTGAGAGACTTTATATACTCTCAAGCAGATAACAGAGGGCACAGATTCTTGCAACTAAACAGGAGAAACTAAATCCTCTGAAGACAGGCAGGAGCAACCACTGCACAACAGAAAGCAGTCTCTATCAAAGGCAAATAAAACCAATGTACCAAACCTAACTGCTTCCTGGGAAAAAGAACAGAAAAATATTAGGGGAAAAAAAATCTGCAAAGCAATTCCTTTTGCCACGTTTTCTACTCATTGTCTTTTTTAAAATAAAACTGAGAAGCCACTTTTAACCAAACCATCCACAAAAATCAGGATACCTAACTTGTTGATAGACCACATACTACTGATTTAGGGTCAAAACTTGAACAGCTGGGCTTGAAAAGCAAGCACACATGTTATCTTTTCACAAGGAAGCAAAAGTGATTCAAAGGACTTGGAAACAAACAAAAATTAAATCTTGATCCAGTTGTAGATGTGGTTTTCCCCAGTGTAACCTTTTTTCTCCCCTCTCTTCCTGCTACCTTTCCTTCATTTTTCCACCATTTTCAATCAGATCAAGTTTTCTTTTTCAAACAGTGCAAGCAGAATTTAATTTCATTTATTGCTTGTAACTTATTTATAATTGCTCCTGTCCTTTCTAAAATATCCCAACCCAAATAAGTTAAGGGGGAGGCAGAAACAGAGATGAAAAATGAATGAGTTCAAAACCCAGAACACGTGGGATCAGTCAAGAACAGGCCTCTGACAGACCTTCACCATCCTCTGACAGCCTCCCAACACATTCAGTGGGAAGAAATGAAAGGGAGATTTCTTTCCCCATCGCTCCAAAGCGATACGATCATGGTTAGCCAAAAAAAGGGAATGTCTATTTTTGATTCCTTCATTCTTCCAGATGAGCTTGGTAAAAGTGTTGAAAAATAATTGAACAAAATATTTTTCCCTTACGAGCTACTCAATAAACAAAAATATAAAGAAAAAAAAGACTGCAATTGGAAAGGAATGATAATACCCATACACTTCATACATTTGTATAAACACATTGTAAGCCTTGCCAATTTAAGAGACTCTTCTTCCACCACCCACAACTACTTCCTTTTATATCATCAGAAAAATAGTTCTTCACCACTGTAGGCTAATTACACCATCTGTTTAGCCCCAGTACAGTAACACTAAGACATGGCACATTAATTCCTTAACTTTCCCGCATGGAACTGCCTTGTGCTGTCCTCGTACTCACAAAGACACAGGCTGGGCAGAAGGAAGGGGGGGGGATGTCAGCCTCACATTATTTGTATTCCCTCTTCCTCCACCACAGCTCTGCTGCCAAGCTTCACAGGGATTTAAGCAATCTGACAATTTCTCTCTACCTCACCTCAGTACAATAGTGCCAGTTGTCAGGATCAGCAATGAAAAACATCAATCACGGGCGCACACACAAAGGAGGAGGCAGAGTCTATGCAAGTTTGCACTGCTCGTCGTATCAAGCGAGCTGCCTCTCTCCACAGTGGTCAGAGATCGCTGAATCTCAAGTTAGAGCCCTCCTTGGGAAACAGGAGATACACAGCCTTGCATTAAAAAGCAGGATTTCTCTAACTTTTGGAGAAGAGGACACTCCCCGCACCCTTTCCACCTCTCCAAAGCGAACAGGTCCCGGCCCATGCTCCAGGACTAGACACAGCACGCAAACTGCCGGCTGTCCCCCAGGTGGGAGGCTCTACCCACATACCCGGTACGTGCCGTGCGTGCCAAGAGAGGTCTTCACAAGATCCCGAAACCCTTTTCTTTTTCTTCCTTCCCCCAAAACTCCTTTAAATAAGCCAGATCATTTAAGAACACTGCCACTTGGAACTCCTTATTTAAGTTAGTCCCAACTAAAAATAAACCAGTAACTTTTGAGGTGCGCGCCACTGCAGGGTCAAGCAGGCAAGTCCTGCACTATCTTGCTCAATGTCAACAGCCTGGGTTCAGGAGTTTGCACCTTTCCACTGGAGACCATCACTCCCCACTGCCTCCCAGATCTGACAGGCGACAAGATTATCTAACCTCTATCTCTCAGATAAAGTTGCATAGGAAACCGTTTACCCAGCTGATTTGGTCAAGTGGACTGAAGACTGAAAACACGAAGAGGGGAGGCAGAGGACAGGAGGGCAGTCATCTCTGCACTGCAGCACTTACAGGCAGCTACACACAGCAGCCTCTTCAGCCAGCAAAGCTTCAGCAAGAAGAAAACACATCTGCATCCTTGCAACTTGTAAGAATTCTCTTCTACAGCTCTAAAAGTTAGAAAACTTGTACGCAACTTTGAAGGCATCTGGGATTCTTCCTATTTTCCTTCCCTCTTCCCCCTTAGAAGCATTTCTGCATTCGTAACGTGGTGATACTAAACCCTTATTACAGAGACATGTACCAGTTTAGAAATTGTTTTCATTAGAAAAAAATTACTTGCTACTGATAACCATTAAGATTACACCACAGGTAAAAGGAAAAATCCTTAGCCATTTAATATCACTTCGCATTGCTCAGCCAAATAGTTTTATTAACAGTTATTTATAGATTCCTGTTTCTGCTGTATGTCACAGGCTAGAGGTTTGTTTTACTTGTTGTTTGTTGGGTTTGTGGTTTTTTGTTTGTTTGTTTAAAAACAAGGCATGGTGGAGGCTGGAAAGGGGCAAGCCAGAAAGAAGAGATTGCTCAAGAGGGTATTTACATTCATCTATAGAAGAGCAAGGGCACAGGTCACAGTGAACAAACTGGAACACAGAGGAAGGAAAAAAAAGCAAAAGGTGAATTGAACCCAATTACGGTCAATATCTCTGCCCCCAGGTCCCATCAAAAGTGAACATCAGAAGGTATGGATGGGATAGGGACAAAAATAAAATGGTTATACATGCTTTCTTTGCTAAAATATTACAATCATATCTTTGCTTATCATTTCAAATTTAGAAATACATATCTATTCTTAACATTACATACATACATACGAAACACTTTCATCACTGTATTTCTCCTGACCTTTTTAATGGCAGAACTACTTGAAAGGGAAGCGAGGAAAAAAAAAAAAAAGTGGTAGGTAACTTCAATTAGGTAATTGCAAGTAGAGAAATGGTAAACATTTGGCCAAAACCACCCAGATTTCATCCCACTATTCAGCAGTGCCTTACACAAACCTTGCCTATACAGAACAAACCTTAATACAGCCACAGCTCAGTGACACTACCCGAGGAGTGGGCTGGCTCAGATTCAGGGGCTCCTAGACAGTGAGGTCAGGGATACACTGTGCAAGACAGACTTCATGTGGCACTGTACTTGTTTCTATTCTCTGAGGCACTTTCCTATCACAGAGATAGAAAAAATGTAGAGCCAAGCATTTGGTGCTATGACAGCCGTATCTGCCCTTCCAGCTAATGGAAAAGTACCAAACACCGACACTAGCCCACAGAGAGGAGGACTGCTGTCATTTAACGCGTTCCCTTCCCACTCACAGTCAACAGCAAGGCCAGGGTAAGTCACTAGGTAACTTTATTAACTAGGTAACCCATTAACTTAAATTGTAGGACAGAAAGTACATTATCTGTATTTATCAATTCTGAAGAGGTGCTGAGTAGGCTCTTTTCCTTTTCAAAGTCACTTTGATACCGTAAGCCTGAAGATTTTGCCAGACCATCCCTAACTGAAAGACAACAAATGTTGTGAAAACAAGTGCATTCCATAACATAAAAAAAAGTTCTACTAACCAGCCTATCATCTTCTCTTACCTTGATTTATAACACATATCTTTATGCTTAACATGTGAATGTAAACAAATTATTTGTATTTTACTAGTAAAATAACAGTAGTGTTTGCTTAAGAGGCAGGTCTGGGAAACAATGCACCTTTCCCATATGTACCACCTATTTGCTCACAGAAACAGTCCACACACAACTCCTGTACCCCAATATATACCTTGTATAAACCAGGTATCCCAATACTGGTAATGCTAAAAAACTAATAAAAAAAAGAACAAATTTTCCCTTCTCCACTCTGAGAACACTGTCATTCAGATAGAAGTGAACCAAGACAGTTTTGTTGTCGCATAAACTGTAGCTCATTAAAGCACAAACGAAACTAGCTTTAGTTTTACACGAAGAAAGGGATTTATGGCTTGATGAGAAACAAATTGCCAAAAACCCCACTGCAAACTTGCAACCTAATTAAACGCCTTCTGTTACACATAGCATGAAGACTACCACCACTGCTCTTTATGCCTATAAAACCACTCTTCCTTCTAACTGTTATTTACCTCCTGTTGACCAAGTGTAGAAAAATGCTGGCATGCACTCCAGGATTTCCATAAGCTCCTACAGACAGTATAGCTCTGTGTACTGCCACTCTTCTCCTAGCTTGCAAAGAAACCTGTCGACGCCCTCAAACAGAGGGGTTTTGTTTCTGAGCAGCACACATCTTTGACATTAAAAAAAGCATTGTCAATAACTCAATCCCCTTGTTATGTCAAGTGTAATACATACCATCAAAGGTTAACGACATAGAACATCTCCCTCACCCCAAAACCTCACTAGAGAAGTCAAACTTAGGAAAGATGACTCCCTTGAAACATCTGGCACTCACAGTCAGATTAAGTAAGTATACATGAAATGCTAAGCACCTCTTTAGTATTTCATTATCTCCCCAGCACACAGTGCCATTGTATGGGATGTAACATTTAATCTTACAGTTTTTAATTTTGAAAACAAGTATCCGTTAAAATTTGAGATTATTTAAAACAAAACTCAAACTCTTAAAAATAGACAAAATATTTCAACAGTATGTGAAGCCGCAAAGCATGAAAGTCTCTCAGTGAACTAGAAAACAGAAAGCAAGAGACATGTATTCTTGCCATCAAAGCAATACATGTCTTGATGCTTTTCAAGATCTTGCACATAAAATAAAATTCTGGCTGCTTCAACAGCAAATTTTCACTCAGTGTCTGTCTGCTAGCACATCACCGAGTCTTTCAGGAAGACTCCTTTTACAGAAGTTACCATAATTAACCATAGGGTTCAAGGCAAAATACAGGAAAGCACTTCCCAAATCTCGAAAGTCCTTAGCGGAATTCAAACATCTATTATCCACATGTTATATATCCAATTATCCATATCCAATTATGTTGGAGTTTGGAACTAGATGATCTTTAAGGTGCCTTCCAACCCAAACCAGTCTATGGTTCTATGTTTTCATAACTGGAAAACAAAGGTCAACTTAGCTATGAGCCAGAAGTTTTGGTAAAGACTCAACTAAGACTAGGCAGGAGATGCTGACTTATCGTAGGCTTCATAAAATAGTCTGGGGACCATCAGAGAAGGAAAAGACACCGGTAACAAATGGCAACAAAGAAATCCCATTTGCTGTTGTTCTGCCAGGTTAGGTGAAGTTTCCATACAGAAGGAGAGTGCTCCAAACTTTTCCTACTAGCAGCACAACTCCCAAGTATTAAAAGACCTTCTGAAGAAAACAAACCTGGTTTTTTTTAAGGCAAAGTCAAATGTATGCACCCGGACAAAACTGATTTGGTAACCTGATGAGAGTAAATCTAATCTAGTAACACTTCCTGGCTTGGAAAGGCCTCCAGAAAATGTTGCCTTTACTCTGAAAGTTTAAACTGTCAGTAGGAGAAAAAAAAAAAAAAAAAAACCCAAAAAAAAAAAAAAAAAAAGAAAAGAAAACAAAACAACAAGAAAAATCATGACAGCTAAGCAGAGCATAGACTCTTCCAAGAAGTAAACAGTCAAAAATCATCTTCCAGTAATCTGGTGGAAAAATAACACGACAAGTGTGATAAAAACAAGTGGATTTATACTCTGAAAGCAAATCCTCACATGAAATACTGTCCAGATACAAGGCTGCTTTAAATTACCTTCTGAGAAGTCTAAATTTACATCACAGATGTAGCTGCATCAAGACTTTCTAACACCAAATTTTTCATACACATTACAGGTTGCTCATGAGATTGATTTTTTTTCAAAGCCACACACCACCCCCTCTGCTATCACCATCACACTTATTTCTTCACACCTTACATTTTCTTACATATGAGTAAGTAGAGCTCCTGAAGAGTTAGTTTATCCAAGCACACTGATCAGATAAGAGAGAGATTACAGGTATCTAGAAACAATGTGTGTTAATGATCACTTTGATTTGTAAAAGACAGTGGAAAAAATTCATCTTGTCCTCTAAAAAACATCCCATGTCTGAATATTTTGAATAAAAGAGGACAGTCATAAGCCTTTCTATAGACACCATTTTATAACTCTACACCTGTAACTCGATCACAAACTCACACTATTTTTCCACCCCTATTTCCAAAACTTCCCAAACAACTTTAACTATACTTTATCCAGATTAATTTCTGTTTTACAGACCTCCTTCCCAAAACATCTCCTTGGTAGACCACAAAGGCAATGTCATTTTGTATTTGACCATGGAAGTGTCCAACTGTTTTTAAACCCATGTTTTCAAATAACCTCTATTTCACAGCAGAAATATTCGGGGGTACCGCTGCTCCCCCCTAAACAGAATCAGGCACAACGAGTACAGTCCCAGGCGGACTTCCCTTCATCTCTTGTTGCCGCTGCTCCTCAGTAGCTCCCCTTCAACTCTGTGCTACATTTCAGGGAAGAAAACAGTTCCTGGTGCTTCTGTTCCTGCTTCCTTGACTATCTATTAAATCCTGTTTCAACATAACTTAAGTGCTAGGTTCTTTCCACACGTACCGCAGCATACACTGAGTCCACAGTTGCTACAGCCATTGGCATGCTTGAAGTTCATGCCCTACCTTATCCTGTGACAACTTGTTCAAAAACCTATACCTTTAGCAATACCGGGAAGCTGGAAACAAAGCGCTGCCAATAAGGAGGGAAATTAAAAGAAAAACAACCCCCCCCAGAAAAAAAAAAAAAAAAACAACCCCACACACCCCACAACCCCCCCAAACAAACCCACATCTTAATTTGCTATTAATTTTTTTTTTTTTTTTAGCTGAGGAAAGTATAGCAGAATCCAAATTGTTCTGCTCCACAGTAACAGTTACCGAAACACCCAGATGCTGCCCTCTCCCAGTGCAGTGCCTCTCAGACTGCAAAAGATGGGTAGAAAGCCGTGCACTTTTTTTTTTTTTTTACTCAAGCCTACCTAGTGAGAAAACCACTGTGGACTTGCACTTCCCTGATACCTAAATACTGAAAGCAAACCCAGTCACAGCAATCAGAACTCTCCAAAACAGAAATCACCACGTACCTTTAAACAGATTGGACACAACGTAACCCACTTGTATTCAGTAATTGCTGTAAGAACAGTCAAAAATCAAAAGCAGCACAAAGTCAAGAGAATCATCTCATCCCACATGAACAGTTTGGTTTTGTTTTTTTAAGTATGTAAACATTCAGAATTTTTATCTGAATTGGCCTTTTCCTCTTCCAAAACAGCATCAAAATTAAGAACACTATCTAGTATTACCTTCACAGTTTATGAGGTCTAATCACCTGTAATAACTTTCATTTTGGCCAAAATATTACTGCAGCTGTGACAGTTAGCCAGAACACTTTAAAATTTGACAAATTGTGATTCTAAGACCCTAAATTTATCCACAAAGTCTCAAACTGACATTTTGACCCAGTAAGCTCTTCCATATATTAAATCATCTCAATAAAGACAGAATAAAATTGATGCTTTAGAAGTTGTTTTTAAATATTTAGAACCAGACTCTGATCTCAGTGATTTTGCTCATTGGCTGTATCCCATGATACCAGTGCAGCTCCTAAACATAAGATATTACTTTTTAATAGCCCCATTAAACATGTTTCAAGATACAAAACAATTTTGTGAGGCCTGGGGGAATGAAAAAAGAAAGGGAAATTATGCTATGTGTGAGTCAACTATGCTACCTGTGAGTCAATGCTAGCTCCTCTTCACTCTCCAAATATCTACACAGAAGACTGTTTTGTAACTGCATTCTTCCTTGGACTTTTTGACAGCACATGATCATTAATTGTTTCCTACTCCTAGACTCAAAAGGGAAAAAAAATAGAGGAAAATTATCTTGGTTTTAATAGTTCATGGTAGATGGTATATGAAAAACCTACTACGTATTCAAACAATACTGATTTAATCTATGATAAAAGTTTATTATAAGGTTGGACATCACATTATCCACTAGCATCCAAATGGTTTTCTTTATGCAAGCAGCATTTTTAATTGTAATTTATTACTCCCAGTCGTGAGAGTGATGGTGAGGTTAATTAATTTATTTATTCCTTAAAAAATGAAAACACAGGAACTCAGAGACGACAGCTTCATGCATGATCATGCTAATAAGGCTTCTGGGAAGAGACCACTTCTAAAACCAAGAGGATGATTCAGCCTCTCTGTGTATTTGTTCTTTCATTCTTCTGCAATCGAACGTGAATTTGTCTTAACCATTCCAGCATTTTGCATGATCTCATTTTCCACATCAGGTGGTAATGACTTTTGAACTACTGAACCAGGACCGCAGGGGCAGTTGTGATCTCAAAGTGGAAAGCCCAATATCCCATTACCTGTATCACAGAAATAGTTTTCATGAAAACTTACTGTAAACAAATTTCAAAGATATTCATGATAGTTTTGTCTAGCTGCTTTTGTCTATTGAAAATAAGTCTCAAATTTATGCGAAGTAGCTTTCTATACCCTGGTCTTACATCCAGGATTACTGAAAAACTAGTTTCTGAAGAGTCTGACAACATCCAAAGCAAGACAACAAGTATCTTCTTATTTAACCATATTCATTATGAGAATTGAATGTCCCAAACCTCTTGTAACAGCTATTTCAGAGAAACTGTAAAGTACAGGCAACAATAAGGAACCTCATTAACAATTAGTCAATTTTACTTAGCAATCCCACAAGAGCAAATAATTGGCTGTCAAGCTAAACATCACATACCAATCCTCCTTTGAAACTACATGGCAAAACTGAAATAAGTGTAGTCTTCACAAACAGGAGGTTCTACCTCCAAAGGTGTTTTCCCCAGATTATTTGTCATATTCCTCAAAGAGTTCCTCAATTTCCCTGAAGTCACCAAAATGAAATGCAGACAGATAAATTTAAGTGACCTGGTCTAGTGGAGGGTGTCCCTGCCCATGGCAGGGGGGTTGGAACTAGATTGGCTTTGAGGTCTCTTCCAACCCAAACCATTCTGTGATAGTATTTTGTGTGCTCACAGGTCATGGATAAAGCCATTAAAATCCCTACATCTACCACTTACGACTCCCAGTTTGCAATACTGACTCGGCCTGAACACGAAATGTCCTAATGGAAGTAACACAGGTTAAACTTAACAATGACTACAGATCTGAATAATTAAATTGCCCATTTTATCAGAAAAGTGCCAATATCTTTTTTGTTTCTGTGTGTGATCACTCAAATGCTTATCAGTCTGAGGTGTGATGAAAATATACCAGTATTTACAACCATTCTGTACACCCTTACAACTTGGCATTTAAACCACTAATAATGCCATCTCTCCCTCTAGGAGGTCTGCAACCAATCTGTCAAGCACATCCTATTTCAGCAAATTTTTCAAGCAAATACAAAACTCTCAACTAGGTGATCTGCCAGCATACCCTCTAATGCATTAGTTGCCCAATTTGAATAAAAGGAAAACACTGACAAGCATTCAAGCCTGTCGAGATCTATACTAAAGCTGCATTTCTCTATACAAGACCTACACTTTTAGTTCTGGCAAAGCCTATGAGCATGAACAGGTACTGTCCCTGAAAAGGTGGCCCTGTCCTCAGACACTCATCCTTCCAGTGCCATCAGAGAAACGTTACAAATGAGCAGGACAGAATGTAAAACCCTCTCCCCTTCTGGCAGCAATACACAGTACGTGCAAACAACAAGTTTTTATTACACAGTAAGAACAGAAAACATCCTTCAGGCTCCTTCTCCACCAGTAAATTTCCTACTCCCATAAAACTTCCAATGTTACGTTTGTTGTTGTTATAAAGAGGAAAGATCCACTTCCAAACAACATAAATCTTTCCTTTTGTAGCCCTACAAGTTTGTTCATGCTCTTCATTAAGGGAAAAACACAAGTCCCGTACAGGCAAGTACAGAACAGTAAAATCATCCGGAAGACGATCACTGGGAGTAGACATCTCCAGGAAAAGATAGTGAGGAAGGTGGCCTGACTTCAAATGTAGAGTATGTAGAGACTGAAGGTATGCTGGATTGTGGACTGCCCATCCTATCTTCACCATTGGCCCTTGCCTGACTGCTAGTAAGTCACTTAAATCTTGTTTCCTAGCCTATACCACAAGAACAACAACAAAATGCCGGTGCTCCCTATGCCAGACTTCCTTTTAAGAAAAAAAAAAACCAGACAACTAAATCTCTATTTCACAGGTTTAGTGCAAGGGCAGTCAGGTAAAACCAGAGGATTTGAGAGTTGGAAGGTGGAACTAACAGCTGGAGATTGTACTCACTCAGCTGTGATAAGCAGCAGCCAGACTAGTCTCCCTGACTCTTTCTTAATCCACCATGAGAACGAGTGGACTTGAGCCTAGCTGAGGATTCCACCAGAAGCAAATATTAATTCCTTCCAGTGAATATTATTACATCTGTGTGGAAGGATGCAACACTTCATAATGCAAAAGAACTTTTTACCTTTCCCCAAAAGACTACCTTTAGTCATGGCTATTTTACAAATGGAATTGGGCAACTTCCTTGCTCAGGTAAGCCAAGTATCAAAAGGCTTAACTGCAGCAGTGACAGAATGCATCAAGTTTCCTAACTCTTGCTAACCATTAGCTCAACAGCAGAGATACTCTGTTAAAGACTCCATGAATTTTAAAAATGCATTTTTAAAGCATCTGTAGGAAGGACAAGCCCATTAATGGCATACTGAAAGACTATTTTTCAAGCTCCTAAGCTTTTAGCTTGAACAGAGGAAGTGAATCTGATTCACTAACCAACAAGCTAACAAAAGACTAAGAAATACAAAAAGAAAACTCAGTATTCGAGAGGACAATCAACAACATGTCTCGGTTCACGCTTTCTCTATTCTATAACAGGCACATGAACCATGGACACGGCATATACAAACATATTGACCTACATCTAATATTTTGTAGTTAAAGGGAGATAAATATATCTACGCACTCAGGCAATCGCCATGGGCATTTCAATTCTGTTAGAAAATATTCTGCTAATTTTAGATGGTTGAGTTACACAATGTTGAAGGAAGAAAGCTGGTTCTAAGCCTATTTAAAGTGTTCTAAGCACTATCTCTGAAAACAGACGAAAGTTACCGAGCTAGAAGCACATTGCATAAAACAAATATATTACTACACCAGTACTATGAATAACTGGTAGGAAACGCTTTACTCTGTTAGCATCTTCAGTCAGTGGGACAAGCCATGTAGAGAGCAAGAAAAGCAAGGGAAAAGAGACACAGTTTGGTGAGGGGAAAAAAAAAAAAGGAAAAAATGCATCAGTGAGCTAACTGCTATGTTAGCCTTTAGCTATTAATAGAATAGCCATTAGGATAGCTTAATAGTTAGCTATTCTTCAGTTATTCCATGATTAACATAATTAAATAAAATTCAGAAGGAACGATTAAAAACCTCAACCCAGTTTGAAGCTGACTTGAATACAAAATTTGAACTTGAATCCAAAAGTGTGTTTCTTTCCAGGTGCCTTCCCCTGGTAAAGACTGTCTCCACTATTTCATCGGGTGCAGAATCCTCTCTGCAACTCTGCATACAATAATTAATTTTACATATTAACGTAAGTGCTAGGAAATCAAATGGGGGGAAGTGTAATCAAGAGGGGGGTAAAAAAAAAAAAAAAAAAAAAGGTCTTTTTTCCTAAATGGAGGTACCAAGGAAACATCATTTTCCTAGCTTACCATCTATATATCTGAGGATGGTAAAGATGTATAGTCTACTTTTATAAATATAGCCTTTGAGGCATTTCAATTCATATAGGGCTTGGGGGTTTTTGTTTTGTTAAAAAGAAAAACATCTGTTGAGAGATGCAATTTAAATCAACAATTAAAAGCTAAACCTTAATCTATAGGTAACAAATTGCTGCAGTCTGTTTTGATGCATTTACACAAGTATACTTCACTGATGCATTCAGGGTAGAAAAGGACATGACAAATTAGAAGAACTAGTATTTCAAAACAGAACACAAAGCTATTTCTCAAGACAAAATTTTTGAGGGTTGCATGAACTTTTTAGTGAGTCTTCTAATACCACTCTAAACATCCGTATCTAGAGGTATATCAGACTCTTCGGAGTTCTTCAATAATGCATCTAACAAAAAAAAGTTCCAAGGAGGTGACTCAGTAAGGTCATAGTAGGTTTGCTGGTTTGGTTTTTTTTACTGGAATCAAACTATGACACCAGTTGTAACAAACCTAATTTTTTTTATTTTACCTATGAGTTTTATCTCCTCTTTTTGTTTTACCTTGAAAATACAGCATGACATAACATTTATATTTGTGATTTAATGACCTGTTTCACCTCTCAAGTAATACAACAAGCAAATGTTGCATCCCATGTTGCAGTACACAAATAATAAACTGATCACGTAAGACACTAACGTTAGCACACTGCAATAAAAAAGTGGTATTGGTCATTCAATTTTTCTACCTATTTTCACTTATTTCTTTAAAAGATGGTTAAAAGCCATAATTGGAAGAGTCTTCTATCAAGTACAAAAGTAACTGTTATCTGGGCTATCTAATAAGAGCCTTTCAGTTGCAGGGTACATACAGCTTATTGGAGCATGCCTCTATATTTCCATGTACTCAAGACTGACAATCAAATGTTTGTATAGTATGTTTTCCTGTACTGTGCAGTATATGACATTCTTATTTACTGAGAACAAAGAGTTACTTCTGTTTTCCATTAATTTGTAGGCAGCAAGGTATCCCCTAAGCATTACATTGTCAACTACTCGAGATTCTTGGTTCAAGTTAAAAAGAATTTAGGCTCACCATGTTTTAAAAATTAAGTGGATCACTTTCCCCTTTCAAAAAGGGTAGCAACACTAGTATTTTGCCGTTTCCATGGTCTGAGGCATAACTGATCACAGAAAAGATATACCATTTTCAGCTACTTCATTACATTGCTTCCTCTATCAGGTGAGAAAAACAAACATTGCTGACAATCCTTAAAAATTGTCTTTGGAACATGTATAGTCTCTCCGGGATTATGTCTTAAAAAACTTTACTTCATTTCCTATTACAATCAACTGGTTTATATAATAGATCAAAGTATAAATAACAGGATGTCAACTTTGTGTTGCTTGGCTACTAAGCACTGTATTTTTTCATATTTTCACAGTGACTAGCAGAGGAATTTCAGAAATTCATTCTTACACTGAGGCATGTTACCAACCACCGTTGAAACAGGCCTGGCAATCCAGTCTGTTTGCAAGTTCTGCGATATGCAACAAGCATTTGAAAGAAATTCTTCTAAATGGCCTGTGGTAAACTTTATCTGAAGGCAGCTACATTTCCCTCCTAATTCCATTAATTTTCCCCCCCCCCCCCCCTCTTTTTTTTTTTTTTTTTTTNGGACCCCTTTTTTTTTTTTTTTTTGAGAGAGAGAGAGAGAGAGAGAGAGAACACCAACAGGACAGGACATTCCAGCAACGCAGACGCTGTCCCAACCACAGAAGAACGCAACACAACCAACCACAGAATAGAGTTAATTGATCCAACTGCATTGTAAACTTGAATATATAGCATTTTGCATCTATTGGGCAAATGAAACAGTACCTATCCCAAAAATGAAAGCCAACTTTAGGCAGCCAAGGCTTAAACCTACAGAGTCATCCTAGTGCCAATAATTTTGTAGATATGCTGAAAATATTTTCTCAAAAATAGCGAACTACTTTTTTTTTTCCACTGAAAGAGTAGTTGAAGTGACAGGTGTGCGGACCCTTTGCCACCAAACGTACTAGGGGTAACTCTTCTAGGACTGCACTGTGCCATCTCGCTCTGGGCCTTTCTCCTCAGAGGTGCCAAGTTATCGCTCCTCTGATTGCTATCACCAGTCACCATCACAAATTGCTGCTTCTCATTGTTTTCACACATCTGAATTCCTACAGTTAAAAGGATCTGTAACCACAATTCGTTTATAAACATAACACTGAACTATGACTCCTTTGGGGCTGACAAGGCCTTCTCCCTGGCTGTAGGCACCACAGGAAAACAGTGCTACACAGCTACTGTAAACTTGATTTTCTTGGAGATAGGATAGGTCTACAGGGCCTCCACAACTGATTCCAGGTGTAACTTTGTTTCATTTAATTTATGAACTCCTTAAAATCTATGCAACACATTTTCAGGAGCCATGAAGACAGCACTGGTGACTGCGAGTGGACTAGCACAAGCTTGGCAAGGCTGCGGTGAAACCTTCTCCCAGGGGTTAAAAGATTTTCAGCGTTCCCCTCAAAGTCACTTGCTTTGCTGCTAGGCTTCGAAACATACAGATTTGTGAATCCACTAACTACAGACTTTCTCCAGGTTTATGGGAAACCAAACTTTCTCATATTCACTTGTAAGACTGAGACTCATCTCACTAACAAGAAGAGACTACAGCAACTCAGTTTACAGGAAGTAAAAGGCATGCCCTACCATAAAACCTTTCAAAACCAAACAAATAAAAAACATCTATGTTATTCATCTCGTGCCAAAAAATGAAATCATTGAATACACAAGCATAACCTGAATTCTTGCTTCACTCCTCCCCCCATACTATCAAAACACTTGTGAGGATATTCCGAACAAGAATAAACAAAAACCTGCTAAACATTTTGCTCCTCACACGGTTCAGAGTACATGATCAGGGCAAAGCTACCTAGGTATCAGTCCACAGCCAATATACAGCAGTCTCCAAACTCCATGGTGCATGAATATGGTGAATATTGCTAAGCTAGGCTCATCTTCGGTTTAATGCTTTCTCCACTATCTGACCACAGAAGAACTGTTAATAACATGTTAAAGCACCACCCTTCCCAGCTTAAAGGGTAGTGCAGCATTACCCTTCATCACACAGCCCGACCTCTTCATTTGTCTTTGAAAGCATTCTGTATAAGCAGCTATTCTTCATGGTAACTACCTCTTTAATTAACTGCTATGAAAGCCTCTATCAATAGGATATCTTTTTATCTCATATCTTCTGACAAACTTTGAAAATCCTTTTACAGTGGACTCTACCCTCAAGGTCCGAGTTTAAGCTGCACCCTCTTCGTTAACTATAATTGCTCTCAGCCAAAACCTGTTTTTCTCCTAGTACTAGAGCTCCACCAGACAATGCTGACGAGACATCTGTGGACTGAAACAACCCAGCAGGCTCTCTCAAATAGCATAGTGCTTTAGACGTATTATCACACAGACCCGATTAGTTTGAAACTGCACGAGTGTGCGTAGTGCCTCCTTACAGGCACATCACCGGTCACAAAAACAGTCCTTCAAAGCCCAAGCTTGCCCTTATTAGTGTGCAGCTCTGTGTCTCAATACCATGCATTTGGTCTATTTATACTCTAGGACCTCTTACATGCGCTGGATGAAATCCACTCCAGATATAACCCTTGAAAACACCAGTCACTACTAGCATCAAGAAAAAAAAAAAGTTTCACAAGGTGCTCATTTTGATTACAGCAGCCAGAGCTGAAACTAATTAATGTCTATGGTACATTTCCCATACACACACTTCCACACCAGGAGTTTTTCAGAAATACTCTAGTCATGTCTCGAATACATATCCTCTCTTTTTGTTAGCAGCCACTGATAATAGCCCTCAGCTCAAAACTTATTTTACTGGTAAAACTTCTCTACAGGTAGTTTTGCCTTCATGGTCTTTCCTTCTACCTGCTAAGTGTCATCTGACCTAGGAGCACTTGAGAGACTCTCTCTGACACACCGAATTCTTCCCAGTGGCTTAAATGCATGTCTCCCATTTTTAGCCATTTCACTGAACATCTTAAAGGAATTACAACTGGAGTCAGAGTTAGTACTCAGCTTTTTTCCTTTTTTAACTTTTAAATTAATTTTAATTTCTCCATTTGCAATTTTGCACATCTCTCTGTAGAGAAATCTTGGTTTCTTCTTTATCAACATGCTATAGATGTCCCTTATCAATTGCCAAATTAAATTCCAACTTAAACTAGCACCTTTCAATATTCTTCAAAGCCTTGCCACTAGGCATTTGTCCCTCCCAATTACATACTCAGCTAGTCCCAAGATAATGCCAACAACTACAAGGCTGCCTTCTCCTGTTGTGTCCTAACTTATCATTACTCCTTGTATGGTTTTCAAAAGGACAGTAACTACTTCAAAGTAGTTGATGGTCCTTGTGAAATCATCAGCAAGATTCATATTTAGAAGCTGCTGAAAAAGAAGCTTGGAAATTACAGGGGGTTTTTTGTTTGGGTTTGGTTTTTGTTTGTTTGGGGTTTGTTTTTTTGTTTGTTTGTTTGTTTTGTTGTTTTTTTTTAAAGGCAGCTAGATGATTTTCCTTCTTTCTAAAACAAGTTCAAAAGGGAAAAAAAAAATCCCTGCAAAAAACTTATGGGAGTTTTTTGCCTAAATAGTGACTGTGGCTCAAGATAACCATGCAATGTTCCTAATACCTCCCTGAGCTCCTTTTACTCCTGACAAAGCAGATTCTACATGAGCAAGTCTCCTGAAAACATACACTAGGAATAAGTAGCAAGTTCATGAAGAGGCCTGACAGCCTTGCTGTACCATACAAAGTATAAGAGTACTAACTAGCAAGTTTTTGGGATGATAACTCACTCTTCTCTATAGTGTGGAAAACAAACAACTAAAAGAAGAGTCAGAAAAATAAAATACATTGCTTGACTTTTAAAATACCTAGCACACTTCAACTTCTATCCCTCCCTACCTCAGGTCTGCCCTGTAACACTGGAGGCAGGCAGCAATACAAGTGCACTAATTGTTCCAAAATGGTTGCAAGTTTATTAAGTGGAATATAAAATTAATTATCAAAGTGCAACATCGGAAAAGTTGTACAAGACTGCATAAAACATCTGTGCACAGAACTATGGAAGTGTTACTCTTGAAATGTTATTCTTCCAAAAAATTTAAATACCAAAACCAAACCGAAATCCCTTCCTCTCATAAGGAAGTTTCTCACTGTAGTTAGCATGTCAGAAAACACATAAATTCAACTGTAGCAGAGCATTCCACAGCTGCCAGTACAAAGGACACACAGCAAGTGTTAAGCATTAAACCAATACAAACAGCGAATCGATTTTCCAGAAGAGCCTTTTAGAGCATTTCAGAACTTCAAAATGGACGGAAAGAGGCAGGAAAGGGGAACTATGAAAACTGAACTGCTTTGCTTTTCTGTAGATAAATGATTCGACACTAGGTACAGATGACAGAAAACATAAGACATCACAACTATTAAACAATAATGAGTGATGCTAATCATGACTTTGAATAGGAAACTGTTTCCAAATCCCAGGAGTCAAACAGACATACTGTTCAAAACACGCAACTAATACTTGTGTGCAAGTTAGTACTGAAGTTACTGTTGGTACATACTGTTTCTTGAAATGATTGTAAATGACTGAGTCATGTCATTTGATATGCAAAACTTTTTTAGAAATTAGCATATGCGGTCCCAATATCTAAGAATTATCTGGAGAGCCAGAGGGGATCCCCTTGCAATTTTCCCCCCAAAGGCAGAGGAGGTCAGCTCCAGCCTCCCACAAGCTTTGGGGGCACAGTCAGACACTGAAGGCACAGGTCCTTGCAAAGGCTGCGGGTGTCTTGCCACACAGGCATCAGTAGTCCTACGCCACGGATGTCTCCTTCCCTGCGCTCGTCCCCAGATTGGCAGAATTCAAAAATTATAATTTAACAGCAGGACAGTGCGACACTCTCTTCTACCAGGCACATTTCGACAGGGAGCCCCAGCCAGACACACCTTTGATTTACTGACAGCGGGATGTCAACCTTAGCTGGTAAAATTGTGTGCACGATTGCCCTTGCCAAGCATGCTGTGGGCTCGGGAAAGACATGGTGCAAGAACTATTGCTCATACAGCACAAATTAGTTGCATAGGCTTATAAATTGGTCAAATAAAATTTCCATTTTCACAACAACATGAAGATGAGTGGGGGGAGGAGAGGAAGTATTTCACTGCTACGTTTCCACATTCAAATTCCCAACAGTTTCAGCTACATCAGCTTTTTAATAAAGCTAATAGGCTTTCCTTAATTTTGAATGTTTCTGCAGATTCATACCTCAAACTCATGAATTTCTTTGGGAAAAGAGGATGGCTGGTAAAACGAAATTGAAGAGATTCCAATTTTGCAGGTGACAGATAAGAAAATTACAAGAAAAAAGTTCACACAACCTTAAGTAAATCAGTCTGTACCTGTCTACACCATACTCTAGTTTTAAAAGAATACGCTTATTAAAATTTAGATGCACGCACACTGCTAATGTACTACTTCTCCCTGGTTCGGGCTAGTAAAATGTCAAAACAAATAAACAGGGATGGAAAAAAAAAATATCACTGTTATGTACAGGCCATTTTAAATAACAATGCTCAGGAAAGTCCTCACTAAGAGGACGAACACTCACTAGAAGAAAACGGTCCGTGAAAACTTTTTGGGCGTGAGCGGAGGGGGCTGGAGCACCGCGGGCGCGCGGCGGCCGCTCCCAGCCTTTCTGCGTGTTCTCTACCGCCACCTGCCGGCCGCGGCCAGGCTCCCGCGCACGGAACGGCTCGCAGCGCTCTGGGCCGCCGGGGGGGCGGGCACCAAGGGTGGGCTGCAGAGAAGCTCAGTAGCAGGGACAACAAAAACAAAGAAAAGCCACCACAAAACACACACACACACCCTC
>VXBL01004751.1:115986-127258 GCA_013400195.1 Aramus guarauna | reverse complement strand
TCAAAATTTGAGGAAGTTTGAACGTTGGGGGTTTTTAAAGCTTCTTTTGCTTCCCCCCGCCAAAGGCAGGAAGAGAAACTGTCACACCAAGGACACGCAGAGATGAAGAGTCTGAAGTCTGACAAGCTCAGGGCAACCGATTTCTAACAGCGTGGTGAAGAAACAAAGCACAAGACCACAAGAGCCTCCCCCAGATTGCGGTAGGTTTTGGGAAACAATAAAGCAGCTTTGTCTGTGTCAAAAAAGAAACCACCAAGTACCTACAAAATTCCTACCACAAGGCAAGCCTAAGAGCCTCAGCTCTGCAAGCTGGGGAGAGCTCGTCTGGACATACACCCATCTGCTGACTCTCCTTGCCACCTGGCACCTTCCTGAAGGCCCCAAAAAGGGCCCCCAAACAGGGTCTTCCTGGGTTGCCCTATCAGGAGGAGATATCATACACTGACATCCTCTACAGCTTTCAATCAACTTCACAGCTGCATGAGGTCATCTGGCAGAAAGTTTAAACCTCGCTGTAGAGGGCCACATCTCCCCCATCCACCATTCACACAGGTCCCTGCTAGTTGGAAAAAGACAACCTGGAAACACCAGAAATCCCTTCAGCCCCACACTCAAGTGGCTAGACAAGAAGAAAGTGCTTTTGTGCAAGGTGGGGAGAACCAAAGCATTCACCTCAACTCTTAAGGCTTTTTCTCCAATGCTTTTTCATCATTTTACTTCCTTGCACTTGCACTATTATTGACAAAAAGTATGTGCTTCTGCAAACAAGCCAAACGCAGCTTTAAAGAAAAATGGTGCACGTGTGAAGCTTGAAATTCCAAGAGAAAAGAAAATTCAGAGTTAGAAAATTAATACATGAAATTATATGTGCTATGTACAAAAAAAAAAATCAAGAACATAATTTTTCTGATACATTTCTGGTGGTGTACCTAACTGTACTTAAGACTACCACACAAGATTTTTATGTCAACAGCAAGAAGATAGAATTCACACGTTCAACACCTGTGAAATCACACTATTTAAACATCTGGCAAAACATATTTATTTTGTGGTTAGATTTGAAGTTAACGTTGCATTTATAATTAGCACACATATAATTACACAGAAGAGCTTTTTTTCCTTTAAAAAATAAACAAATAAATCGACCACTACTCTCCCCCAAAAAAAGCAACAAGCAAAACCTTTTGGAATTTATAAACATGACTTACAAGCATCTGAAATTATCTGATGTTTTCTACTGTCTCCAACACAGGCTGCTTATAGAAACAGATCTTATAACAACATTACATGTAAAATAAAACGTGACCAACTTTGTTTGTTAGAACAATTTACATGCACTTGCGTGACACCACACTATGAGCAACTCAACTCTACATTCCTGTCCAAACAAATCTAATCTCTTCCTTACAACAGGCGCTCCAGAGCCTTCAAGTTGATTTTACCCAAGAGTATGTTTGGGCTATCTTTGGAATGCTTGAGGGGGGGTGACGGACCAGGAGGGAGTGGAAGAAACAAGTAATAAGTGAATATGGATGGAAGTTAAACCTTACATTGGGCGTTGACCAAAAAAATTATGCCATTCCTTATAAATCACTGCTTGGCTAACACTGACCTTTACTAAAATGTTTACAAAGTTAATGCTGTCCTGTAAATTCAACCTCTATGAAAAATGGCACTTTCACCTCCTCTACTAACTTATATTATTCCGTTCATACATGCTTGCACATTGGATCATAATTATGGGCTCATAACCTGCTGTATGTCCAGCTTTCCTACTTCCCATTAAAATTGCTACTTATAATGGGCAGGTAGAGGTTTTCTACCAAGCTTTGATTAAAAAAACCCAAACTTTTAAGATCTGAAAATAAAATCAGGAACTTCACCTCAACTCAGATGCAGATTATACCTTTTCTCCTGCTAATGCTCTCACCTCCTTGTTTTAAGCTACTGTTCCACAGCTTGCCTTGTGTTTCAGATCATAAGCTTTTTAGAGAAGGGAAATTAGACTCATTTTTTTGTGTAGGAAAGAGCTGTGCACATTTACAGCTTTATAGAAACAAACAGCATGCATACAAATTCTCTCACAAATTGCTTCGTTAGAAACATTCAAAAGTTTAAACAAGTTTAAATCTGTGCCAAAACTTAGTAGTAACATAGTTTAGGTTCGCTCTTTTCTTTGTTGTCACCACCGTTCAAAGTAGTCTTCAAACTTTGTACTACTGCTCAGAAGTTATCAAACTTGGTACCTTGAAAACTCCATTATCTACAAGAACAGAAGTCAAATGGATTAGTCAAAAGATTTTTAAAAAAATAATAATCAAGAGGAACATAAAGAGCATGTTCTCAAAGAGTTTCTTTCACAGATTACGCGTAGCAGTCAGTGAAGATTTCTTCAGTGCTCTGAGTTTTTCCCACTGCAAACCCAAAAGAGAGAATGACTGCCTGCGATGAAGAACAGTACCAGCCCATTAATCAGAATTAAGTATTTTAAGTGACTACTTTAAAAAAAAAAAGATAAATTGCCATTTCTCTAAATTCCAAAGTCTGTTTGTAACCATGGTGTGTAAGCACCTTCAATTTCATGTTTTCTATTACCTCCAGCACAGACACTTTGCATTTGTAATGTGTGAGATTACAAAACGCATTCGTGTAATGTAAAGTGTGATCAACTTTATTTCTTTTTTTCTATCGTACATTCTGCTAGTCATCTGCAGACATTCTCCGAGAGAAAATATTAATCCCACAAACCTTATTTAAAAACAGGAAAGTTATAACATCAAATTTCATAGCTTTCATAAAGCATTCAGCTATTATATTGATGGCCACAGGAACATTATAAATAATTTAAGCAAATCCTACTGGTCTCATCCTCCTTCCATGACTTGAACAAAGGGATCTATACAGATTTAATGACCAACAAAAATTAATTAAACAGGAAGGGTGAGAAAATGCAGGCATCTATCCTGAGATCTCCCAAAAGCATTAAAGTAATACCGTACTTAGTAGTAGCAGACAATATTGTAAAACTTGACTCTTACAAGATCTGGAGACATTTTTGACCTTTCAAGAAGGTTCAAGATGAGGACAGTCTAAAATTTTACCTCTACAAGTAATTTTGTAGCAAAGTGTTCATTAAGAACATAATATTTAAAATGCTTGCTGCCCCATCTACCAGACACTGATCGCACCTTCTTCACGGCCCCTTTGCAACCACTGCTGAAAATCAGAGATCCCATTTTCTTAGGAGTCTGACTGGTAGAACAATTAATGTTACAATTAACACCAAGCTAACCAACTCTGAGTTAGTCTTCTGTGTGTATCGTAAGGACCAAAGTCTTATGTCTTTAGACAACTGTGGACAAAATCACATTTAACATCACATGAATATACTACTGCCAATGTGGAACAGCCCATCACAAATTCAACTAACACCTCTCAGACACGTCAGTGTGCTCCCTGTCCCTCCCATAAAGACAGCGAAAATCCAGACTGTACTGACAAGCACAGCAACCTCTCTAAGCTACGTTTATCTCTTCCCAGAGAAACCCTTTATTTTCCACAATGCAAATTGGAGATGCATGACTCAACCATGAGAATAAGTCACCACAGACTCTAGTTTGCCTGCACAGTATTAGAACAATAATATGAAATCTTTCTACTGTTTGTTCTAGATACAGCCAACGCTATTTAAACAAAACAAGTGAGAAGTGTTTCAAACCTGTATCTTCAACCCCACTTTCCCTGTTTGCAGTGAGATCATTGGGAAGTTTCGATACAAAGATCCTTTTCTAAATGCCCTTGAAGTACAAAATCTGATTCTGAGCTTAGGCATAAGTACACCTATATTTTAGCATTGTCTGATGAAGTCAGGAAAAAAAACTAAAGTTTTCTAGGAGCAGTCTGTCAAAACCAGATACGTGTCTATTTACAGCCCCAAGGTCAGTACTGAATATGACACAAGTTATTTCCTGACTGATTTGCTACAAAGTAAACTTTAAAGGCCACAGAGGCCACTGGCAAATGGCTTTTTTTATTTTAAAAATAAATAAAGTAAACAACAACAAAAAACCCCACAGCTCTAGTAAATGCAAATGTGGTAACACATTAATGGGTAATACCGCTGCTGGTAACACCAAGGGGCTGCATAGAGCATTCCCTAACCAGATACTTCTGTTAACAGGACTATCAAGATTACTTTAATTAGTATCACTTGTCTGCTTCAAACCCCTTCAAAAAAACAGAACGTCACAGATAAAAAACCTACAGTTAGAGACTGTCACACTTTCTGTACTGTGCAGTTAATAAGCTCTTGGGTTTTAATAGCGTAACACTATCCCTCCTCGATCACTCCAAGAAAACATAGATCTGGTCAAAGTGTTATAGTTACAGCGTCGTTTGCATCTACATCAAATGGTACATGGAACCCATAAAACGAAATTGTGATTAGAAGCAGCAGACTATACCTCCACACAACATTGTCAGGACCAGCAATTCAGAAAACAGAGCCTTGAATCCACAATAAAAATAAGAAGTCTGCAGACAATAAATGTTAATCATTTACATCTTTAATGCCACCTAATAGTACTACACGTCATTACAGTGGAAGGATATAATTAGGATGATTTATCTGGACTAGGTAGCATTTTCAGTCTTTCATGAAACAGAAGGCACTAGCCTACAATGGCAAACTACAGATCTGCCTTTACGGAAATACTCTCTGGTTTCAAATTTCTGAACAGAAATTACTGCAGAAACCTTCAGATGGGACTAAAGCCATCCAGAGGGATCTCAAAGTTACCTTGAGTGAAAAAATTAAATTGTTTCACTTCAACTATTTCATTAGCCTGCCCTTTTCAAGTCTTCCAGCACAAAATTAGTAACATCAGTAACAGACTGCCTCCCTATTTGCCTAACACTAAAGGAGGACTACTTAGGGGGAAAAAATTGCAATAGGAAAAACGCATCCAACAAGCTGGCATACTAACTATAGCGTGCTCATGTTTATAAAAAGGTTTCCACATGCTATCCAAGGAAAGTTACAAACAACCTGACTGCTAAAAATTTATAATAGGGGAAGCACACGTTTTAAATTGAGTCCAGAAAGGGACATAGATTTCATTACCAATTCTGACCTTTTACCACTTTAAATCACAGGAGAAAAATAACATCACAACTACAAGTATGCAAAACCCTTTAAGGTAACATTATAGCCTTTTTGAGCAGTTGATTATTAATAAGGTGTCAAAGAGGCCACAGGAGACGTAACACAGGAGCTAAGGGATGCTTTCATAGAGGAGGCTTACAGACGATACTGGCATTTGAGCTGGTCAAGCCAGCATACAGCTGGCTATGGGAGCGCACAACTTACTGGTGTGCATCTAGGACGGGCGGTAATGAGCGTTGCACAGTGTTTCAGGATGAAATGGATGGCATCCTTTCCCCAGAAGCAGATGGAGGATTCTGGAGGATTTCCAGCCTTTTAGCTGCAGCTGTAACTGTGGGAGCCCAGGGACAAGGAGTGGGCACTTCACCCTTGCTATCCAACAGCGGGCGGTCAACCCAAGCTAAAGCAATACACACAGCCTTCACTCTCAAGCCCTAGACGCCTACCCAGCCACATGTGACAGGGAAAGAAGTGAAAGGGTTGTCAGTAAACAGAAGGAGATATGAAGGGAAACCTAAGGGGCACGATTTAACATTCATCACCCCTACCTGGTGGCTAGACTGACTTTGGGCTCTGCTCTTCGTGCTGGTACTCACCTGAGCCACAAAGCCAGGGATGCGGAGCTCACCCAGATCGGAGCTCGACCCCATGCTCAAAGGATTACCCTCGGCTCCGCTGCCTCCCCGCGGCACAGCATTGCTCCCAGCCCTCCCTTCCACCTGCGTGGCACCTCAGGGAATAGTTTCCTGCTGGATTATCAGGCTGGACTGGCAAACCAGGAACAGGCAGGTTCGTGCCAAGGAAAGGAGAAGAGAGGCACCAGGGAAGCGTCAATTCAGGTCAGCTGGTGAGGAACTGACTCCTAACCTTACCTCACCAAAAACCAGGAAAAGGAAAACTGCTTGCCATCCTAACCCAAACGTGTTATTAACATTTTTAAGTTATTTAGACAGCAGTCAAAATCTACTCAAGCATGAGGAAAAGTAAAAAATACCCTTACCTCCACATTCCATTCATAGAAATTAAGTTGGCTTGGAAACGCAATTACCATAACCACCTACTTTCCAGAACACTAAACCTATATGTAAAGCTCAGCTCAAACTCTACCCCATGACAGCCTAAAGCTACCATGAGTAATACTGTCTTCCACAGCTCACAAGCCAGAAGCTTCAGCCAGTCTCTTCCCACTTTTTTTCCAGGGTCTTTACAGGGAAGTTGGTTACCATCCTTGGAACAGGTTGAGCAGGAAGGTCACAGAAATACTGAAGACGACAGGCAAAAGCACAAACCCCTGGTCCCAGGGCAGCCTCGTACACGATGGAATTTGTTTCAGAGGAACTCCAAGACCCTCAAGCACCTGGCTCCAGATGTTGGAAAACTTCAACCCGACTGGAAGCGGCCCTCCAAACAGTCCCAAAAAAGCACTATAAAACTGACTCCAATTATACATTAGGCCAGACAACTCCGTAACTACATGATGGAGTCCAACCTGTAATTTATTATCCCAGAAAAACCCAGAAACATACACCCTGAATAAAACAATTTCAACTTGTCCGCATGAAAAGTAACCCTTTCAGTTTACTCATGGTTTCTCTCCTGGTTTCCCTTCGGTTTGCATTAGTGAAAGCAATTGGAATGAGTGCTGAAGAATTAGAAAACAAAGCGTGGTGGTGGGGTTAATAATAATCAAATCTGCAAAAAAAAAAAAATTTATTAGGATACATACACGCACTTTACTGACAACTTTTTAAATGGCCCTTGTCTCTCATAAGAAGAGGAAAGTGAGTTATGTTTGTTTAAATCACAAGTTTGCTAAAGAAAGAGGCAGGTATAGCTTCAGTGAAAACACTGCTTCAGCAATGCCTGAAAGATTTCCTGTTTAATTAAGGTGTTCCTAGAAACACAAAGAGGGAAATAAAGTACCTATCTTCCTGAACGTAAACAGATTTTCTGGAGTTTTTCATCTAACAGTGCCAAATGCTCTATAAAATTGCCTCTCTCTACATTAGAAGCTTGCATCAACCTAGCCTGAAAACAAAAATACTCACACTTCTCATTTTTTCCCTTCCTTGTTCAAGCTAGAAGTATGTAATATCCGTAACACATATGGCTCTGCAGTGAACTGTGACTTCAACATACTTACTTGACAATGAAGAAAGCCCCAAGGCCCGTATTTGTAAGAATAAAGCAGATCATACTAATCTGGCTCCAGGAATGTAAAGACTGGTATCATATTGCAAGTGGCTACCCACTTGAACATAATTTCTCCTCAGGTTTTTCTTTCTACTTGAACTGCCAGAAGTGTTAATCAACTCATTCAAGCAGCACACATTACCACTACAGAATCCAAGGAAAGCTCTAGATCCTGCACAGAACATTTTCCAATACACGAAACCACACAGAATTTAAATTTAATTGGTTTTGACATCCTTCTAAACAAACCAGTTTCCACTAGCAAGTTGGAAGCCTACACACTATATTCAAAATTATTTTACAAATGCAGTCTTGAAGGCTTGAGGATTTTTGTTTCATTCACAATAGTAAGCCAAAAAAGGGATAGATTTTCTTGGGAATGACAGAAGTTTTAAACTGGAAACCACAAAGTTTATGCTAATTGCTTTGAGTAGTCCTGAAGTATTCTCTGAACAGGACTGCTTAACTTTTCTAAGCACAGTCAGTTTAAAAAGAATAAGCAAGAAACACCCTTCCCAGTTGAAGCATTTTCCAAGAAATTCCAGGGAACTGTAAAAGTTTCAAGTATGTTCAACGTGAGGTAACACTGCCAGCACTTAAAAACAGGATTTAAAGGTCTAGGCCAACAAATACTGTCTTAAGTTATTTTTTTTAAAATCCTCCTCTTACAGTATTATGTCATGTATACGATCAGAATTTGACCCCTGCCCAACTTCACACTTCTTTTAAATTGTAGAGAAGGGAGGGGGCAGACACAAAAAACCCCACAGAATAAAAATAAATAAAATTTAAAAAAAAAAAAATCAGTAACCTTACTAAACACAATCTTCTTGCTTTGGTGCTTCCGTTGTTTGTTGGCTTGTCATTCTTCCTTCATTTTCATTGTTATTGTGGTTTTCCTATTCAAAAAGCATTTCAATCATCATTTTATTATATTTTTGAATTATCAGAGATTCATAAGGAGTGATGTACTGTACAAAAAAAAAAAAGAAAAAAGAAGAAAGCTAAAACCTATCTGGGTCAACCGTACTATCCCTTCAATGGGAGATGCTACCAGCAACCAGTGGCAGAGAGGGTTTTTTTCCCCACATCTAAGCCAGCTAAAGCTCCTGATCTTTCTCAAGAATAAAAAAGCAAGCATTTTGTGATTATCTGCCTTCAGAGTATATTTTTATGACAATAGGTTGCTAGTCCTGTGCAGTTTTCCAGACTGTGCACCAAACTCCTCATCAGACTGAAAATGCAGCATGCAAATGAGGATCAGAGAGTGACAAAGCCAGGTACCACAATGTATGTACAGGGGATACACAAGTGGGGGCAAAACCCTACAATCACAGCGGTCTCAAAGATTAGCATTAGGTAACCCTGAACTGAATGCATTTTAAATGAGGGACTATTCCTTCAAATATAGTAACTACGGTATTAATTGCGGTCTTAACGACATTAAGAGCAATCTTTGCGTGTAGTGAGTGTCCCATGTCAGAAGGCATCTTGTCCACAGAAATTGCCGAAGAATTCAGCTAGGCAAAAGAGAACTCTTAATCTGCTCTTTAAATCTTCTAGTTAAGCACCAAGCAATACAATAACTAGTCAAAATGATTTACTTGGATATTAAAACTTTACACTGAATCTATACTACATCATCTATATGCTACAAAATTTTGTACTGATCTTGTACAAAACAAAGACTGAAGCTTTGGTTGCTCTAGGAACAGCTCGTGGGTTTGGTACAAGGAGAGGATTTTAGGATCATAGAACAGTTAAAAGTTGAATGCTTCTGCTGAAAAAAAAAAAAAGCATGAAATAATTAGCAGTCAGCTCTGATACCATTTAGAAAGGGGTAATGAGCTTCTGTCTGAACTAGTGAATAAGTCACTACGCAGCTGGAGCAAGATGTCACTACCTTGAGACATACTCAATGCATAGTTAAAGTTTAACATAATGAAAAGGGCCTTCCTTCATAAAAATTAAACTTAAAAAATAAAATTTAAAAAGAAAACCAAACCCTGCACTTCTGGAACAGAAACTGCTTCCATTTCAAATTCTAACTTGAGTGACTTTTTTAATCATAAATTAAAACTACTAGGTAAACTACTTTTCTGAAATACCAAATATTCTGAATATATTAGCTCAAGAAGTTTTTACAGTATGAATAAAGCCTGTTTCCCGAATATTAGTACACATCACATCAAATGCATCACACACAAAGGTGCTATTCTGTGGGTTGTTTGGTTTTGAGAGTTTGGGAGAGTGGGAATGTTTTACTTAGTAAGCAGCAGCTTGTTTCTTGGTTTTTAACCATGAGAAGGTTGCCTATAACAACTTCGGAGCACACAGCTTCAAGGAGACTTAAACTAATCCCTTTCAGAATCTGCCGACACAGCGCTTTCGCTGCTCCAACTCCCACTGGATTTGGTTAAAGCAGCTGAAGGAGTTAATTCCCCCTTCACTGAGCAAATGCCCGCAGAAACTGGGAACGGGAGCCACGAGGTCACAGCCCCACACGTCACGTCATCTGTAACCATCTCCCCCTCGGCTCCTGCCAGGCTGTCAACTGCGGCCACAAACTTCCCTCTCCGTGATCCGCGTTTTGATTTCAAGCTCTGATGGGGGTTACTGGAGCAGACAGTTCAAGATGACTCCTCCTTAAATTGCCCCAAAACAGATCACCAGATGCCTTGGGGACCTTAGCTATCCGCATTATTTTTCTGAGGCTAAAGCCAACCAAGTCTCAATGAAAGCCCTGCACAAACACATAATGCACTCTTGCTGACGTACCTTAATGCCACACCTTTAGTTAAATGACTGTCGTTTTGTTGGGGACACTCCTTCATATACATTTCCTTATTGATATCCTGAAAAGCAGCCTTGTCCTGAAAGCTACCCAGTCCACACAGCTCAACATGAATAAGCAAAAGACACCATGTCCATTCTTCTGCTGACATAACCTAGTTGGAGAATTTAAAAACAAAAAAAAAAAAAACAAAAAAAACCAAACAAAAACCACCCAACCCCATACCTCCCTAATACACCAAAGCAGAAGGCTCAACAGAGCCTTTGGAGGCTTCCCAGGAGAAAAGGATAAAGCAGGGGCTTAACATTAGAAAAAGTGATTTGAGGTTTCTATTGAGCAGCACAAGGAAGGGTTGGATCAAGCACGCTTTCGCCAATATTAAAATAAGGTGTATGTGCCCTAGCATGACATATTGGAACAATGAAAATTAGTCAGATTTAAAGTAATTTATTTCACTTTGAAAAAAATAGTAGCTTCTTTTTCCAGAATTAGTCTACTTTAATCCATTTTACCCTTATCTGTTCCTAAGGTGAATTATACTAAACTGAATTTTAATATATCATTTTAATATTAAATGAAAGCAACCCACATAGAAATTTAATATGATTTAACTGTTTTAAATTAATTTTTAATTTGAATGTGATCTTATTGTCACACATGGACAAGTCACCTTCACCCACGCTTTGAAAAAAGTCCACCTGAAATAGAGAAGTTCAGCCTGACAACATGGAACAACATATCTACAAACACTGCTGTGCCAGGCAGAAAGCTTCACGTAAGGTGTCCTCCGTGTTGGAAAGGCAGTTTCTCGCCTGACTACCTCTTTAAAAAGCCAGGGGTTAAACAGGTGTGAGGGGTTTCACCTCAACAAATGTTGTTGAATGCAACTCTAAGACATCTTTTTTGTGGAAAGGTAGAAATCATATGGAAGAACTTGCAGACATCCTCTTCCTAGTAGAGATATGCTTACTAAAGAACAGAAGCAAGTAGTTCAACTCCAAACCCTAGCTGTAATCATGCTTGACTTACAATGTAACTTAAATTTGTGAATGAGTCTGCATTAAGAACCATAAATGTTGCTCCATTCACAGCTTTAGAGAAGGGAGAGGGGAAAAAAAAAA
>VXBL01004751.1:97804-115960 GCA_013400195.1 Aramus guarauna | reverse complement strand
AAAAAAAAAAAACAAAAACACGAGGGGGGGGGGGGGGGGGGGGGCACGGGCGGGGAAGGAAAGTAGTTCGGGTATTTCTGCAAACCCATCCCGCATCTACAACAAAAACTTTTAGAACTTGATACTGGGCTAGCTGGGAATGCATTGCTTCAAAGTACAAAAAAAAAAAAAAAAGTCCAGTTCAACTGTTCAGAGAAGGAGCAAAGGTTATGAAAAAGTCTCTCGGGAGCAGAGACCAACCAGCCATTCTGCCAGGCTGAAGCATTTTCAACCTGCATCGACCTGTTCCCACACCCTATGAAATTGCAGACTACAGTTCTACTAGAATCAAAGAAGCGTTGCTTGCAAGGCACCTCTGGAGGCCGTCTAGGCCAAATAACCCCTTCAAAGCAGATCACCAACACTAGGTGATCTGCTAGACAACCATGGTTCTGTCTAGCTCAGACTTGGAAGCCTCCATAGATAGGGATTCCCCAGGGCAGTCTGTTCTGCTCTGCCACCCTCCTCCACATGAGCAATGTTTCGTAGGATGCAATCTGAGTCTCCCAAGCTACAATTTGTGGCCACTACCCTTTGCTGTAATGTTTGCTGCTACCAAAAAGAGATGAGCTCTGTCATCTTCATAACTGCCCTTCAAGTTCTTGCAAGCTCTTGTTAAGATCAACCCTTCACTCTTCATTTTGAGACCAAACAAATCCAGCTCCCTTCAGGTGCCCCTTGTAGGTCACATCATTCAAGCTGTAACCATCTCGGCTTCTCAACTTCAGCAGCTTCTCAACACACTCCAGTTTCCCCACATCCTTCTAGACTTGGGAAGAGGGCAAGAGCCTCAATACCTAACAAAATACTCCATATATACCTCACCAGCACTGAAAAGAGGAGAACAACAGCTTCCCCCAATCTGCTGGCAACACTCCTTCCTCCCAGTGCAGCCCAGTATGCCACTCACTTTGTTACAAACCACACCACTCACACAACACACCACCACCAAAAACTGGCTCAGACAGATACCAACCCCAGATACCTTTTTGGCAGGGTTGCCACCCTGCCACTATCCAGCTTGCCCCCAGGCATGGGTATTCCTCCTGCTGAGATTGGCCCATGCACCAATGTTCTTGGTCCAGATGCCCTTCATGGCTCCATTCAAAATTAAATTATCAACCCCACACTATTCTGGCTTGCAGTGACATACCATGTGTCATGACTACCATAGCAGCATAAAGACACACCGCAACTCACTTCGTAAATCATGCCATTTTAAAAACAGACAGTCCCTATCAGAAAGTTAGGAGCACTGGTCATCCTCTATTAAAAAATTGGCATTGAAAATGAAAAGACAGCAATAAGTGGTAGAAATGGTATTGTTACTATAACGTGGATTACAATCACACTCTTCTGAGTGCCTACTAAAATGCACACCTTTAAGAGCTGACATTCGCATCACTTCTAGCAAAAATATACACCTGAATGTTTTGCAGTTAAAAACTGGGGGATAGAAGGGGATTTCAAAAGTTTTCCCCATCTTCAGATTTCTCCAGTGTACAACCAAATATATCTCGGCTAGAATTGTACTTTGAGAACACTAGTTTGATATACTGATATTTTCCTGATGTCTTCAGTGAAAACATGCACTAGGAGAATGTGAGGAATAAAAGGGGCAACCAATCTTTAGGGTTTGCAATTAAAAAAGCATCTTTCAACTCATCTGTATTTCTAACCTGATTCATCCATATTATGAATAATACTAATATTTTGAGTAAAAGCTGGTTCAAAGCCAATTTCTGCAGGCATTTAAGGAAAAGTGTCAAAGGGACACATTCATCCTAATAAATGAGTAAAGTTTAAGGAAAACTAAGCATAAGCACACACCAACCTTGTTTCTAAATAAAGGGTGTGTTTTAGAAAACTGTGTAATATATTTTTGTATTTAACACTTAAATGTTAACAGATAAACATAGACTACGGAAAGTTTGCACTTCCCTCTTCCCCAAGGGAGATCTAACTTCTGAAACTCCATGCTTTCAGGAGCCGTTAAAATGACAAAGGTAGAAAGAAGTGTTTGATATGTCAATAATGACATCGATCCTCCATTGCTTAAGCAGAAACCTGATCTGCTTATTACTTACTGTGTAAAGAAGAGGATTAAATATGAGAAGAGTGAACTTGCTACGATTTGCTTTGCAACATTAATAAAACGTTCAATAGTAGTTTTGTTGCTAAGTCTGCTAAAGTAAAATGTTCAAATGGCCTTGGAAAAATCTATTTGACAACAGACCATTAGTCTCTGAAAGAAAGTCAAGGCTATTTACTATGCAAGTGCTATAAGATCATCCCCTTGGTATGGGGAACGCATGTTTATCTTCTTTCCAAATCAGATTTTCGTTATTCTGTATGATATTAATCTCCATGGGGGTGGACACCTCTGTGAAGGCGCAATGGTTCATCTCCTGGTTCTGGTCAATTCTTGTTTTAATCTCATTTCCAGATCAGAGTCTTCACACATAGTGAGATATTAATCTCTATAGGGGCAGACACCTCAGCTGGCCTTAGCACACAGCTCCCCCTCTTCTGGTCAATTCTTATTTTAATTCTAATTTCCTGTGATTCATATTACTCTTTCAAGTTTAATATATTCTACATCACTCTTCTCAACAAGTCTCCCCTCTCCCTTCTCTGCCTCTTTTCAGTGATTTTCACAGGAAAACTACTGGTTTGGTCCCTTTCACAATTTCCCTCAAAATCATCGTTGGTGTTATTGCCACATCAAGGTGTTATTGTAAATAGGTGTTATTGCCATCAGCCCTCTTGCAAAAATAATGACAATGCTTGCCTTATTAAGGACTAGTTTTATCAGTGGGGTTCAATTTTGTGCAGCCTTACTTCAAATAAAATTTCACTTGCGTGTTTCAGCATGGGATAACCCCACACCTAAGTAACAAACTAGGATATAAGATAGAACATCATGAAGTGCGAACCTCATGAAGTTCAACAAGGCCAAGCACAAGGTCCTGCACATGGGTTGAGGCAATTCCAAGCACAACTTCAGGCTGGGCAGAGAATGGATTGAGAGCAGCCCAGAGGAGAAAGACTTGGGGTGCAAGTGGACAAGAAGCTCAACATGAGCCGGCAGTGTGCACTTGCAGCCCAGAAAGAAAACCATATCCTGGGCTGCATCAAAAGCCGCGTGACCAGCAGGTCGAGGGAGGTGATTCTGCCCCCCTGCTCAATTCTTGTGAGACCCCACCTTAAGTACTGCATCCAGCTCTGGGGGCCCCAGTACAAAAAATACACAGACCTGTTGGGAGTGAGTCCAGAGGAGGGTCACAAAGATGATCAGAGGGCTGGAGCACCTCTCCTATGAAGACAGGCTGAAAGAGTTGGGCTTGTTCAGCCTGGAGAAGAGAAGGCTCTGGGAAGACCTTATAGCAGCTTTCCAGTACCTAAAGGGGGCCTACAAGAAAGCTGGAGAGAACTGTTTACAAGGACACAGAGTGACAGGACAAGGGGCAGTGGCCTTAAGTTAAAAGAGGGTAGATTTAGATTAGATGTTAGAAATGATGTTAGAGATGTCTTCTCTATGAGGGTGGTGGGGCAGTGGAACAGGTTGCCCAGAGAAGCTGTGGCTGCCCCCTCCCTGGCAGTGTTCAAGGCCAGGTTGGATGGGGCTTTGGGCAACCTGGTCTAGTGGAGGGTGTCCCTGCCCATGGCTGGGGGGTTGGAACTAGATGGGCTTTGAGGTCCTTTCCAACCCAAACCATTCTATGATAAGAAATTAAAAAATCTAATGCCTTATCATAGACTTTCTGATTGACATCAAGTCTCTGAGCATGCAGTTCTCCTCCTACAAAATGAGGGCTGTAGTACACACAGACCTCACAGGAAAATCATGAGGCTAAACTATTTCAGGTCTCTCAAATGTTAGTCTCATAAAGGACAACAGAATCTTAGAGGAGAACACAACCAGAAATCTTTAGCCTGCATGATATCCAGCCTCAAACGTTTTGAGACCATATCTTTGCTCTTCCCACTGAATGTAAAGCATTGTACGAATACAGTCATTTCACTACCTAAACGAGCTTTCAATTTTCCCTCCAAGATTTGTTTCTCAGCCTTGAAAACACAATCACTTTCTCATCACCAAATTACCATATCGTCATCATCTTCATCTTCAATTTGGTCACCTCTTGAAAAAAATCTACTAGTCAAATGGCTAAATCCAAGACACACAGATGTGTGTTTGTAAAAAGGGCAAGACACATTAATTAAAAAATATGACTGCTCTTTCAGAGCATGTTTCTCTCCAATTTTTTGTCCCACTGATTTTTATATACTGTTTTGCAGGGAGCCTTTCTAATGCCCTACTACTTTCTTTTTTTTTTTTTTTCTTTTTTTTTCTTTTTTTTTTTTAAATAAGCTGTATCTGTGTTAGGAATTTGGTTCAAAACAGCATGAAAAACTGAATGCCCTGATTGCTTCCATTTACCAAACATTAGTTTGTTTCTCAGCACAGTTATCATACAGGTGAACTACACCAACACATTCAGAGAAGAGCAAACCAGAAGCTCCACATCTGAAGCGCTCCAATGCTTCACAGGGAAGCTTAGTTCAGAGTTAGCATAGATTATACACCATGAGATCCCTAGGAATGCAAGACTTTATTTTCCCTTTGGAAACTTCAAGTGTGTAGCAGAAACATTTGGCCCTCAGGAAAAAACTATCTAATCAAAGGCAACCCTGCCTGGCTACACCACATGCAGTGGTTCAGAGATCCTCACTTTCTGTAATAATGCAGTTTAGTGGCCAGCATATATTGCACCAAATTGCTTGCCAATGTAGATAGTGCCACAGTCTTCCTAAGACATGGTAAAACAAAATTGCCCTGACAGCTACTAGTGTCACAGATAAAACTGCCAAGATCCTTCTGACTTCTCATCATAGCAGCTCATAAAAGTTCAAGAGCAAAAAGGCAGTACAGCTAAGTGTACAGAAAACCCTACCCAAACATAACCTTATTTTGCCTTTGGATTTTTTTTTTTTTTTACATGTTTCTATTCAGTCATTCAAGTTAAAAGCTTAAATTAAAAAAAAATAATAATAATAAATAAATAAAATCCTTCCTACTAATCCAGGTGAGTGAATTTTCCAAGTTTCCAAGTCTTCCATTCAAAACTTTTTGGAAAGCAAACTGAATTACACTTCAGACCATTTATCCAAGCTTCGACTTCACTTAATTTTACCATGCATTCGCATTTTTATACATGGTCCTTATGGCTGGCTGTTAGGCTATTATCTTCTGCAATCCATTAGCCAGTTTTCAAACACTGATTAAAACCCCCATTAAGAATATCTTCTTTTCCCATGCACTTCATCTCCTGCTATTACAACATTTCATCATGCCAGAATCTGTAAACTGTGTCTGAGAACAAACTACTCTGTCTTAGGTAAACTGATCAATCATATATGAAAGAAACCAAAAATACTCCAGGGAACCTAGAAGTATTTATATATTTTTACCATGTATAAACATTCCTCAAACAGCCACTGGGTCCATTTATGAGCTATAGGTCAATTACTGAACATTTACATAGAAGATATGATCATTGGTGGTTTATCTTATAATTAAGAGGATTTGCCTTTAGCGGTATATAACTTAGAAATTTTCAATATGTACAACTTTAAAAGTTCTTAATGTTGTTAGACTTTCTCTGCTTTTTCCCCCCTTCCCCCAAGATGAGAGAAATTCTGAGGTCTGATCCTCCTCTTCTTTTAATTGGGTTCTGAACCTCAAAAGGGTAAGGAAATAGCAACTTCTCTGCCCCTAAACATAGCCAAAGTAATCTTTTACATAGGAAGGCCCCATTTTGCTTATATACTGAGGCCACACACTGCCTTCTCTTTCTTAATTCTCACACAAAGAAATGTAAATATAATCAGACGCTTGATTACTATAGTGGGACACAGTAAACAAGTAGGTGAGAGAGAACGTAAAAGAAGGGCTGGAAGGATACAGTGACAAACAAGACACAGTCTTCTCTGATACAGAATTACTTCCTAATCCTTTTCTTAGAAAAGAGAAACCAGTTTTACCTGGATTCCTCCTTGACAAGGCCTTTTTAAGATAGTAAACTGGAAGATTAAGATACCATGGTCTGGGAGTTTAAAAGACCCCACACCAATCAAACAAAGGCTGAGCAGAAGCAAGGAAGGAACTGGAAGATTATCAGGAAAGTTACCAAACGCCCCCCGAGTTGCGGCTGGGAGCCGGGACAGTGAAGTCTTTAGCAATAAGGTATTCATCCCAGAGGCGAGCATGCTGGTTTGTTTTTCTGTCCTGTTTAATCTGGCAGTACAGTCAACATACAGCATGAGTGGAGTGGTGTGGAATTTTACTTATTACTGCCTACACACCTACAGTTGTCAGTGTAACAAGATGATACTAAAACATGAGTTATTCCTAAAGTACCAAAAGCTGAAGAGCAGTAACAAGCACGGGCTTAAATTCTTTGGGTTCGCAGTCCACATTTTGCATCTTATAGGGAATAAAGCCACCCTCCTCGTTGATGGCACGCTGCTGAAGCAGCTCATCAACGTCATGACTTTTGCAATGGACTTACAGACCCTTCCACCACTTTCTAATATTCCACTTTCTTCTTCAAGCCTTTTGTTGCGTTTGCGTTGCTGCAAGGCTGCCACTATCTCAGGACTCAATCCTCAACCACAAGACAATAATTGACATAATGTGGAAGAACATGGAAGAGGATTTAGGATGTTTATGGTTTATGGGGCTTTTTTATCATAAAATTGTGACCCCAGGACCTATTTTTTTCCTCCAACAAACACAACAGCAGTTGCTTTTCCTTTGAGAGAAGTCCTCTGAACATAACTGTGGATTTTGATGCCATAACAAGAAAGAAGTAGCGCACTTACACCTCCTCTATATTTCACAAATCAAAATAAGATTATATTATGTTTTTGCATTTTCAAAGTAGTATTCATGGCAAGAAATTCTTCAAAACTACTCTCCACTACAGTTTTGTTGCAAGCACTATGCACGCAGTGACCAGGGAACAGAATTTAGTCACAACTTAAAGTATCTATTAGGTAATCAAACATCACGACTGCAACACATCTCAAAAGCCAAATCAAATTGTTATTTTATTTGGGAGATAAACAAACATTTACCAACTTCCTTCACTTGTTCCTGTGTCCTCTAGGGACCGCCTAATATATAAGATTATTAAATTTGAACATTTTCTTTGGCATTTGCTTCAGTTCCTGGTTGCCTAACTTTTTTTTTTTAGTTTTAGACTGACAATGCAAACGCTTCACATCCCAGTGCAGGGGGTTTATTTGTTTGTTTTTAATCACGTGCTTACTGCCATTAAATAGATTTTTTTTCCTAAATCTCTTAGCTTCGAGATCATAGAATAAGATTGACCTATAAATTACTTAAGGTTGCTTTCAGGTGACAAGTGTTTTAAGAGATGGATGGCCAAAATTCCTTCCCTGAAACACAAAATATCTAATACTTGTTTTCATTCCCATTTCCATGCTTAAGCAAACAGAGAGAGATGTTTATAGTTAGCATCTGGATACTATCACTACACAGGCAAAGCCATCCAACAGATTATTTCAGTATTCCTAGGGTCTGCAAATGTTATTATTAATCACAAATGCTATTCTTTCAGGTTCACAGCCCCATCACATAGCCCATAAAGCTCAGACCAAAGATTTTTGAATCCATGGTTTCTGTCAAATTCAAAGTAACGTAGTCTCCCCCCTTCTGAATGCTCATAAAGAACATCTGTGCAGCCTCTCTAAACGAGAGCGTAATCTTGCCCTTCCCAAATGCTGGTCACTTAACGCAACTCCTTGTTCAACAGTTGACAGAAACACCAATAAATCACCAGAAGAATTGCACATTTGGAGTATAAACTCAAAGAAACACAGATAAGTGAGCCGGAGGGAATGGCCACCACCCCCAAAAAAGCTGTTTAGTGTATCTACTTCAACGTGTTTAAAACAAGCTATAAACTGAGCCTGGTAGTTAACTGCTGCTGTGCAGACACAGGATACACAAACCAGCGAGGATCTCGCTCATCCCTGGAAAGGATGGACTGCAGACCTGGAAGCACTTCATGCCTTAAACATGACTCAGAAGGAGCTGTTAACCTACCCTGCAGTATTTGACCAAATCAGCATACAGGGATTTCAAAGGAAAGGAAAGGGAAAACAAAAATACTGAGAATAACACACCACCTAAGAATGCAACACCTTCCCACTTATGCAAGATGATTCAAAGCATTAAACTAACTTTATCAAAGAAAAAAACAGAAGCTAAACAGCTTGGCTATTAACAACATCCAAAGTCACTAACTAATAATAGAATTGTTTTAAAAATATTACAAATCAATATTAAAAAAGTAATTTGACTGACCTCTCACTGCCACAAAAAAAATCATCTTTACATTCTATGACATTACACCCATCTATTTAGTCTGTGTTTACCATGGAAATTCTACTCCCTTTCATTACCAAGCTTTGTTTCAACTGATTCAGAAATCCAAATCATTCCACACTAAATGTTTTGCGTTCACCTGGAAACAGTCTGTCCTTATTTTACACTTACATATGTGCATATGTTATAGCTTGCTGTATATAAGTTGTGAGGAGATGAAGGGTTTGCTTGGGAGTAGGGGTTGTTAATAGTTTCTCATACTATCTGAAAGAAAAGGTAGCAAGGAAAGCCAACCCCGTAGAGATTTACAAATGCAAGAAACTTAATATAAATAGACCTTTTGCACTAAACAAGACCACACACACAAAGTATTCATATGCTGAAGAGCTCCAGAATTAGTTTGCAGTTTCTAGTATTTTCACAAGTTGGGTCAGGCTAGATTACTAGCTAAAACTAACTGCAAAAAAATATTTGTTTGGCTTTTCTGAATTGAATAAGGAAAAGACTAAAAAGACCATTTTATTACATCTCTGTTGTGAGAAAGAGGAAAGCCTCTTTCACTGGAAATTTTCTAGCTTGAAAAACTGAATATTGAATGCACCAAACAACACTGACACGTGAGCAAAGACAGATACGGCTAAGTAGTTAAGTGAAAGAGCATATAAAAATTTCCTGAAACATCTGATGATATTTACACTCATTAACCATTTTTGAGTAAGGAATCTCATATACATACCCTTCCTCCCTTCAGTTATGGCACGAATCCCTGTAACATTGCCACTGAACTCTTCCAGCAAAACCCAAGGAGAGTCAAGGAGATTAAAAAAGGCAAGTGGGGGAGGATAAGAAGAATAGTGAGAATACAACAATCCACTTTCTTTTTTCAGGGATGGGGGAGGGGATAATGGGCCAGTTGGGTGGTTCTGAGTGTGGTTTGGGATTTTTTATTTAATATTATTTTTAAATATTATTTATTTTATAATAAAAATATTTTTAATATTATTTTTAAACCAACACCGTTATCTCCTCTGGAAAACAGCTGACAAAAAGCACTGAAAAGTTAATACACTGACATTTTGCTGTATTGTCTACTTAAAACATACATGGTACTGAGATTTCAGCATACTAATTTGAGTGATGCCTGAAGAAACTACTTCTACAAATATAAAAAGTATTTCTTCAAAGGAAATCAGAAGTTGAATAAAATATAAAACTGCCTTTGTTATTTCATATTAGTAGGCTTTAACACATTGTCCCTTTAAAGCATTTTAAGTACAGTGACAGCAGTCAGCACTGAGAACTTATCTCTGCTGTACGAAGTCATGAACTCGGCCACATTTCTTCAGTGCACTCATGGCTGATAAGTGCTTTCACATTTACAAAGAACAGGCAAACAGGATAACACCAGGAGAACCAAGACAACTGATACTCCCCATTTTGATCTTACTCCAGCCCTATACCACACAGAGATGATACAGATATAATGAAGTGATAAAATAACAAATCAGACCATTTTTCTAATTAAAAGCTACAGGGCAAGTCTCCGCCAGCTGTTATAACTTTAATTTTGCACTGCAGTGAAGATAAAAGCAGCCTAAAATTTCAGAGTTTCAGTACATATTTTTTTTTTATTACTTAAATCCTTAAATCATTTAAAAAGCAACAGGTATCCTAAATCACACTATAGGATTGACAAATAAATATGAGCTGTATTTGGAAATAACAAAAAAAAAAAAAAAGAACAGTATTTCAAGAAGTCAGCTATCCACTCAAATTTTCATTCTAAGCTGTTTTGAATTAATTTGAACTACAGCCACAATTGTTCTTCATAACATTTTTCTCTTCTGGTTAATATTCATCAGTCATTTTTACTGTTACAGAACAAGTGTTTACACACAAAAGAAAGCATACAACTCCACCTCAGAATAAATTGAGTAACCAGGGTGTAATAATTAAAATGAACATACCATAATTTAATTGCAGCAGAACTTGGTTTTAAAGTATACAACAGTGTCTCATAAGTCAGTAGAATTAAGATCATGACATGGTAGTTGAGAAATGGCTTCTTTTGCTACTCAATTAATGTGTATAATTGCATGTTTTTAGTAAATGCTAGAAGAAGTAAATGACTTTCTGGCAAACTGAAGGGTCCAATCTTTCATACACCAGCTAACAAAAATAACCTCATATTAGCCATAGTACTGATCAAAGAATATTTTCACGGCACCAATCCTCCAGAAATCAAGTCTCTCAAATCTTTTATGGAGGTATATACTCAGTTTATTACTGTAAATATCAGTCAATTCCATATACATATGATCTTTTTAAGAAGAACAAATACCTGACAAGACTATGTACAGTGCCTTCTAGCTTAAAACAAGTTTTTACATGTTAAAGTTAATTCATGCTTATGGAAAATACGGACTTTTTTTCTTCTGGCCTTTTAGACCAGAGAATCTCTTTTAGACCTCACCCAAACTCGGGGTTTTTTGTGTGCTTGCATGTCTACCATTGAGTAATTTTAGGGGGAAAAAAAAACCAAACACACAAACCTACTGGCAAATCTAACTATGCCAGCAAAAAAATCCTCATGCAGTCCCAAGTTTTAAACCTACAGGAAAGTAAGTTTACCATTATGACTTATTCCGTTTGAGAAAACGATTCAAAGATAGCAGTACAAGGTTGCCCCATTGCTGTAACATTTGCTGAGATTTTGGGGAGGCTCTCCTTCTTTTTGGCAGTGACCAGCACTTCTCCCTCCTCTATACAGAGACTCAGATGTTGTTAGCCAGAGACAACGGTATCAATAACGTATCCGTATTACTCTATAGCAGTTCCTGCTGCTATGTGCTACGTTCTTGCCCTAGAATATAGTTAGATATTATAGATGTTTCAACAAATACGTGGACTCAAATTCCTGACCGTCTACCCAGTGATTTAAGGACATATTCCCCTGTTGAGGCTGAATTCAGCAGCCTCAATTCTACAACCATTTTATCTATCAACAAGAGAAATTATCTTGATTAACAACTTCACAGAACTTTTCATCTGCAGTACTTCAAATAAAACCCAGTGCAGCACTGTGCCATTAGTTCATTGTTTTCATACTAGGTAATATATTAGATCCTGTTGAATATTTTTAGATTGCTTAAAATAAAACAGTGCAAAGGCTGTCAAGGCAAAGACTTGGCTATGACAGCAATCGCAAAATAGACTTGGTTAGATCAAGAAATAAACGGTTCCTAACTAGAAATGCATGTAGAAATTTGTTAATAAAAATTCCAAATTTTATGGAAATTAAATTTCAGTAACAAAAAGCAAACCAAAAAAATGTTTCAAATTCACTGATCAATACTTAGCTTTTATCTGTGAACAGACAAACGCAGCTTATTTACAGAGAAACGTATCAGATACTGAACCAATTAAAAGGAGCTCCTTACATGTGTAAGTATTCTTTATAATGGATAATTTTAAGCTTATTTCCACAATTTTAATGGTTATTGAGCAGCTCAACATTTAGAAGGAAAAAAAACAGATTTCAAATAGTTTCACATGCCACCAACATCAGCTTTACAAGTTTGAGGGTATGTGTGTACGTACTTACAAAAAACCCTACCACAAAGAGCTATTCTGTTGTCATATTCAGTGTTTTGGAGGCTGGGGCAGCATACGGCTTTCTTGCTTGTTTCTTTGTTTAAACACAGCATTGAGGTGACAGAAATACTAGTAACTTCTTGTTTAGGAAAAGTTTTCAGTATGTTTTTGTTAGCTTCTAGTATTTATAAAACTTCTAGAAATGTAAACATTACTTGCAACTATATAGTTTCCTGGTAAGAGTAGACTGTAAATAACTTTAAACTACATTGTAAACATGCACTATAGGTGACTTCAAACTGGGCAGTTTACATTGTTTGAAAGTCACCTGTAGTCAAGGCTTACCAGGACGCAGCACGAGGGAATGGCCTTTCTGACCTACAAAATTAGGTGCAGCAGGACCCTATGCTCAGCGAGACGCTACAAAATTCTCACCAACACCATTCACCACTCCTCAACTGGCTCACCCTGGCCTTTAGAAGCCACGGCCATTTTTCCTCGCCTACCCCCATCCACACGTCTCATGGGCAATCCCATTTAAACAGCCCACGGGATGGGGAAGGACAGATCACGCAGGGAGAAAAAGGTGAAACTGCAGAACCCGGCTTTAAACCGGTTCCTGCTGCACCCCAAACTGGGTGTCACAACATCCTCTAATTCTAGCCTGGGATCTAGGTGTCACCTCCTCCAAGCCCTCTACTGCTTGCCGTCACACCTGCTCTCTTAAGTGCCACTAATAGGCCACTTCTTGCTTATACATTTATAAAATAAACGCCTTAGCTATCTGTTAAAACAAAAGAACATATTTAAGGCCAGTTTACTCAAAGATACGTGTCAGAGAGACTAGCACCGTGTCATCGATTTGCGTGCAGTCAGCCAGAACGCAGCCTCAACTGCCTTCACCCAGTCTAACCCCTCCATCTTCAGAGGGAGCATCGGGCCTCTCTTCCCACCCTTCTCCGTGCCCTCCTGCCTCCTCTTCACACTTCCTTGGGTGAACAAAGCGTTGCATGGCAAACAGAGTGTGGAGCCAGCACGACTCAAAACAGCACAGGTTCACCTTACACGAGCTGTGCTGCCATGACAGCTTGTTGTCAAACCAGACCATCACACCATCAACCCTCATCCTCCCATACACCAAGTTTACACGGCCACACATCTGCAAGTCAGCAGATCAAAAGGAAACTAATCCCAAGCCCCATCTTTCCTCTAAGAAGATTCACATAAAGCCAAACCAACTCACCCACAGGCCACATGGTGGCCACATCTAGCACTGGCAAACACCTGAGAGCCATTCAAGCAATGGAAATGCCCTCCTCTGCGGCTGCAGTAACTTAAATTGGCTTAATGGCACCGGCAGACGGTAAATGAAGCTCCAAATCAGAGTGCACGCTTCTGGGAGCGGCGTTACAAAGGCATCTTTCCATGACAATACTACACTATGACAGATGGGATCCCATCAGCACATGAAAACACGAGGCGAGTCCTGACTGACTCAGTTATCAGTACTAAAGTAATAGTTTTGGAAGCTTCCTATTACACATTCAGCAGGATCTGTGTTGCAAAAGGAAGAGCAGTGATTTCACCAAAACAGATGCTAATGTAAAGCAAAGCTGACACTTAGTGACTTATCCAACTCCTGAGGACCTAAAGATCTTCCAGCTAAAGAGGTCATACAATGACAACATAGACTCCAGAGCAAGAAGCAACTCCACAGCAGTGTTGCAGACCTCTGCATGCTAATCCAGATATTGCCAACCTTTACATGTAAGAGGATAAACTCTTTTCAACTCAGTTGTGTCAAATGCATTTCAGAAAGAGGGAACAAACTGCAGTAGTAAGCATTTTAAACAGGTTAACTCTCCCAGACATCCAACATGAGATCACAGGTCCTTCAACAGCCTTGCTTAAAAGCTTCCTCCCCTCAAAAAAAGGCTTGTTAAAAACTTTCCAAGAGTCCTGCTGCCCACTGACACAGCCACACCACAGACCATTACTTAACCACAAGATCTCAGCTCTTACGTAATGAAATAAATAGTTCTATGAAAGTGTCAGTTTACAACCAGGAGCAGGACAAATGGTCAAAAAAGCAGAGCAAATACCAGGAATGGTCACACTATGGATAGGAAACCAAACAGAAATCATTATTAAACATCCATCAGGTAGCTGTTGTTTGGATACCCCAAGCAGTATAGTAGAACTGGAAAAGAAAAAGACGACTGATGAAGGATGAAAAAAAGATATGGAATGGTAACTTCATAGCAAGTAGCTACAACTGGACTCTTCTGACTAGAAAATGAATAGTTGACAGAGGGTGGAAAAATCCTGCATGGCATGAAGAAGGTAAATTGGGACCAATTATTAACCGTCTTTTAATACAAGAGCTAGGAGATATTGAACACAACTAGCAATTTCAAAAAACAAAGGACCATAGCTTTTTCCACACAACATAGCGATTCCTTGTCACAAAGTGAGGTGAATGCTAAAAGCAAGACAGGCTGAAGATGTTATTGGGCACAATTATGGTTACAAGAATCCTCTTACAACACTAAATATCAGCAGATTGTCTGTGTGGACAGGCAGTACTCAGAGGAAGTCACTCACCTTGCTAAAAATCACTCTCCCCTGAGTGCCTGCTGTCAGGGACTGCATACTGGGCTAGGTGAACCTCTGCCCTGATCCTATGCAGATTTTTTCTGTTTTATTTTTACACACAGACACACCCTTTTATTTAAAAAAAAAAAAAAAATTAACTACCTTAAGTAAGGGCAAGACATCTACCTGGTTTGAAATGCACTGCTTACACCACCACCAAACTGATCAAGTAGCACTGTGATTTCTCAGGCAAAAGGGACTAAAGACTTCTGGGATCGCTGCATTCCAGGTACTTTCAATCCCATCCGAACCAGTTAAGCTCCACTTTGAAAATTTATACAAGTTTTATAACTGTAATATTGCATCTAAAAATACAAACAGACAAGCGATCTCTGAACCAACAGTGCCATGGAAGGAGCTGAATGCATAAAGGAAAGGAAAACATTTGGGAAAGAGGGGGTGAAAGCGAGAAAATAACTTCACTTTTAATTCCACTCATCTTCCATATAATTTGTCAATACATTTTAACAGCTTGGTGGGAAAAAAAAGATACTGAGAAGTCTCTTATACATACACGCCTACCTGCACAAGTGTCTCTTGCATATCACATGCAAATTGTAGCACATTCAAGGATAAAATATGACTGAAGCAACTTTTGCTGTTCTGACAGCAAAGGGCTTATTTGAGTTTAATTACTTAAAAGTATTTTAAAAAATTTTCAAAAAGCTCTTAATTTCTTCTACTACATGATTACAAATAAAAAAATTTAAATAGGCTTATTACAATTTTCTTATTTTTCTCCGTAAGTGTATTTAATTACAAAATCCTTACAAAACAAATAATATCTTCTACTTTATAATATCAAATTTCTGAGTTATAGTTGTCTTTGGGAGAGAATCTAACTATTTTATCAGGGGAAAAAAAATTAATCCCAAAATATTTACTCTTGCCTATTCATTTGTGACACCATAACTACTTTGCATGAGAAAGTCTGAAGAATAACTACTCCAATAAAGGACTTGAACTTGTAAAACATACAGCACTTACAGTACTCCTTTTTATACTTAACTATCCCTATGGTCTGAAAGACCACACTTAAATAACTTCAAGTAAGCTGATGCATTTCTAGAATTTCTATCCTTGTATTTTTCCTTTAGTATTAAAAATCCACACACTCGCACAGAAAGCATCCAAGGTAGTGCAATGCATACTTCCATCAGCTAGTTGACAAGCTGGCAGCATTTTTTTAAAAAATATTTTTTATGTATTTCAAACTGAAAAAAAAAAAAGACAAAAGAAAACCTGCGAATTGCTAAAAATAATATTTAAAAAATACAAGTTTCAAGTGATTGAGTTGTGAAAACAAGCTGAACTTGTTCTTTATCGAACTGTAGGAGTTGCAGATGAAAGAAGGTGCTATATAAGGAATAGCTAGACTTCAACAGAGAACGCGCTGCCAAAACATTTTGGCCTAGATTCTGACAGGCACGCACCCAAGTTGAAGGGTCATGGAAAGCAGCGGTGTAAGGAAACAATCTACAGAGACCAGAAAACATTACACTGGGCATTACAGCTGGGTTGGGGAGGGCAGGGGGGGCAGAGAGAGAAGCTGCTTAGGTGGGTTTTTCTTTTCATTTGAGATCTGTGGGGAAAGACAAAACATACAGCATTTCAACTATGTGCAAAGGAGGTGGAGATGATCTACCGGCACGATTTTCAAGACAGCAACAAATTGCAAGATGTATCTTGTTCCTTTCCCTAACTTGCTGCTCCTCCTCCTCTTGCCTCCTCATTTGCTTTCATGGAATACATTATGAGGAAGAAGAGATAACAAACATTGCACACAGGCTCCTGAAGAAGGCCAACTTTCAAGAAATTCATACTCTGTAATTTGATTAGATTCTTAATAAGCATATCAATTTTTCTATGAAGAACTCTGGATCTCGCCAACGTTCACATTCAGGAGAAGTACAAAGCATCATAAAAAGGAAATAAAAATCAAATTACAATCAGAGAGAGATTTGTGAGAGGTCCGGACTGAATTAACAGCTTCATTAATGGCAAAGAAAAATCAACAGTTTAAAATTCTTACAATTCAGACAATAAGAATACTAATAAAAAGGAAGCTGAAAATGAGTTAGTTTAAGGTGGAAAAGTACATGCCATTATATTAAGGTGAGGAGAGGGGAAAGCAGTCAAAGGAAGGTGCTTGAAAAATAGTACTCTTGTTAAACAGAGGAGATAACTATAAAGAAAACAGATGCTCCTGTGTGCTCCAAATACAGAAACATCTCATTGTAGACTACTGAGGGGCCCTCACTGGAACGGACATATGAATCCCAACCTTTGTGTCCTGCATTGACTAACACACAAAAACTCACACACACACATCAGGGACTGGTTTAGAATAAGGAACAAAAACAAAGTTTGTGGTAGCTATTAAATTCAGAGCCTTCAAACCAAGATTAACTGTAAGCGTTCAGTAGGGAATAGCTCTACATGTAGATATTGAATGTATTTAGTAAGAGTCAGAGCACCATACCTTAAACTGAGTACACTGAAAGCACCAGCTACTAACAAATCTACTTCTCCAAACCTCCAAGAAAACCTGAGCAAGTCCACAATTAATAAACCGCTGACTGGTGCAACACATCAGTATTTTTGCTGCTTGGCAATAGAAACTAAAGTCTCTAGTTGCTGACAAGCTATAAAGAAAAAAAAAATTAATCTCATGTTTCCTAGATACAATTGTTCAACTCCTTGACAAGCTTCACCTGCTCTGGTCAGAAGGATATTGAACATTCTTCTCCGCTTACCTAACACATACCCCACGGTACCAACCTGGCTTCTTGTACTTGCAATTCCGAAAAGGGCTGTACGCCCTTATGTATTTTCAACATGAAATACCACAGACCATGTAAGTTACCAGAACTTCCTGCTCTTCTTACGCCAGTGAACAAGCTCATAAAACAATCTTTACGTAAGGGTTACCTTTGGTATTAACATTAGCCTGACGAGCTGCAATAAAGCAAAAATCATTGGTCTGATTTCAGTATGGTTTTGAATGAAAAGATGGTACACTTGGGCATATTTTATTTTAGCTATTCCTACAACATACCAGCTGCATACATGGTACGCTTCCCCTAGTAAAGGGCTTGTAGGTGCTTACGTAATCTTACAATTTTGACACGCAGACATTAAATTATATACACCAAATTCAGCCACACAGGAGGATGTAATCTGTTCAGACCAGCACAATTTCTCTTACTGCTTCAGCACATCTCTTAATTGACGACACATCTCAAATATCTCAATTAAAAATTAATTTATAGGAGGACTGGGGAGGGGGAAGCCTCCTAACTACACATCAGTCCTTAGGAAAACTGTGCTTCCAAGTCTCATGAGTGTAGATACTTTTATTAATGACAGTTTTCAAATCAGCATCCTACGATAAAGGCTTCAAACGCTTGTCCAACTGATGCATCCGGTATAATTGCAAGTATTATTAA
>VXBL01004751.1:62709-96597 GCA_013400195.1 Aramus guarauna | reverse complement strand
GGGCGGGCGAGCGGCCGGCCAGCAGGGCGAGCGCCGCCAGCAGCGGCAGCGAGGCGGCGGCGCCAGCCCCCCTGCCGGCTCGGGAGCCGATACCGCCGGCTCTGTGAGACCGCCGCTCGCAACCCCGCGCCCGTGGGGAACCTGCCGCCTCTGGAGGAGAAGGAGGAGGCGAAGAGGGGCGAAAGGAAGAAGGCGCCGGCTGAGGTGGCGGGGTGGGGAGGTCGGGGCAGGGAGCACGGCCGGGTCCCGGGCGCTGTTTGCCGGGGAAAAGTCCGGCCGCCCCGGGTGTGATTCGCTGGCCGTTCCTGCTTTTGGAACCGCGTTACAGATCGGGTGGCGAGCGTTGCGTTATCGTCGTGCGTGAAGCAGCCTGGCTGTTATCTTCGAGCCAGGGTTTGTGTTTTTTCTTTGCTCCCCTCTAGCAACACTTGTCTGGCTCGTAATGCCAGTGAAGTCTCATTGATTGGAATCGAAATTGCAATAAACGGTATTGCCATTAATGCCATTATTAATTTCCACATGTAATAAGTAACCGACCTTTCAGACAGGTCTGTATGCAGCTGTATGACCCCGGCACCCCTGGGTTGTGAAGCAGGGTCTTCTCGCCAGATCCAGGCTCCAGGTATGCCAGATAATAAAGGCCTTGTGCTCTGCCCCCGAAAGCACTGGAGGTCCGTATGCTTCCGGAGCTTAGAACCCTAAAAAGCGTTTGGAATAATGGATAAAGGCACCAGTGCTGGAATTTCTGTTTAAATAAGCATAATTTCCTCCGATTTTTTTAACCTATTTTTTTATTATTTTTTTCTTTTTTGCATGGCAACTTGTAATTAGAGATGTTGTATAATGATTACAACAGAACCTGAAACCACTGGAAACTCACAGGTTTTATTGCAAACTCGAAATTCAATCCAGGTTCACCAAAGGTTTGCTGAGATTCAAAATCCTTTCCAGCCAATGTGTGGCAATTGATAGGTTTGCCTTTAAACCCCACAAACCCTCACGTTTTCACAGAAAAAAAAAAAAAAAAAAGGTTAAACACAACAATTTGCTTTGTTATGCAAACTAACATGTACTTCACACCCAAAAAAACTGAACCCAATGCTGAAAAAGCTCTACACCTGGAAAGTCCTGTACTTCATTTGGGTGCAATGGCTGAAAACCAACTTGCACGCTCACTGTGAACTATAAAATGATGTGTTTCGGTGAACACTGGCTCTTTGTTTGAATATCAAGAAGGTGGGAGTTGGGTGAGGTGGATCTCATGACACCCGGTGTTTCAGGATGGGCCTCATACTGGGTCCAGGTAAACATGGGAAATTCTTCTGAGCAAGGTGAAGGAAATTAGTGTGCTGGCCCGGCTTCTACATCACAATTTCTGTTGTTATGTGGAAATTTTTAATGAATAAGATGTACCAAATCATCTTGGTACAGAGGTGAGGGAGCACACAAGCACCTGATGCTGTCCTTTATGCTGGGAGCTATAGAGTCAACACTGTAAAAATGACTTCAAGCCAGATAGCTTGTGAAGGGTTTGGGAGGGGTGGGGAGAGGAGGGCCAATGCCTGCTTTCCCTTACCGATGGTGACGGTCTCACAGGTATCTCTGGTGACCATCGCTGCAAATCACCACAGCCAGACGGTGAGGGAGGTTGTTAGGTGATGGTGGATGTGCAGCACCAGGTCCCTGGTCCATTTTGCTGCTGTGAGGTGGTAAGTTCCACTGACGTACAGTCACCTGTGCTTTATCCAGATAGTTTCCATATCATCCAGTGGGAGTTTCCTGGGATTTTATCCTTTCCCATTACACACATTCCTATTAAAAGGCAATAAAGAGGATTTTGATTGTTATTCTTGTCTTGACTGGAGAGTTTGAGCTTAAGAGTTATGGGCGAGATGCACAGATGACCCCACTTCTCCTCCAGGTATGTAGTTCAGTCTATGTGTCCTACTGTACTTGGCATCCTGACAAATACTTAAACTTACACATCAGGTTTGAGATCATTTTTATGTTATGTGACATGAATGGATTTATTTTTGTTCCAGCCTTTACATTTTTAGAGGTCTAAATGTTTTACAGTCTTTTGCATTTTCAATTAAGAGGAAAGCATATTTATATTACCTCTTGCACATCTTTTAAAAACTGTCTTAGCAAACAACTTGTATGCTAAATGTAAGCCAAATATAACATTAGAAAGATGGAGAGACCCCACAGTAACTTCTTTCCCTCCAGCCTGAGGGGTATTTGGAACTTAAGGAAGGTACAGTCTTAATCCTGATAATTACAACCTCCAAATAAAGTGTCCAATAAATCTCTGTCAAATTCAAGATAGTTTGGTTCTGAAACTCTACTAGATGCCTCTACCCTCTTTGCATTTCCTGTTAAAACTTTCCTATTATACTTTAGGGTGTTGCTAAGTCCATCATAACATATTTTTTTAACACAGGCTATCATTTTATTTTGTTCATAATGACTGACAGATGTCTAGCATAATATATCATCTCACAGTAAAATATCTTAAATTAGCAATATTCCAATGCTATATGATAGAATTCATCTAACATGGTATTTTCCCATGGTATTTGAAAAGTATGTAAAATATAGTTATGTTATAGTAAAACACATATTCCTAACCAGTAAAAGTTTTTCCCTCCCCCCTTTTTTTTTTTTTTTTTTTTTTTTTTTTTTCCCAGGAACTTTTAACCATTCTCCTAGAGTGTGAGGGGATTTCAAGAGATTTAAATTAAATTTTTCGAGCCAAAAGATCAGATAGTGAAGGATTCTCATTATCCTGCTGCTCCCACCCAACTTTCCACCCCTATGCTCTTTTGCTTCCTTTGTGAAAATCTGCTCGTTTATTTTATAAGCCTTAGCAAGATCCAAGGGCTTGAAAATCTGGCTCTTCAAGGTTGGAGATCCTAGAGAAAATTGAGAAATGTATTGACTCAGGTTTTCGTGGTGTTATCCAATAATGCCCACGGCAGGGTCTTCATTGTATTTTGACTTCTGAAAAAAAATATTGCAGTAAAATGTACTGCAAATTTCAATTAAGTGTATTATTTTAGAGCATACTAATTCTACAGACAACCAGTGGCCAATGCTCTTGTAACAAACCATGGCCATATGGACTGGAGAGAAGGAGACAGTGCTGATGCCTTTGAGCAGGCTCCCCTCATACAGCTGCTTTTTCGATGCAAATGTGGGGCAGGTAGAAAGTCTAAAAAGGATGGGCATTCACTGCTGCATATCATGTGTGCACAGGCGGACTAGGACCATAGCTTCCAAAAGGTTAAACCCCACGTTAACCCACGTTAACCCAGCTACTTGTGGTACGTGATGGGCACAGGGCATGCAACAGGGGAACTCTCCTACCACTGTTGGTCCCCACAGACATCTCTGCAGCTCTTGCTCGTGTTCTCCAGCCCCTCCCCTGTCATCAGAGCTAGTGACAGGTCTGTGTGGTTACAGAGAGCTGTGTGGCATTTCCCATCCTGAGCCTCCTGTTCTCACTTGAGCACCATTCGCAGCAATGGCCACCTTTCAGGCTAGAACTATCCATTCTTTACCCAGAGAGGGGATATTACTTTGGTCTGCTTGTCATTTCTGCAGTTTTGATAAAATAGCCTGTGATTTTTTAAAATATAGCAGATTCCCTATTATTGACCAAATCCTGTCTTTTTTTTTTTTTTTCCTTTGAACAGACAAAATAGTTGACAACTGAAATATAGCACGGGAATAGCCCTCAAGAAGGAGTGAGGCATAGCCTTGTTCTGAAATAAATTGTTTTACTGAATTCCATCCCTTCAAAATCATATTGTACTGTGCATTCCTTATGTCAGGGTCCAGCCTAGAGAGAAACTGGTATCTGAGTTTGTCTAAACATCAAAAGAAACTGTTCTGTAAAAGTCTCCGTTTTAACAGAGTTTTGTTCGGTAAGGTGCTATTTGGCAAAAGCAAGGGACATCCAGAGCAGATCATTGGGAGGCAGCTAGTAGGTGAAGCACGAAATATCTATTGGTGATTATGAATGCATTAAACTCCTCAGAACTGTTTAGTTTTAAGCAAGTTATTGCAACAAATTTTCTTTATGTATGGGTTTAAGCAAATACATCTTTCCACATTACCTAGAAGCGTTGTGCTAGTTGTCTTCCACCCCCATGCCATTTGTAACAGCTTCACGCTCATATTCCTCATTAGAAACATAAGAGGAAACGTCGTTTTGTGCCATTGGGGAAGACACCAACAGGACTTCAGAAGTTTCTGAGGACTTGCAGAGGTGCATTGCTTTTCTGTATTGATTAGCCAATTCTTTCTATATTATTGTACCTGTACCCGCTGCTTGCAGTGGTTTGAAAGCACATAGAGCTTTAAAGTCCACAACACTAAAGCTGAGCTTGAACACAGTTGAAGGTGTTCGTTCAGGTTTTGGAACAGCTCCGAAAGGGCACTCAATGGGCCCTTCAAAGATTCATAAGAACTTGGAGAAAAATGGACAGATGGCCTTAGGGCATGTGTTGTCACTGAAGTACAGCAGACAAAGAGATCCAACAGTAGAGAACGGTTGAGTTGGATGAGGTCTTGCAGGTGTTAATCTGATGCAGTGAAAACTAGAAGCTGATAGAAAAATGAATGTAAAAGGATAATATATAGATGGGCCATCTAGAGAGATCATTTCAGCAACATTTTTGGAAGCTAAATAGTTGGCTGTGATCAGTAGGATAAATTACACAGTATTGCTTCTGTTCCCTTATTAGGTAAACCCACATATGTTTGTGGCTTAATTGGGTAAACATGCACATTTAAAATTCAGTGAGTAGAATGTTTGTGGAAAGTTAATGGATGAAAGAAAAAACCTGAAAGTAAAATCAATGTGATCCAAAATCATCCAGCTTTTACCCAGTCTTAGCATGTTGTGATTGGCACAAGCAACATGGCGATATTTTGTACATAAAAAGAAATGCAGAGCTTGGCAATTTCCTCTTGAGAACCTTTAAAGAGAATGCAGCTTGTGAACATTATCAAGTGATAGGCCTGGAAAGACTTAAATATCTCTTTGCTAGGCTTTTTTTTTTTTCCACAAGATTTAAGTGATTCGGAGGTCGCAGAGGAGACACCTCATACAAAACAGACATCAGAAATGCATTTGTAAATGTCAAACCCTGGCCCCATTACAGACAAAAAATTCGACAACTTCATTTGAATAGTGTGATTCATCTAGGGAGAGTAATGGCATGCAAGTTGTCCATGGCCTCAAGACCTTTCACAGTGCTGTTATGTCCAGTTGTGCTACATCCAGTGATCAGTTTATTAAGGGGCCTTGGAGGCAAATTAATTATTTAGAAGTACAACAAATTGAGAATTCAGTCTTCCCTCCCTTAATGGAAGTAGCATTCTTAAGATTACATTAGATCCTCAATACCAGACATTGCTGAACTCTTATCTGAAAGAAGACCTGTTTGAGAAAACCTTGAAGTGAAAAAAATAAGCTTATCAATCAAAAATTACTTGTAAGTAACACAGAGCTCTGTAGAGTTTAGCAGGTCTGCTGGGATTGGTAGTGACTTCGGTTTATCCAGGCATAAATCTCCAATCTAGATTACTGCAAAACCTGTTACTGAAATTAAAGAAAGTTGGGCTTGGCTTTGGAGAGCAATTACTCTCCCGATAATAATTATTGGTGTTACAGTGGTGTATTCAAAACTTTTATGGGATCCGAATTCTTTCATGTTTCCACCTCTTCTTTTTAATTGGAAATTGATACATGTGAGGGTAGCTGAGGAGTCTGCCTGAATATAAAATGATCTGAAGAAAACAACCTTGAGCATAAACAAGCATGACTAAGTGACAATATAAAAAACATTACCTGTTCCTCTGACACATTTACCCATTAAAAAGGAATACATCCAGGTTCTTGCTCTTAACCAAGAGAAGGCTATGATTTTAATAAGAAAGAGGCTCAAGAAGCCCAGTATATGATTCAACCTTACTTTCACAAATTTTAATGATAGCCAGGAATGAAAATTGGAATCTGCAATCAATCAGTCCATACTCAAGGGAACAAGAATATGATTAAAGACATTTCAAGTCCAGCACTATACTCACATTTATTTTTGCAATCTCACTAGCTATGAATTGAAGGAATATCTGGGGCCTGGGTATGTGCACTTCATATCTGTGTCTATGCTGCTCACGAGTGACAGCCCACCTGAAAAGGAAAGGTCACATCTGGCAGAGGTTTTCCAGCATTACCTGCAACAGGGCAGGGAAAGATGCTAAACAAAATATAGCCCTTTCTTCTTCAGCCTGCCATGTAAATTTGTCGGCTGCGTTAGGGATATATGACCTCTGAAAGAAGGAGGAATAGATATTGAATTATTTCTTCATCGCATATAAAATCAAGAAGCTGTTAATGCTCTGAAGATACTTTTACAGAAACAATTGCTAAAAATTCATGGGTGCCATCTTGTCTGTAGTTTTAAGCAGATTTCATCCCTGAGGGAAATTAATCAAGCCACATTAATACATACTCAACAGACTCACAAGTCATAACTGATGTCTGGTATAGTGATTGCTCATGTCATTCCACAAAAGCTTTCTCTATTAGAACAGTCTTTCATAAGCTGCTACTAAACTTCTCTTCCGAAGTGGAAAGTCTCATCAGATAAATCTTACAAACTCATAAAGGCTTTGTCTCCGGGGTCCAACAGCTATTTTCTGGTTGCTCTTAGAATATTACCGCCTCAGTTCTGTTTACTTTAACTCCAAGATTTCAGCGTGACTTTCAGATATCTACCATAAAGCCCTATGCTTCCACTTTTATGTTCCTTCATTTCAAAGCTGAAGTATTCTCTTCAATTCACAGTTTTTAAAATAAGCTACTAAAATGGAAAAGGCTACCTACTCCAAGAATACATGTGTATATATCTTATCTGAAGTAGGTTAACTTCTGCCCGAAGAGTTTATTGGCAGTTGAATTACCATACTCTGTCTTTGCTGGATGGCAAGTGACTCACTCTGAATTACTGTATGTCAGGATGTTGGAGCCATGTGCAAAGTTATTCTATTCTTCTTTTTTTCCCTTTGTTTAGTTCTAAATTTAAAACTTGCATTTCTTATATCCAGTATAAGTTGTGTAATACCTGGAATATTTCTTCTTTCTCTAGAATAAGTTTATAGGAACAAATCAGAAAAGATGGAGAAAACAGCATTGTGAAAGACAATGCTATCTGAGACAGGATACTGTAATACATTTAATAATAATTTTATTAGAGTCTGGAGAGTGTTGAAAAGTAAAAACTTTGTAGAGCAGAATTAGTGGGGTTTACCCAGAAACTTGTTATAGAATTTTTTTTTTTTTTCCCTGAAAAGAAGGTTCACACAGCCATTTATGTGGGAAAAAGGTTTTACCTGACTCAATCATTCATTTAGTTTTAAAAATGTATTCTCCACTGGATCCTGAAATTCTTTTCATTTTAAAGGAGGTCCAAGGAATATGTCTTTACATTTTATGTAGAATAATCTGTCACCTTTTATAATGAACTTGGCTGCTTTTTTTTTTTCTGTCTGTAGTAGGGTGATTCTTTATTATCATGGTTATCACTTACTCAGCTGAGCTGCATTACTGTCCGTTTTATCTAGACAATGACAGACGAGGGACAGAAGAACAGTTCAAGAATACTTATGGCAAATGCAATGCCAACCTTCATCAGCTGTGAGAAATGTGTTGTACTACATTACCATCCTTTTATGTGCTGTAAATAAGCCCTTCACACATCCTTTGTTTTGCCTAACTCCGTCCAGATGCCACTTCCCTCAAACAAATCACAATCCTCAGGTTCTCAGCAGTATTCGCTTGCAGATTGAAATGTGTTTATGGATCTTCCTGTAGCCTACAAGAAGGTAGTTTCTCCAGGTTCAACGACTGGATCGATACGTCTTCTTGTTGCAGTCTGCATTATCCTACCTTGTTCTTGAGCTGTCGTCTCTTCTGGGTAGAGGCGTTTTGGATACAAAGAGGAACCCTACATCCTTATAGTACTGACAGCAATAGTAGCATTGATATAGTTTGAAAAGCGGTGTGCCTGTCTAAAGGACTGGCCGTTTTTCATCTTGAGCTTGCGTTCGGGTAGCTTATTATTTTCCTAAGTCAGAACTGCCCCAGCAGACCTGAGGCAATCTGTAGGATCTCAGCCTGCTTTTCTCCACCTTCCAGTTTATTCCTCTCCCCTCCTGGCTGCTTATCTTCCGAGAAGGGCAAGGTTCTTTTCTAGGCTGAGACACCTCAAGGAGGTGTTTAAGAATGAATCTGACCCAGAAAAGTATACCATAGTAACTTCTAGTGGCCCTGATCTTGAGGCTTTCTAAGTCAGCAAGATTTTGGTCTCCAGGAAATTCCAAAATTCTTTTTTGGGTGCTATTCACAATAATTTGGCACATTTGCCTAATTTTTGGTGTCCCAATGAGAAGCTAGTTGTTTACTCCTCTTACAGTGCCTACCTCAGTGCCAGCACTTCATGACTGTTGACTACGTGGCACCACCATAATGATAGCACTAGCGCTAGCACCACTAAAACAACAATATCATTAAATCATTTTCCCAGAGAAGATTATAGACAACAATGAAGTGAAAGAAGAACACTACAAATATAAATGATGTTAGTCTTGGAGAAAATCACTGGTTTATTCCACAGGAAGAGAAAGACAACAATTGTCAGAAACCCTGCAGTCCCTACAGATGAAGGGTTAAAATTCGCACGAACTCTGCCTAACTACAGGTTTTATTTGGACAAAATATAGATTCAGAGAGAACCTGTCCTTGCACAGCTGAAATGCCCTTTCTCCTGTTTCCTCTCCCACTGGAGTAATTAGCTATGGTAGCAGTTCAAAAGCGGTTGCCTGGCATTTATGATTAGAATTGTTAATTCCAAATTGCTAAATATTTCATTTAATAAGGAGTATAGTCTGCTTAAAATCTCACTTCTGTCTACATTTTTGCATTTGAGGTTACAAGTAACATCTACAAATTATTGTACCTGGGAGATTATGTTCCCCCTATTTTTCAATGTGCTCACATGATGCATTTTATAGCACTTCAGGTCGAGTTATTTGATTGTTTTCTTTATATAATCAATGAGAGCCCTGTCCAGCAACACTGGCTCTCCACGTGGTACTGTGAATAGTCCCACTGAAATCAGGGCCTCATTCATCATGTCTGATGATAATGGCTTGCTAGATTGGGCCAGACCTCATAACTTCCCCCCTCTCCCTTTTGAGGGTGCTTTCAAACCATTTTGAAGAAAAAAATGCATATTAAAACACCCAAACCAGTAAAAATACATAGTACCCATAAAAATTGATGAAATGTCAAGATTTAGCTTTTAAGGCCACTAGAAGGGATCATTTGTTGGCTTTGTGTGTAACACGGTCAGTAATAGTGTCATCCAACAATACCCTCTGTTAAGTGACCACACTTGAGCTCAACTAAATCAAAGCTCTGATAAGGCGTTCAGTCTTTATTTTTGAAGAGTCTGCATCTTAAAGCAACACTTTGCCTCATAATGGATTTCAATGACTAATCAACTTAATTTTGAAAACGTGTCAAGCTTTAAGTTCCAAAAATTGTTCTTGACAGTATCTCTCTAAATTAGTCTGTGCTTTTGCCTACACTAATTATTGTTTTATCTGTATACTATAGATCTCAGAGGGGGTTGTCAGTAATAAAATTATTAAAAATATATTGTTAGCAAGCACTTAAAATTATTTTTACTGTAATTTTTTAATCATCAGCTGTCAGCAATTTGAGTCATGCCAGACTTACAATGAAATCTGCATTTCTAACACCTGGAGAAGATAGGTTATTCTATTGGCTTGTGCTAACAAAGAGTTCTCCAACAAGTCTTTGGGATCAGAAAGTGGAAGCCTACCTATCCAGTCATAAATTATAAGCAGTCTCATTAATTTATTTCAGGTTAGCACATGAAGGGGTTTTTATAACCACGGTTGCTATAAGGCAGGTAGAGTGTCTAGCAGCATGCATGGATTCCAGAGAGGTTTGTGATCTTCTCATCCTGCTGTGTTCAAAGTTTTAAGGATTGTCTTGAAGCAAATGTTTGATGGATAGCATACAGTGCTCTTCCATCCAGCACTGTGAGTCATAGCATTGTGTATTGTACCAGTTTATTCAACTTCCACAGACCAGCATATCCCACACAGAGACCTAAGTGTGTCTTTTTCCTTTCTCTAAGGACAAACTTTCTGATTCTACTTTATATTCTTTATCCACAGCTTGTGAAGTGGAATAGAGTTCCAAATGTGGAGATGGTGACTTGACTCTGCTTTTTTTTTTTTTTTTTTTTTCAAGTGGAGAAATAAGCCTTGATTAATGATGAGTTTCTGTTCACAGTGTTCTTTCTTTTAAAAGGCAAAACCTGTTCCCTGTGTGTGTGGAAGATGACAGATTGACAGCCCTGGGAGACTGAAAGCCCTCTGTTTATCCCCAGTACAGATACAACAGAACTAGTAAAAATGCAACTTTCCGTGAGCTACCCTGCCAACGTATTTCAGTCCCGATCTACATGGCCAGGGAAACATTCAGGACGCTAGAGGTTATTTTAGTTATCTAGGCTATGCAGTCCTTTCTCTTTGCCGAAGCTACCCACCACTGTGATGGCAGTTTCTGTGATCTGGATGTCTGAGAACATCATATTTCATTGAGGGGTCATCACATGGTAGTGACTTTCATTTAAGACTGATCTGGTCTGAGTTTGAACTGCGTTTCATAGATAAATACCTTAATGTCTTGTTTCCAATCACCTGAGCCTTCCAGCTACAATAAGTGTCCCTTACTTGCAAGGAAAAGAGAGGTTATGTTTTGCATTTGTTTGGCCAGGGAAAGGGATTTTAGCTGATGACACGTGGGGCTGATGACATTCGTTTCAGTGCTTTGGTGCCTCTTTGAAACATGGGGATACACCATGAGTTTTTTGTGACTTTTCTTGCGTGGCTATAAAAATCAGTGAGTTCAGAGGGAATAGCTGGGGGAGCAGCCTGAGCACGTGACAGTGAATAACACAGTGAACGAGTGGTTATTTGCACACTGGTTATTGCAAGAGATTTTCACAGATGCAGATTAGGAAGATTATAGATTGTAAAATGCTTTAGTACCAATTTGGGAAGTGGTATGTTGGAGATGTAAATGAGGAGATACCATTAATGATCAGTTTCTTAGCACATTCCTGTGTCAAGGAAGCCAAAATTAAACCAGTATTCTGTGGCGGGGATAGGAAAAGGAGCGCGCTGGCTGGACATACGGCTGTCTCAGGACAGCAGGCGTTGGCGAGGGAGAGGATGCAATTGAGGCAGGAATACTCTTGAGATCAAAGAGAAATAGAAGGCAGGGAAAAAACATGCAGAGGAAAGGTGACCAGACAAACTCCTTGGAATCTTTCTTCATTTCCTATGCCTGGCATTGAGTCATACTGCAATACTCAGAAAGTGAGTTTAAGATTATGTGACTGTGGTGAATTTTGGTCAGGGATCTGCTCAGGAAGTCCAAGTGAAATACACTTCCGCCCCTGCTCTGCCCCAAGAATAAGGTTCTGTAGAGGCCTGGTGCAAGGAATTCAGCAGTTGCAGAAATTCCTGAGGGGACATTTGGTCTTTGTGAACATGCGGTGAAGTGCTGCCTTGCACTACTACAGTGGCAGTATATGATTAATATTGCAATTAATAGCTCATGTTTCTCCCCTGTGCACCCAGATACTGAGCTGTCTGAAACCTGATTCAAGAGATCTTGCTGCAGCTGCAGTGTTCTTGATACAACTCCCCTGTGCTTTTATAACACCGTAACTAATATTTCAATGCTACTCTGTTCCCAAAGTCCCCAAATCTTATTTTGTATTTTGCCCTCCCCCCTCCTCTACAAATAACATTTGCTGCAAAGATGTGAATATTCTCTCCGTGTCGATGAAGGTCTACCCAACACTGGGGTCTGTTATTTCTGTATTTCCACACTGAATTCTAGAGCATGACAGCAATTCCCTCTGTCCTCCAAGACAAGGATGGAACTCACACCATGAAAGATTGAAAGAGTTTGTGTGGTTGAAGGTCCTTCACAAAATCTTTCCATTCCGCTCTAGAATCTACAAAAGCCCAAACATTTCACATATATGCTCGATGGAGAATTTTGACACTGTTTTCATGTCCTGTAGGATTTTGGGAACATTAAAGAGCTTTCTGGAGCATGTTTAGTTACTCACTAAAAGTGCAAATTCAGGATAGCTGGGGTTTTTTTGGTAGTTTTGCTGAGGGTTTAACTCATTGGATACAGCTTTTTTTAATGGCTCCCTGAGAAATATGCAAGATACAGGCTGTGAATTTGCTCTCCTACCAAAAGGGGTTTGTTTTGTCCTTCAATGGCCAGTACAAATATCTTCATGCCTCATCTATGAACATCATGTCCTATCAGGAAAATCTCTTTTCTCAGTAACCGAGAAAAATATTTGCTCTGTTTGCAATTTCATGTGCTATCATATGATAACAAGACTGTTATTTGAAAAACCTCTGTTGATTTTCGTTCTTATAATTACAGTGCTTAGTTGTCTGTTGAAATGTTCTTCTGTCCCTAAGGCCATTTTTATATAAAGCCAACCCCAGTAACAAGTATTTTTATGCCTTATTTGAATTGCTATTACCATATGAAGTTTTTTGCTATTTGTAAACTTTTATATCAGTTCAGTTAAAATTTGAAACATAAATTTAGTTCAACTAGCATCATCTGAAGTGTATGTGCTTCATTTTTACATTCATTTTGTCAGCTATACATCCCCCATACCATATGGTATGATACTCTCAAAAAGAAGCTAAATCTTTTCTGCACAGTAATTGTTTTCATTTCTATTAAAAGAGAAAGGCACAAATAATAGGTACAGCGAAGGCATGCAATCTTTGGCATGTCACTAAATCCTTGATGTCTATTAAAACCCCACCTAAACTTGCAATTCCCTTGACAGAGCACGTAGGAAGGCCTTTCTCCATCTGCTGTTTTTGCTGATGAGATGCCAAATGTCTTTACAGATACTCTCATAGAAAAGGAAGGAAATGCAATTACAGGAATCATGATCTTAAAAGTACCATTTGAGGGAAACAAAAAAAAAAAGGTGAAGTGATTTTATATATGCTAGATCACCTCAGAGAATGATTACAAAATCATTTACAATAGAAAAGGGTGATAACTGATTTTTATATATTGGTGTATATAAAAGATGATGTTTGAAATGTCCATCATTCTCTGCTAATTCAGCTGTCCTCTTGCTTTTAAATTTACAGTTTAGCACAGAATAAGAAAATAGGTTTTGCCAAGTTTAAACAAATCTAGTACAACTAACTGAATCTGATTTTTTTAATGAGAGCACCAGTGCTTTGAATGCTGTGAAAATGTTAAAACTTAAAATCATCCTAAATATTTGCCTCAACTGCGTCTAGAACAGCTTTTAACAGTGGCATTGTATTGTTAGACGTATGCACGCAGATGTGCTTTCAAAACAACAGCAAATTGTTACAAAAGACACACTACTTGTTTTGCTCGTTTGCAATGCACTGGTATGGAATTAAAGCATTCCCTTAGAGACTGAAATGATAATTACACCTTTTTTTTTGGTAACATGTCAAAACCAAAATGTCCAGAGCCAATCAGCTGGCATCTTTTGACATTTTTGTTGACTTCTTTCCCCACCACCCCGGAGAAGTATACACGACAGACAGGATTCAAGCAGGTTTAGACAGGGATTTCTTTCATATTCACAACCGTTTGCTTGAACTGAAGTACAATCTTAAAAGCATCAAGTTGCTGAAAGAGTGTCTATGAAAATAAAACTGTCTTTGTGAACCATAGGTGATACATTTTCTGTGTTCTCAGATACAGGTGTAAATTGAAACAGAGTAAAACTAGCAAGAGCAAACAGGAAAAGAATTAAAACACTATGTCTTTGTTGTTTCATTTCCTTTACTACAGCGTGCAATCAATACTTTACAACAGGGTTAATATGGTCTCTTCAAACATGCTATTATTCTTTCAAAATAGCACAATAACTTTATTAGTTATGCTGTCTGCAGTCTTTCCAATGTGACAGGCTTGTGTGGGTGTTCAGATTGTAAGTAATTTTCTTGGTGCCCTCTGTTGGAGTGTTTTCCGTGAGTGCTAACAATAGCAACTAGCACCACACAGCTGCAGGAAATTTGAGTGGTGGAAGTTCTAATTCTAATTAGTATAATTAACACAAACAAAAAAAGTCCCACACTGAGAGACTTACTATTTCTGCTTAGTAGTTATTGAATATTCAGATTCCACATCTGCCGGTCCTTTACTATTCAAGTGAGGTTGTAGTGGTTGATTTATTATGTTTTTCCAGCTTCAGTGACATTTAGGTGCACTGAAAGGTATTTTAAAACAGCCTAGAGACTGATCCGGTAACTACTTGTTTGTATTCCTTCTTGTACCTTACTTTTGGAAAGCAGCTGTTTCGTAAGTAAATAAATGTGAGTAAGCATTGGCCCCGTTTAGTGTAGCAGTGCCTCCTGCTTTTGGTTTCAGATGAATTTTGTGTTTACAAGACAAGAATAGAGATTGTTTCCTTTGCAAGAGAATCGAGATTGAGCAAGTTTAGAAATAATCCGTGTGACCTGCTACAGCACTATATTGAATGCCTCAATCGCATGGTCAAATGGCCTTCGGGAGGGGAGGAGGAATGCCATCAAACCTATTGTTTGAGGAGATTTGAATATCCTAGTGACTCACTTCAGAATTGGCTTGGTTCCCATGGTCCCAGGGACTACCATCCTAGGGAACTTTGTCAACATCCTAATCCTGGGAAAAAATCTTTCTTTTTTTTAAAGCTTGCTCAGGTCTTGGTGTTCAAACCACTGCACATCACTATTTCTGCTTGTAATCCAGAGTACCAGTATCCTGGCAGAACACTTTTTCATTTTTCTTTGGTGATATGCACCGCCTTGGTAAAAGGGCAGAAATGTGATGGTCTTGCTTATGATGAGAAGTACCCTAGCTACAAGTAGCTGCATTTGTGTAGCAAAGTGCTACCCAGTACTACTTTGCTATGCAAAGCAATACTCAGTAGTATTCAGTACTACTGAATAAAAGTGTTACCTATATGGCTGGTCCAAGTGGAAAAAATATGGCAGAAATCATAATCCGAGAGGGGATTAGTTAACACAGAAAGGACAGATATGGGTAGTGCTTATGAAAATGGAAGAATTGAAGAAAATGTTATCTTTTGCAATTAGGTTGGTGTTGGGCAATCCGGACTGCCTCATCTGCCAAAGGTAGAAGTGGTCATATCTGCAGAAAGTGATAATTTTTCTATCCCTTTCCTTGTCAAGATTGAGTCAATCATCATGTGACAGACCACCCATGTGTAAAAAGATATATGTCTGGTGGGAGCTGATATGGAACCTGCAGGTGGGCTTATTGGCTTTGAAAAAGAAGTAATTTTCCATTCATACTTGCTGGAGAGGATAAGGCCCTGATACTTTTCAGATGAGCTGTAATTAGGCCATTATTTGAGGTCTCAGATACTGCAGCTGATAACCGTGCAAGTTATAGTCTTTTGCTAAATTGCCCTTTCGTCTTTCAGTCTGGCGTTATGTCTGGATATAGCACTGAATGAATCACTCGTGTTAATTAATAGTCAACTTATTAGCTGCATGAGTTATTTATATTTTTTTCTCTCTATGTCGGCCTCACATCAAATAGATAGCTATTATTAAATAGTAAACTGTTTTATAGAAGCATCCACTTACAGTTAGGTACTGTGTAATATGTATAAAAACACAAACTCACAAAGCATAGAAACTAAAGAAAAATAGAATTAATGACCCTATTGCTCCACTCTGAATCTCTGTAACATCAGCTCATTCTCAATACTGGAATTTTGTTTCTGCAACTTACCTCTTCCGTAGAGGTTTCTTATTCTTTGTATGCAGTCCAAAGAACACGTATTTCTTCAACTACTTTTAAATTAAACAGGTATAACATTTATAGTAGCCCTTTGGATGTAAGAGGATCTAACTTTGGTACTTACATAATTACATATGTCACATATGTACATTGTTCAATTAAAACATTTTGAAATATTAATTTGGAGTCCAGTAGTTCATCTGTGCTTCTTTTCAAGTGTTTCTTACGTGATCACTTACCGCTAAGTAATTAGCATGAATCAGCTGATCTGAAATAGAATAAGTAGTCCTTGGTATGAATCTCATAAAAAATTACATATTCCCTAAGAACTACAGAGAAAAGAAAGAGTTAAATATACAGAAGAATGAAAAGTGCACAAGCATCAGTGAAATAATAAGTATACGCTCTCATACACACATTTTCTTACGAGGAATTGTAAGGAGCTTGGGAATGAGAGATCAAGATGCTTGCAAGAGTCTTCTGAAGGATGTAAAATAGATGGGACACCATAAAAAACCTGAGAGCTGGAAGAAAAGGGAAAAGCTTACCAGATTTTCCATGGGGTTGGAAGAATATGAAACAGCAGTGAACAACAGAAGTGGGAAGGCAGCGGGACGACGGGACCAGGCTTTTGGCTTTTTTCTGCTGTGGAACTGAACGTGCAGCAAGGACGGAGAGTCTGGTAGCAAAGACAGGAGGAAAGAGGTAACTCCAGGGGAAGAGCCCTGGAGAATTTCATCTGGGATAAACAGAAAGGCAAAAGATTGAAAAGACCTGTTATAACAGAGTACTTTAAGAGTGGAACAGGACACAGGGCCAGCGCGAATGCCCAGTAGCTGAGGTGTACGCTGTAGTGCTGGGGGAGCACTGGACAGAGAATCACCCTTCTAAAGCCCTACGCAAAGAGTTTGTTAAGATGGTATTTTGGTTTTGGTTAATCAGGGGAATTGTAAGCCAAGTTCTGACTGATCAGTCCCGTCAGAAACCTGGCTCTGTGTGTCAAGTGTTTACGCTGCCTTAACAGACAGACACATCCCGACTGTATAGGCTTTTGTGTTTGTTCTCCCTCCAACTGGTGATATCCTTCATCTAGAGGAGATAAAAGCATGAGGTGAGAACTGTTAAAATGCATCTAATTACACTGCATTTACACCTGCAGTTAGCCTGATAGAGGTCATACAGTTAAAAAAATGCAACAGATAAAGAGAAAATATTCTCATGTTTTTTGGGGTTTTATTCTCCTTGTATGGCTGCTTGCATGGACCTCTGTCAGGACGTAGCTAACTGGAGCTGAAAGTTATCACCACCTCACGTTCACTGTGGCACGGAGTCATTCAGGTAAGTGCAGATCACCTTATCTGATATCACCTGAAGCAGCCCAGGTTTGCAGGGAAGCAGGTGAAGCATGTCCCGGTGATCCACACCACCAGCTCTGTAGAGTGCCGGGAGGTGCCTTAAAATACTTCATCCATTTGAAAGTGAAGGTGTATCTGTGTCTTATGCCGTAGTTGTGGTGGTGGAATACTTTATGGTTTGTTCCTCTTTCAGTCTCGCAGTAGCCAGTAATAAATAACTTCAGTCGGCAGCAGTAAAGATAGAAAAATAAAATTGTAGCTAGTACACCATATGTTGATTTGCAACTAGGATGCAAACCCTGCCTTCAATAACATCTGTGTAAAACAGCTCTGCTATCCAGCTGCCATCACAGTTTTCTCTTTGGAAAATGGAAAATATGTTTCTACATCTGAGTTCATTTGAGGTACACCCTCCAGAGGGGCCAGTTCTAGCATTATGTGTTCTGAAAGCTGCTGCCAGTCATCAGTAAGACTTCAGATGCTCCAGTACCACTTCTTATATAGAATGTCACTGTACTAAATATTTGGTGTGTGCTTTCTGTGAAACAAACCTAATTTTTGACCCCTTAGGTTTAGACACAATACACATATAGCCCTGACATTGGTTTTCACTGAGTATTTACTGTCACATAAAACTGATCAGTGAATTCTGTGGTTTCATGGCAGGGATAAAATACTTAAGTAAGTAAATGAACAGACAAAGATTGTGAAAAGCCATGAACTTTCCAGAACTGAGGTTTTTAGGCTGAGAATTACTGTATTGTAGGGAGTAGTTTTAGAATGACTATAGAAGTGGGTGTAACAGTTCTGCAGATGAGCTGGTCACAGCATTTCAATATTTTATTTTTTTTTCTGTTGAAATGTGTTGTTTCACAAGCGTGCCATTTCAACCCATTTTGAAAGAGGCATTCCCATCATGAGGTGGTCATTAACATGAGCACCCATCATGGAGGAGCTCTAAGGTCAGTTCTCTTTTCTGATGACTCAGAGCAGAGGATTTCACACATTTGAATTTCACACATTCAGAAATTCAAAGAATTCTGAATAATCCACACATTAAACTTGTAGGAGAGATGTCTCTTGTCCCATGTTAATATTACAGCAAATGGAATCATACCTGTGCCTGGTAAGTCCAAACACCATACCATGCACATGAAAATGTTCAGAAAGTGTTTTTACCCTGTAGGACCAGAATCATATTTTTAAGACACAGTCATTACATTAAACTAATTTAATAAACTATAAGTATTAGGACAGTCAGGGCTACATCTGAATTTCCTCTTTCCAAAACACAGGAAAACGTGCGGTAATAGAGATATTGCCTCTTTGTCATCTTCTAGAAACAAATATATCCACTTCTACTTATTGCCTGTGATCCTTATTGCAGGCATTTACACCATGCACGTTTCCATGTCTGTCTTTGCATGCTGGTTTTTAGGATCATTCAAAACAAAAAAACCCAACCTCAAACCCACAGAGTTATTTGTTTTTAAGCTAAACTCACCTCATGCTACAGTTACTCTTCAGGTATCAGTTTATTTTAAATGGAGCTATGCAACAAATGTTATTTATTTAATAAATGCAGGTCAAACAAAACTGTATTAGTGTGGCTTATGGGATGCATTAGTAGTATTACAGCATCTCAGAGCCTTGTCATGAGTTAGAGCCACGTGGTGTTTCATGCTGCATCCTACAGGAGAAAAGAACCCCTTCTTCAAAGGTGAGAAGGTCCAGGACACAGGCAACCAAGCACGTACAAACAGGTCCGGAGGTAAAAGGAAATAATGCCTCAGTGACTGAACACCAGTTGCCCAGCTGGTTTCAAGGGTACCTCCATATAAAAGAAATATTGGAACTGCTTATGTACTTTGAGTTCTGGTTTTCACATTCTCTGGAGAGGAAAAATAACTTGGAAGCAGATTTATCTGTGCCTACAAGTTCTTGATTGCGTTTAAATTCCTTTGAAGACCAGAAGTATTTACAAAATACCTCCTCCCTTCCTAATGTGAAAGGGAGCTTTTTGCTTATGCTGCTATTCCTTATTTTGTACTTCCAGACACTTTAGCTCTCAATTTGCATGGAATTTCTAATTTGTTTCTATGTAGAAATACCTTCAAATTGCTAAGGGGCTGCAAATTGTGGAGAAAAGAAGGATGGCATATCAGTTTATTGCTGCTCCTGATGGTATTTGTGATGAGATGCCAATGACAGGCTGGGTAAGGTCTGTGGTGTCCCTGCTCCCACTTTCTGGCACTGCTGAAGCTATAAGGGAACCCCCAGGATGTCTGTGTGCTGCACAGGAACGTGCTGTCCCCACCCCTCCGTACACTCAGTGCACCCCCAAACGTATACGCACAGATGGCCCCAAGCTCAGCTGGTGTAAATCAGCACTGCCCATCCGGCAGACTGTATGTACTCACTGTAAATAGATGCTGTGTGTAATATATCCGTGTCAGTGTAAAACCACATGCCTGCAATAAGAACTTAAATCTATAAAACTCAGGCAAGTAAAATTAAAGTTGCAGTCACCTGCTCCCCTTGACGTACAAAATATGGTACTTCATTACGTGTTTATTTTTAGTACATGTACAATGCAACATGAGGGACGTAATGTTGCCATGGGAACCATAACTTTGAATTCCTGACTTTTTATGCATTCATTTTTTTTCCTACTATGTTTTACAAAAATAATAATAATAAAAAGTGTATAGAAAGATCATGGACAAAAAATATTGGACAGAACTCCACTCAGCGGTGCACTAGTACAATTACAAGTTCAACAAGGCCAAGTGCAAGGCCCTGCACGTGGATCAGCACAATCCCAAGCACAACTACAGGGTGGATGGAGAATGGATTGAGAGCAGCCTTGAGGAGAAGGGCTTGGGGGTGTTGAGTTATGAAAAGATCGACATGAGCTAGCAGTGTGCACTTGCAGCTCAGAAAGCCAATCATATCCTGGGCTGCATCAAAACCAGTGTGACCAGCAGGTCGAGGGAGGTCTGCTCTTGTGAGACCCCACCTGGAGTACTGCATCCAGCTCTGGGGGCCNAACTAGATGGGGTTTGAGGTCCCTTCCAACCCAAACCATTCCATGATTCTATGATTAACATCATGGTGAGAATAACAAACCTAAAATAGTGACTGTCTTAAATAGTAAACAGAATTGGCAAAAGATGATGAGTTTGAACACAACTAAATGGAACCGGCAACTAGATCTCATACTGCTGCATATGTATGTCTCAGATTTTATATATCTGCCCAAAATTTCATTGAACTAGCACCTGAGTATGATCATTTTTCTGCCGGTCTGTTGCAATGGAAAAACAATAGCTATCAAAAGGAACAGAAAAAATGGATCTATACTCCTGCGTGGAGATTCAACCCAAGCTGCTGAACATGGTAAAAGGTTATTTTTTTTATATGTGTTGATTTTTTTAAAATTCTTTTTTTCTCTCTCAAAACATATTTATCCTGAGGCAGTTCTATCTGTCTTTACTGCACGGTCTACACTGTAGCCTTTAAAGAAAGAGTGTTATGACCACTGTACCATTTTGTAACTCTAGAAAGATAAAGACACAGCAGCAGATATGTTAATAGACACTTTTAAACTTATCGTTGCTCATTAAGGAGGAGATTCTTCATTCAGCTGTACATTCAGACTGCCTGAAAAATGGAGATTTCACTACTATCCTGTGGGCTCCGGGGAAAAAGTACCTGAGACCTATAACTTGTCTCTAATTTCTCCAAAGGAAGGGGCTGATACTGATGGAGAAGGTTCATTGCTGTGCCTTCGATTTTCAGCCAGACATAATCCCTGCCTGACATAACTCCATTTGTGTGAATTTTACACCTTACACAGTTAACAGCAACATGAAGAAAGTCTGATGCGGAACCTCAGAAGATATTTACAAACTCTGGACAGACATGCAGTGGCCTTGCTGTGCCTATAATGCTTTGGCTGGTTTCTAAGAGTTTCTGAAATGCAGTGACTAATAATTTACAGGGAATAAACTGTTTTACAGACTACTAGAAGCATACTAATTGATCCCTATATAGTGCATGGGTATAATTGACACGTTACAGAAAACTAGTGCTTTATTACTTCTGTGCTTTATTGGACGGCACTGTCACCAAAGAACATCCCAGGTGGAGATAAACACAACCTTTAACATAAAAGGATACAAAAAGTTAGATGTGCATAAAAGGTACTGTCAAATATGCGTGCCCTGTTTATAAAGCCTTATAACATCTTTCTGGATAACAGTTTATTAGTATCAAAGTAGTACCTGGGAGAATATGCAGACACTGTATGTCTGTGCCAGACACTCCTCTGAAGAGTTCAGGTCACTTGCAACGGTCACTGGCCTCAGTTTCTTTGGTGGTGTCACACGACTCTTTTGGCAAGTATATTGTAGATTGAGTACATGAATAATACATAAATAATAAATAATATACAGAACTGTGCTTATCTGTTCACATGTTTTCTCTGTATATTCTATGTGAATTAAAAGGACAGCACTGGTTTTATCTGGTGTAATGCTGAGGTAATCTACTGTAATCATTCAAGATACCCATGAACCATCTCCACATTTGCCAAGACCTTTTCTTCCCCACAAAGGCTGTGCAGCTGTGTCTAACTAACCATGGCTAGCCACGTGGTCACATTGTTTCTGAAGAACATCTATCTTAAACTGTACTTGAACAAGCCTGGGCAAGATTTTAAATTCCCTCTTCCAAGCAACCACTTGTGATTGATCTGTTCTGTTACCGTTGCCTTTCTCTTGGACAGCATAACACCTAAGGTTTTGTCGTAAGCTACCTTGACAGAGAAACACAGCAAGAATCATTCATGAGTGTTTTTTTTAATAAGTTTACTGATAAATCTATCTTTGGTAAAATGGTAAGAGTTCCCGTTTCCCTGTTCGGTATATGCTGTTTATGGTTTTATTAACTTCACTGCAGCAATATCCAAGGAATCGAGGATTTCCCCATGCTGTCAGTTCTCCATTACTAAACCTCACAGGTCTTCTCCAAGAGTGGGAAATCGTGGATAACAAGACTGCTGCTGGAGGGCATGTTCTTCTCAAACTGCTGCCCTGAATGCTGGTCTGCTAATCTATTTGTGGTGTCACCAGTTCCCTTTATTCTTGCACACATCAAAATAATGTGAAGATATCACATGGCCCCTTTCAAAATCTGATTCCAAGCACCTGACCACTCAGACTAGTTTCTGTTGATTAAAAAAAGGGACTGTGTATTAGGCATTATTAGAGAGCTCAGAGCAGTTTAAAGGGATACAACTGTTTTTCTAGGCACTGTGATCTTTCTCCCTTGCATTCATAACCAGAGGTCCATCCTCTGCTACACTGCAGAGCCGAGGAGAAAGTCGAACAAAATGCTTCTTTGTGCTCTCTCCCTTCAGCCCTCCCGGCTCATGTTTGTACACAAAAGCATACACACCACTCATAGTGGCAGAAGCAAATCTGGATGAGATTGGTCCCTTGCGGATGTGGAGCCAGAGGGCATGATCAAGCGTGCAGCTGTTGACTGATGGCTCGTTCGCACAATGTGAATCTCAAGTAATTCTTTCTACTTAGATGACTTAGCTTATTGTTAAAAGAAAATTGCTTGGTTTTTATTCGGGTAATGTGCCTGCTGGAGGGGGTGTGCATAAAAGTTTTTGCATCTGAGAACACTGAGATGCATAATATTAGTGTGATCACGATGTCATCTTATTAGTAAGACAACTTGTCCTTTTTTGTCAGTGAATTGCAAAGATCTGTCAAGGCCCAGTTTAATCTACTCCTTGTAATAGGATTTGTCTGTAGCTTGAGGAAACAGAAGCTTGTAATGCATAGGGTTATTAAGAGTGAGATGTAAGCTATTTGAGACTCTTTAATAAAATATAATATCAGTATATTCAATGAATATGGAAAGAGGGATCTAAATATTTCTTGTTACAACCTTCAAATATCTTGGGAGAGGAGAATGATACCAATTAAAATAAGGGGGAAAAAAAAAAAAAAGAAGCAATAGCTCTCTGAATTCCAGCCTTCCTCAAAGTTAAATATTGATGTAAGCTAGAGTTCAATTCAAGAATCTCATTGCCCTGCTGTAACCATTAAATGAAATCCCTGCCCCATTCCAAGACAAGGTTAATGTATTTAGGGAACCTTGCAAACAGCAACTTTAGTTGCTTTCATGTACACCCATGCGTAGCCCTTTTGCAAACAGGGCTGTTTTAAACAAGCAAAGAATACAGCTGCCAGGAGGTACAAAGTATTCTGCCCTGCGAATTGCCTCACTTCCCATGTAACGAGCGTGGAGACAGTGAAAGTATTTGCAGTCCCAAACCTCACTCACCTCCTCCCTCAGTGCCTTGACAGGAAACACAAAAATCGAAAGCTTTAATTGCCTCTTTTTAGAGGGAGTTTTGGTGTCTGGAGCAAGCAATCAACACAAAGTGATTGAATTTTTTTTTTTTTTTTTTTGTGGAGAGAGCCATTAGGAACAGGGCTCCATTCCCTACGCTCCTGAGCATTAAGGTTCACTGCGGAAGGAGACAGGCTGCTTTAACGGAGCTTTTCTGATCCTCCTTCACAAACACAACTATACCCATCACATGCACAATCATATCCCTGGTACCGGAGATTCCTGGAACTGGAGTAACTTTAAATAAACTAAGACTGGCATCTTTTAGTCAGTAACTTCTTTGCAGCCCCTATAGTACATCAAATTCACTATTTACCTTGCTGACTAATATGACCTTGTCTGTGTTATATCTAGACAGGTTAAATACCTAGATTGTCAGTCACTGACAAAACGTCCCTAAATCTATTGAATTGAAATCACAAATAAGCAACTTGGGTACCTGAGGTACTTTACAAATGCTCCCTGATTGTGGGCCTCCAAAATTACCGTAGGGGAAAGTGCATGTTTTGACACCAAATGTCCTGGTTCCCCTAACTGGTTGCCTCTGTACCGAAAGTCTAGATTCAGATCTCTGAACTCCTGACTCACAGGCTGTGCCGACATGTCAGATACAAGAACTCCTCAGTCTGTGGGAAGAGAGAACATGCGTGTGTGCACGCATGCGTACCTGTAAAGGACAAATTTCAATTTCTGTTTGTTGGGGTGCTTTTTGGTACCTGCAGGAACTGCAAAAGTACAGGAATAAGTATGGTAAGTTTTTTTGTCATTGTGAAATGAAAATTCTCTTTGGACAATGATAAAAGAATGAGACGAAACAAAGGGAGATTTTTCCTTAAGGAATTATCCTTAGTTTAATGGCTAAGAATTTGTTAATAATTAACCTGAGCTAATCTGGAAAACACGGAAGTTGAGCTCCCTCTGTAAAGTTATTTGCTAAAGGAAATAGACCTGGATATTATCTCAGGTAGACAGAAGGGAGAAGGAGTATAGGTCATTTTCCCATTAATTATATTCGAGACAAAATCATACAGTGAAATCATCAGAGACAAATTTAGGCCAATCATGCCTCAAGTATATTCCACTGAGGCTTTATCCAGGTCAGGAAGAGTGTAGTGTGTCTTCAGGGACCCCAGGGCTCCCAAAAGGGTTCGCAAACTGGCTTGTAGAGACACAGCAGATGGTTATTCCTGTGGCCTCACCCATCCTCTGTCAGGAAGCTTATTCACGTCGGGAACTGCTGGAGTGGTTGCACTGCTTTTGAGGCTTAAATTGGACCTTAGCAAAGAGCAGCACGTCTCTATCTGTACTCCTTCCCTGAAGTGTCTCAGGTTACTCCTCTGAATCCTTTCTTCCAAAGCAGATATTACTTCTTTTTTATTAGAGAACGTGGAACATAAAACATCTTTTTTATTGCTACTCTGTTTTGTGTCCCAAAGGTTTTGCTTATGATGAGCAACGTGACATCCAAAACATTTCATAACTTCCTGAAGAAATTTGAAGCCTGTAATTTTCAGTGACTTCTAACACAGCAGAGAGTGGAGCAGATTGAGAGCCCAGCTCACAGAGGGACTCGGGGAGCACAGCGCTGAGCGGTGCTCGGGGGGTGCCCACAATAAAGGTTACATGCCTGTAACCTAGGGAAAGCAGCAGCTCTAAGGTGCCTTGGTTCTCTATACAGTCACAAAACTTAACTGGAAGGAAATCTCAAAGAGAGAAATAGGATTTGTTTCTTCCTTCTTTCACAGAAATGAGCATTCTTCCCCTCTGCAAATCCTTCTCAATGGTAGCGACCTACAAACCAAGCCTTTCCCTTTCGAAGTCAGAGAAAGCAGAGACGTGCCATTTCCTTCCTCATTGCTTCTGATAGCCGATGGTACAGTGATAAAAGTAGTCACTGAGGGTAGCATGCAGGGTACACATCAGTCCCTTGCCTGAGCTGAAGCAGGAATGTGAAGGTTGTTTCAGTTTCTCAGATGAATGTGTTAGCCACAGGCTACAGGGCAATCCAAGGAGCATCTGGAAGCCTCCCAGACTGGGAGGTCTGACACATGGGCACTCTGTTGGGCGGGCTGCAGTTCGTGCTCTCTGACCCCATACATTTCCACATCTGTGCACAAGAGAAAACCCTCAAAGAAGAGATATGGGGAGACCAACTTTAGAAACCACTAAGAGCCTAGTGAAAAATATGCCTAGTGACAAATTAAGAGACCAACAGTCAAGGAAGAATAAAAGTTTTCTGTGCATCTTAAGTATGTTGACTTACTGGGTGTAAGGGAAGGAGTAAGTAGTGAGAAACAGCTTTTCCCGTTACTGCCAGGGGTGTGGTGTATGTTCTGGTATTGCCAGTTGTAGCTGCCAGTTCCCCATGCAGATCAAGATTGTACCCAAGCCTGTGCCTACCTTCCAGGTAAATGGTCTAATGGTGCCAATGATGTAATGAGAGGGATTGCTCCCATTTCTTCTTTGCTTTTTGCTTCCATTAGACAGAATTCCAGAAAACCAACATCATCAGGCTTTGTAAAAGCCATAATTAGGGGCAGGGAACACCTAACTTTCAAATTCTAGTGAGTTTTGTTGAAAACAAAGAGTTTTTGCCAAAAACTTTAAGTGGATAGTGTAAGAGAATGTTAGCGATCTTAATGCTTAAAAGTTGAACCAAGTGGCACCCTTGGGTATCCTTAGTTGAACTAAAGTGGCACCCTGGGTTTTAACCATCAGATTATAAAAGAGATAAAGGTCTAAAATGTGGACATAAACCAGATTTTAAAAGCAGTGTTTTTTTCAAAAGCAAAATATCCCTAATTAATTAATTTCCTACTCAAAATCTGAAGTGCATCTCACCTCATAAACACTCAAATTGTTGAAAAAATATAACCAGTGAGTTACAGTGGTGTGAGGAAAAACAAGGACTGAGAAGAGAAGGCATGAACAAGGTGTCAATGAACTTCTGCAAGTGAGGCTGTTTCTGGTTGTAAATTATTCTAATAAGGCACACAAGAGAGAACCTGCTTCCAATACAATGGTGGAAAGTCACTGCTAAGCTTACTGTGTCTTACTAGAGCTAGAGGCTGCTAGAAGATTTTGGGATTTTTAGGGCTGAATCTCGTGCTCACCTCGTGTAATCTCAGCAGTGGGATCACAGAGTGGTTCAGAGTTCAATCCTGTTTCAAGAAAAGTTTATAAGCAATGAGCCTGTGAAATAAAGATTCCTAACTTCAGAAGGTTAAACCTTCTGTTGGCTTCTCCCTTCCAAAGATTTCAGGACCAAATAAAAGTCTGTGGTCCACACAGCTGCAAGGGAAGCAATGCTCCAAACCTATTTTTTAATCTTATTTGCAACAGTAGATAAAATAGCCAATCTTCGTGGACACCTACACACACGATAGGCACTCTGTTAGTGAGATATCACAGACCATACTTCAGACGCAGTAGTAACAATTCTAATAATATTGAACAAAACCGAGCAAAATTAACCCACAGGAAAAAAAAAGAAAAAAAAAGATCCTACATTGCAATCTATTATTCTGTTGACTAATCTATCAAAGGAAGGAGCACTTGTACCATTTGAAACTACACTGGTCATTTTTCTTCCCATATAGGATCAATATATATATAAATAGCTAAGTTACAGTTAGAAAATGGGTTTTAGATAACAGAGCTGAAGCTTGAAAGTTGGGTTGTTGATACAGCAAGTGCCAAGATTCCTTTAACCCACAGATGCACTAAAAATTGCACAGATCTGCAGAAAACAGTAAGAGGTAAGAAAATCTTTATAAAACTGAAATTTCTCTCTACTGTTGGATCCCTTTGGCAACAGAGGTTCACTTTGTGAGCGGTGCTTGTGGCTGGATAAGGAGCCATTTCCTGCAGGATTTCTTCTTGAAAGCCTGAACTTTCCCTGTGGGAAATTTTTGTACAGGCAGTAAATGCTTTGCAGGCCGTTGTGCACTAGCTTGCCAAATTCTTCCCTCTTCCTAACTAACAGAGATAAAAAGGTATCTGTGATATTTTGAGAAAAGCAGTTGTAGTCCTTTTTCTCCCTCTACAGTGAATGTTAGGAATTTTTCACCTTTATTTTGATCTTTCCCAGACTGCTGCAGTTAGAAGATGGATTGTGTCCAGAGCCAGAAAACTGTGTATTGTCCAGTAGACTGTACTGGCCAACTGTTACTTTCCTAAGTTCTAGAAAAACTATCTCTTAGAGATTAAATCCAGCACAATGATCTGCACTGTTGTTGAAAGACCAAGCGTAACAGCAGTGGACAAAAGCAAGGTCTGCCTCCTCTCAGTGGTTACAATCTCTATTGCATCTTATACGCACCATGGTAAAGAAACAGAGACCACATCAGTGGTATGTGGTGTCAGGGAGAGGTTGCCACAGCATGCGTGGTGTTGCTCAAAGAGAGACAGTGTTGAAACTCTAGTGCTAGACCTCTGGTATAGTCTAGAAGAACTTACAAAATGGAGGGGGGGGGGGGAAAGTGCGTTTATCTCAGAATCCAGGAGCACAGGCTATCCATTCTGAGATGGACTATAGGTTTGCAGGCAGCCTGCCTTATAGCCGTCCTCACCTGCATCATGAAAAATTCAAAGAATGATTGCAAAAGCACACAATATGATGTGATGGTCCACTATCTTTTCAGTAAAAGTGTGTACACAACAGACACTTACAGGTGAAGTCTACTGTCTGAACCTTGAAATGAGGCAAGGGGAGGGAAAAAGACCATGAGAATACATACAGGTTCTGCGGAGAAAACCTGATCTTTTATAAAAATAAAACAGAATTATGAATTCATTGAGCAGACTGACAAAAATAGTTCTTTGGATGTAGCCATAGACAAATTTTAATTGTCTATAAATTTAATTTTTTAAATGTAATGCATGTAATTACATACATTAAATATATATACCCAGTGGTGAAAACTGCACATTCAAATATGAAGGTCAGTCTCTTTAAATCAAATAGATCAGACTTGGAACCTCTTACACCTCCTCTGAAAACTGGACTGTAGCTGGGGAGAAGTGAGAGTCAAGCTAAGAAGCCCATGACACATCTGGAAGCATCATGGTGCGGGGTCCAGGCTCGGCATCGTGTACCAGGGCAGCAGCCTCCTCAAGGCACTGTCCTCTCTGAGCTTGCCTTCCAGCCCTGTGCTCATCAAGCACCGGTCAGAGACCAACAGCGGTGCAGAAAACCTCAAGTGTTTGTTGCATGTGCAGATATTTCCAGGCATAGTGCAGAAAATTCCCATTATTTTGCATTAATTAAAACTCTTGCTTAACAAGCACTTGTTTTGCAACTCTGTAAATTTCTTTGCTTTTTATCAGTGCAAAATAATAAGAAACAAGCATGTGCACTTTTGACACATTTCATCTTAGGAAGTCAGAGAACTTTGCAAATATTAATTAGTCTAACATCCCATTTATTTATCGGAAGCCATTAAATGTTCTCAAGTCATAAATGGTGCTGTACTGTCAGTGCAGCTTGTGTTGGTGATCTCAGCCAGTGTGCCCAGGATTAATCATTCTGTTCCAAACAGGCCACTGCACATAATTTGTTCTAATATATATGTTTGACATAGATGACATAAATTAATATTATTAATTATTTTAAGTGGCTTTAGACCTCATAAGTGCAAGTTTGTTTTTTTAAAAATGAAATTGCATTAAAGAAATTGAAGGTACAAATACATTTTCATAATACAAGATACCTTGTATCTTAACATGTAAGGAAGAAATTCTATGAGTTTCTAAAGAGTTACTGTAGAATTAAGCACATCAGACTTTTTCCTAGATTAGTCTCAAAGCAATGACGTTAAGAGCCTAATCCAATAGTCGCTGCTTTTGATGATATTCTTTTACACTGGCTTCAACCAGATCAAGATGGGATCTGATGCAGTATATCTTCTTTTCAGCAAACCAGTTGTTAACATACACTTAACCGCATTGCTTAAGAGCACATCTGAAGAGAGATTGCCTTGCGAGTATGCTTAAAGGTTCAATATGTGCTCAAGTACTTTGGTGAACTTTAGTACTTTAAAGAATTTAAAATATTTTGACAGGAATCCAGAAATTAGAAGGATTCAAGCAAGTAATTAATTGCATTTGAGAAATGGCTCTCTCATGTAACAAGCACAAGTCAATAAAAAATAAAATATTGAATCTTTTTTAGAAACGTGATACCAAGGCTAGTAAAATTCTGTGTGAGAGACAAAGGATAATCTTTAATCTAGATCACAAAGCAAGCCTTTCAGTCTTCTGTTACATGGAGGTATCTGGATAAGGGATGGCAATTCCTATGAAAAGTGAACAAGACTCAAATGAGAAAGCTCCGGTTGAAAGTCTTGTTTCAGAATAATCCCTGTGCAGACTACCTCCTAGCCCTGAAGGTACCCAATAGAGTGGACTTTCCTGTGTTCCTGTTAGACCTGGAAATAGCATGGAGTCCTGTGCTTCTGCTCTGGAGCATCCATGCTCTGCACCATGCAGAGGGAGGCAGGGTCCAGGAGAGAGGCTGCCTCGATGTACCCCATTGTATAGATATGCTCCGGCAGGCTTGGAGTCCCTCACAAAGTGCAGAATCACTGGATTCAGAGAGGAGGAAATTCCCCCAGATGCCCACAGTTGCGTGCCTTACCTCTCGACTGCAGAGCGATGTGCCGCCAGCCCCAAGGGACTGTGTGCCCCTTGGCATGGTGCTTCCAGCGGCAGTGGAGGGGATGCACGGCCATCCTAGCTGCACCACCCGGGCTCTCTGGCTGGGTCAGAGCACTTCCTTGGGTGCTGGGAGATGTGGGTCTGAAACCTCTAGCTGAGGAGGTGTTGAACCGAATGTGTCCATTTCCTGAGAGAATGAGTTATTTGAAAAACCTACAAGTAAGTGCTGCTTCTTGTGGAGGGTTTGAGACTGTGAGTCCCGGTTAGATGCGGAATATTGGAGAAATAGGTATTTTGGATACTCCTTAGGACTCAGTGGTTCTTTGTGTAGAGGCAATTCCGTGTTCAGTGTATGACATTTTTTGATCATCATTTCTGGTTTATAATGGTCCTGCGTAGGCTAAAGGGAGTGCAATTCTGGGTACATGAGTGTTACTTGCAGATGTCTAAATAATTTTTTAGATCTATTTCTAAGTGCCTGAAGTAACCTTCTTAACATGGTAAGTCAAATTCTACTTCATATCACAAACATTGAAGAGAAAAAGATCAACAAAACTAATTGTTAAAGTGGAAGAAAAAGTAGGAATCCACCTACTGGGAATTCAGGGAGTATAAAGATAATTCTTTGCTGAAGGAACTGAAACCATTTTATAAAAGTGCTCTGATGTGTCTTTGAAACTCCATTTCACACAGAGATAAGATAGCAATCTTGATTCTCAGCTGGTATAAACTGTCAGGGATACATTGAAGCCAATTTCCTCCAGTTTCTGATCTGGCCCAGAGATATCATCTACTGCTATCTAAACTAGTATCATCTAGTATCATCTGTACTGGCATCAGGACGAAATGCACACGTCTGCATATAGCTTTGTATCTGACAAAGACACAGAACTATGCTAACATAGAAGAGTAAAATAACTAGAACAGAATAAAATGAATACTGATGGCTGAAAAATTCTGTATACATGACAATGCACTGGTTATTCTTTAGTTTCTCTTTCTATTTATTTAAGAAGTTCTTTTCTTCAAACAGGCTTATGGTCATATTTGCTTCAAGTATAGACTTTTTCCAATGCAATACAAGAGCATATTCCCTCCTACCAAAGGCAGATATTGTAGTAACATATCTAATGTACTGCTTCCATGGAGAGGGTGTAAAATACATGATGCAGTCAGGGTAATGGCAGTTAAGTGTGATTGTTGCCCTGTTTTCTGGCAACAAAAAATGCTATGCTTTTTCTCCTTCAGAAACTCAGAAATTTGCAACCAGTCAGTCAGACTGCAAAGGCTAATGTGCACAAGTGATCAGGGTTTATTTTGCAACATTTTGTCAACAGTCTTATAGAGCCTCACAGCTTTCAAATAGGTTTTGTACAGTCTCTTCCTCTTCTGGAAAGTGCACGTGTGTGTGCGTGCGTGCACGTGTGTGTGTGTGCGTGCCTGTTCTCCTAAGGGAGTTTTGCAAGTCTTCTAGGTGTGGATCTAAGCTCAGTGATGCCAGCCTGCAGGAAGGCAGGTCTGGAGCCGTGGAGTGCGATGGTACCGGCCCCATGACTGCTGCCTGAGGTGAGACATTCCAGTAATATTCCCTGCTGTTATGGGAAACGTCATATGTAATTCCAGTTTTGACAGGTTTTTCTGTAATTGGTATTTGGCTATTGGAAGCACCTTTTGCAGGAACAAGACACTGCCCCTCAGGCTGCGATCTGACAGTCTGCGGCAGTGCTGCTCTCTCTGCTGTTGTGCTAAGGCCGGAGTCTGCACAGCTCTGCATGGGAAAAAATGTCCGGAACTGATCGGGTTTAAAAAAAAAATAAAATCCCACCCCAGCATCAAAGGCCTATTTTTTTAGTTGGATCCAGCACAAGATTCCTGTGCTGAATCAATGAATGGCTGTAGAAATGCTTGTGCCAGCATGGTGGTGGGAGAGTCAAGGGGTTGGGAGCGAGTGCCTGGGCAGGAAGGGGTGGCAGCTTCTGGAGGTGACTCTGCTGGTGCAAACTCGCCCACCGCCCAGCTCCAGTACAGGTGTGTGCACTTGCACCACCGCTGCTCTGATTCGGGTTTGTGCTCAGCGAGCAGATTTAAACGACTGCATAAGGCACAAGACAGAGGACAATTTAACTTTTCCTTGTGATCATAAGCTGCGAAATATGCCATAGCTGCTGCAATGTCAGAGCTGCGGTAGCACTGCCTCTGAGCCCAGGCAAGGTCTTGATGTCCTAAATGCAAAGGTAAAGACTTGTGTTTGGTGCTGACTTACCAGTCAATTTGCCTACTGAATACACACCACCACATTTTTAACCCCTCTGCCACCATTCAGCATGTGGAGTGTGTTCTGGCATGCATTTTAAAATGGCTGTATCACCACTGCACTAGCAGGCAGGCAGTTTGAAATGATATTTGAAAGACCTGTAAGCAGACAAACTCTAAAATTTGAAATTAAATTTCCCTTGAATAGATTTGGCCTGAAGATGGGTAGAAATCTGAGCTGTACCAGTCAACCGTAGTTTGGCTGTAGCTCCACTGCAGTCACGCTCATTCTGGCACTACGCAGCCACCGCTCCTGCACCTGTGATGCAAGGGCAAGATGTTTACAGGTAGTTCTTTAGTGTCATCTGACTCTTTTTAAAAGGCAGATTCTAACTAGGAAAGGATTTTCACTAGGTACATGGTGTTGAAAGTTTGATTCTTGAAATCATGCCTTCTGAAAAATTTTGACATCAGAATATGATTAACCATGCTATTCCTGTTGTATCTTATTTCATAAAGTCCACGGTACTGCCATGGAAGCAGGAGAGCATTATTGTACACAGCATACAGATTTAATTTCGAGATATATGCTGACAGCCTATGTTACTCCTTCTGCCATATTAAAACAAAGTAATTAGGTTTGGAAAACCTCAAATACACTTTTTACTTGATCTTTAGAGCTGCTGAAAATACTTTCACAGTCAGAAAGCCAGCTTCTTTGCTTGTGCTGAGATAGTAGAGAGCTACTGGCCTTCCAGCTCTGTCCTAGTGTGCCAATGGCTACATGGTGGACATTTTACATGTTTGTTAATACAAGGTTAGACCCTGAAGTTCATACATGCTTTTTATCCCAGCACAGTTCTCCCTAAAATCGAAAGGACTGATTTCTGAATAGGACTGATTAAAAATGGCAGGAATTAGACCTGTGTTTGTTTAGTGCCAATAGTGTGTTCAGCACCATCAAGTATGTAATTGTTCCTATATCTCAGGCATTTAAAATGCTTTATATACTCTAGTGTCTACAGAATAACTCGAATAACTCCACATTTTTTGATGAAAGACTCAGATTTTCCATAGGGCCATAGCAATAACCATAATTTCAGGATATGATTTCAAAACCGTTGTGAGCAGATGATCTCTTTTTTTGTTTGTTCGGTTTTTTGTTTGTTTTTCCCCTGGTCCTACAGTGAAACCCTGTGTGGGATTTCCTTTTTTTTTTTTTTT
>VXBL01004751.1:6148-62667 GCA_013400195.1 Aramus guarauna | reverse complement strand
TTTTTTTTTTTTAATTGTGAAATTAAATGATGCAAAGGCAAGGAAATACAATCTGAAATTCAGAATCTACTGAACAGCAAAAAACTTCCTGCAGAAATGGAGCTCAGAAGTTAAATTATAAACCTATTGGTTCACCTCATATGAAGCTCACTTATCAAAGAATGTCCACACTGTACTACTAAGGATTTAAATAAAGTTATATGCTAGAAAAAAAGATCCCTGAAGCAGTGAAGAAGTAAGTGACCTCCTTACCACCTTTTAGATTGTGAGGACGTTCTCCAGCCCAGCTCTGAGGCAGCGCCGGGCAGGTTTCCTTGGCTCCTGAGACAAAGGTGGTGGTCCCCAGGACGGCAGAGGTTGGTTGACATGATCTGTCATCCTGTCTGGTCCATCTCCCCTTTCCGTTAGTGATTGCTATCTCAGTGCTTCACCCCGCCAAGCGATGCCTTCCAGGGGATGGAGCTGGGAGGCCAGAAGGGCAGCAGCAGTGAAGAGTCGACTACCTCAGCCTCAAGATGTAGAAAAGACAGAGGCAGATCCACTTTGGACCTGACTTCTGAGTTGGTCCTGCTTTGAGCAGATTGGACAAGATGACCTCCACAGGTCCCTTCCAACCTAGGTTGTTTGTGACTTTGTGTTTTTATGAAAAAATCTGCTTTGCAGTGTGATTCATTTGAAAAGCATGAGCAATTTTTCATGTAGCATCTATTTATAGTTATTGGATATTCTCAACATTTAAAGGAAATTTCAGAGCATTTCTGCCACTCAGTTCTTCAGTCTTGGATTAATGGCAAATGTTTCTCTTTCAGCTTTGCTTCTGAAAATCTTGTTGTATTGATAAACAGAAATCAGCTCCTGATGTCTGAATAAAACGGAATATGCACGTCCATAATCAAGACCACAGTGCTCCTAAGTCACCTGTGTAATTTTAGAACCATTTTTCTGTGATGCCACTATCAGAATATATGTGACCAATAAGGATATATTGAAGTGCTGCAATTTATGAATTAATTGTTCCAAGCAATTACTGAGACTAACATTAAAAGAAGTGATTTCCCCTATAAAAGAGATATAGCAAGTACCTGGTAACAAATATATAGTGGTAACAAGTGTATGGCAAATAATCAAAGAAATTAAATTGTTTTCAAATTAATAGTATATCTGATGAGTCGAATCTAGTCCAGAAGCAAAAAGAATTGTTTCAGTTGTCCTTTGAATTGTAGTTTAATAATAGAGACAAAAATATCTGAGCTGAGAAATCAACTGATCAGTCAAATTGTGATACCTTTACTTTGAAAAAGCATTTTATTCTACAAATAGTTCTATTAATTTGGTTTAACAGATAGAAGAGTATCACAGTTAAGTCATTCAGCCTTGAGGTTGTAAGTGAAGGCAAGGTTAGCTTTAGTATCACAATTTTTTCAACTGATAAGTCAGAAATAAACACTGTCTGCTCTCAACAGAAACACTCAGGAGAGCAGGATGTTAAGTTTTATTGTGTATCCTGTTTTTCAGTCAGCTCAGTATTACTTTTAAAAACTTGCAGAGTCTTCTCCAGGCTTTGTGTGAACAGAAAATAGTCACAGACAGCTATTCTTTTGCTTGCTGAAAATTAGTATCAAGCACTTCTACAATACAGTCTAGACAGGAAATTGCCTTGTCCTTCAGCAGAAAATTGATTAGGTAATTCATTACATCAGTCATCTAAGACACTCCATCTTTGGAAAATTTGTTTTCTGTGGCTGTGATAAAGGTAAGATCTATAGGTCTTCTCTTCTAAGTAGGTGAGTCATCTCAGACTGGACATTTCACACATATTTTCTTAGGACAGCAATTCTTCTCTGTGGCTAAGCCAATTGAAGAAAAACATTAAACTTACCTAGTGCTTATCTGTAGGGTGCTCAGGATACAGGACAGAATAAGACTCCTATAAAGAACTTTTGCTACTTCTGTTCCTCTTCAGCTCGCAATCAACAGCTTTTGTTCGTGTCTGAAATGTTTGCACTCCCCCAAGAGAATGCTCTCAGAAGAACCTGAATCTCCCTGAGGTATTTTCTTTTCATTGCCATCTATTGATTTTCATTTAAGTGTGTAGATCACAGCATATACATTTACTCTGTAGATCAGCTCAGAAAAATTCTTGCTTACATGATGTGTTCTTCTCCTGATGCATTACGGTTTGCATGTTAATCACAATTATCTGACTTTTAACATTTGCAGTCAGCATGTGACAGAAGTGAACCTAAAAATGTGCCCCATGGATTCCAGCCAACAGGGAAAAAATAAGTCAGAGAGCAAAGAAATGCAGTAATTTATACCAAATTATGACCAGGAAGAATTCACAGGGCAGTAAAACTTGAACAGAACGATGAATGAGCTGAATGTGAGTATATGACATGGCAAAAAGGAAAGCAATTCATAAATCAGCCTTTTAAAAGTAGTGAAGAAAAGAAAGACAATAAAAGAAATAGTTTAAAGAAAAAGCTATTTTACAATGATTCACAAAAGAGTTTTGTCTTCCCCCCCCAATATGTACTTTTACAATCCTGATTTGGATAGAAAGCAATTCTAAAAAATGCTGAAAAAGGGAAGGAAGTATCCTTCAAAAAGACTGCAGCCATGTCCAAGCAAACAAAAGAGAAGAGAATGTGAATAGTGGCAAATTAAGCATATTGACACAAATCACAGGCCAACAATAAATGTTTTAGGGATTGTTTGCTAAAGGCATGAAAACTAACAGCAAACTCCTCTTCAAAGCCATTGGGAGTGGAGAACCTCCCTTGGAGTCATTAAGGCCAATTGGCATGCAAATGAGAGGGTAAGTTACAGTAGAAAAAACAAAGGGATTCTTGCATATTTCCTCAGCCTGGAAGATCTTAGAGATTCACACTCCAGAAGTCTTCTTTACAAAGATGGATCAGAAGATCTGTTTCAAACTGAAATGTCTGTGGAGGAGGTTATAGAACAAATTTACAAAATGAACAGTAGCAAACTGCCAGGACCATATGGTATTTACCCAGGAGATCTAAAGGAAATTGAGGATGAAATAGCTGAACTACCATTTTCCCGAAAACTGTCTCTATACAAAATGTATGGAAGGTGGCGACTACGACACTAACTTGCTACAAGTATCTCAGTTAGGAATTCTGGGATTACAGATGAGTGATTTTGATTTCTGGGAAGTAACACAGAATGTGGAAAAAATAATCCTAATTTACATGCAGGGTGATAAACTCTGTACTAGCGGTTACCACTCAGAAAAAAAGGGTCTTGGAAATTAACACATAATCCTGTGAAACACTCAGTTTCACATTTAATAAAAGTCAAAGAAGCAACTACAAAATAAGACAGAATTTTTAGTTGGTTTAGTTTTTGAGTTGTTAGGCTCTTCAGCATATGAACCTCTTTGCAAAATGCATGCCAAAAGTATATATATAATTTTTTTTAATTTGTTCTGATAAACATGTTACCTCTATTTCCAAGCAGCTTGCTTTGATATGTCCTTGGGCCACCACAGCAAGAACAATGCTACCAACAAAAGAGCAGGAAATTATTGCTGCAGGAATAGAGAACAAAACAGCACATCAAACTATGTCCACTTTTAAATACTATGTTACGTTTCTGGTCTTCCTCCTATCTCTCATCCCCAGAAGGGACGGGGCAGAACTAGGAAAGCTTCAAGGGATGACAGTCACAGTGATCAAAGAGATGAAACTGCTTCCATAAGAGGAACAACTAAATTGTTTAGGACTGTTCAGCCAGGGAGAGACAACTTAATTTTGTATAGCTCTCATGGCCTGGAGAAGGTGAACAGTCAACAACTTTTTCCTACAAAAGCTAGTGAGAGCTCAGATTATATTTTTGAAGGGTAGGTTGAAAATGAACAAAATTAGTTATACTGTGAAACTCTTTCCCACAGGATATTTTGATATTAAAATTGTACAGCTGTTCAGGAAGCTAATTAATGGAGGAAAAATTCACCAGATACTATAAGCATAAAGATAATATCTCTTATTCAGGAATTTGCTGAACCACTAATCACTGGAGATTGAAAAATATTGTGGGCAAGTATTGGCATATTCTTGCTTGGGTTTTACACTGTTACCAAGTTATCTGTTATTTGTCACTGTTCAAGAGGTGTCACACTTCTGGATGGACTTTTGGTCTTATACAGTAAGCTATACTTATAGTCCCTCATTTGCATATAGACATACCCCACACAAGGTTATAAGGGGTATGAAGGTTAATTTCTGAAGTCCCTTATGCCCTGGTGTGTGGGCAGAGTCTCAGTCAGAATCTACCTTCTCTTTCTCTTAGGCATAAATGTGGTTAGATTTTAGATACGAATGCAAACTACTCGTCAGATTTTAAGCAAATGAAAGAAGAAAATGTTGATCTGAAACAATAACATTGTGTCTCTGAGGAAGCATGTGAAATTCTGTGTGATCATCTTGGAGAGAAGATAGAGCAAAATTAAAATATTCCAAAATCTCTATAAGGAAAATCTGTGCCCGGGAATCATTTGAGTGAGGGTGACAAATAAAAAATAAATAAATAAATAAATAAATAAATAAGTAAAGCATTTTAAATATTTCCTGTAGTTGCATTTATTTTTAACATACAACAAAATTAGATCTCCTTTAAGGCTTAGTATCTGTAGACATTGCACAGTTATGAATGAAAAGGGATTTATCAGTACAACCCTGTTCCAAATTTTTAGGCTGAAATTTTAAATTAGAAAGAGGTCCTCATGTGTCTTAAGTGTGGCCATTTTCCACACAGAATGTCTCACCAAGGTGGCAGGAATAAAAAGGTCCTTCACAGTTTGCATTTTGTTGATGAGTATTTGACTTTCATGACAACCCTTGCCTTTTAAGGGTAGAAATGAATGTAAACTATTACCTTCTGCTTGTTGCTTGAGACCTTACAGGAATTACTTGCACACTTTTTGGTTTCTAGAATCAACATTCAAACCAACTACCAAAAAACCTAGCATGAATGGAAACATGAATGGAAGCAGTCCCCAGTTGCTGTGAATCAAATGACTGGAGTCTGATCTCACTTCTCCTTGGAGACAATCCATATAAAAAAAGTTGCATGGTCCAGAAAGTAGGAACCTATATATGCAATTTAAAAATATGCCATGATAGGAAGAATGAACAGAATATTTGGGCAGGAAATAAAAAGACAAGATTTCTTTCTCCAGCCTTGGGCAAATCATTTACTTATCTGTTCCTCTCTTTTTTTCTTAACTTTTTGTGAGCTTTATATTTATGTCAGCAGATGTATATTGCCAGCAATGCAACTCCTACTCTGCACTTCAAAAATTCCTGATAAATATCAGGAAGCATAAGTTAATAATACAATAATCAATATTGGTCTGGTTGGACCTTACTGATTCAGAGAGATTTTACCTAACTACAAGACGCTGGCCAGTTACAACTTTGTAGCCCATCGTAACATCAAAATTGGAAAGTTTTGAATCTTCTATTGTGTTTTGGGCACAACTGGTGGCAACAAACATTCCTGTGGTAATGGGGAGAAAAATTTCATTTCTGTTTGCTGGACATCATGTTTTCTGAATCTCAAAGGTGATAAGCAAGTAGTCTTTGCTTCTTGGGCTGAGCTGGGTCCTTCCAGGTTGTTGAGATATTTTCTGGATTTAATCAATTTTCTGAAGAGTGTCCTAAACGGAATTTAATTTTTTCTCTAACCAGAGCCCCCATTCAGCAGGCTTACTAAATAGAAGGTAGACAATAGCAACATCAGTTCCCTTTTGCTGGGATAAAAACACCTCTGTGAAGCAAGGGGTGAAGCTAGCACAGAGAAATTCAGTTTACATTTTTTATTGCCAACTAATGTCTGTGTAATCCAAGAGGGCTTAATTTCACAGTGAAGTTAGTTTGACTCATTTCATGACAACTAATTTTTTGAGTTGCTTTTAGAAGATGAAAAATTCTATGAAAGGTGCACAGCTCTGGCAACAAGCTAATAGGGAACAGCCTGCTACAGCCCAAAGTATATGAGCCCTCACTTGCCAATCTAACAGTCGTTCCCTGTTGGTATGATTGGATTATTTCATTGGATTATTTCCCAGATGGGCATTAATGTGTTTGTAGGGCACATTCAGTTAAAGGGTCAATGTTTATTAAAGCTGCAGATATTGCATTTGCTCCGAGCATGTAATTAAAACAGCAGATTGCTCTCTGTTTTGCCTTTCATACAGTAGGCCGTATCATAAAACAGCTCTGGATCATTTTGCCACCTGTTTTTGTCAAGAGCTTTAAAGTAGAATATATTATAGGCTTCCTAAATGAAATGAAATAGTATTTTTCCATAAAGCTAAGGTTTTCAAAGATTATGATTTACACTGTAGGCAGGGAAATTCCATATTACCTCAAAGATCTCTGCCTCAGTTTATGGATTTGTTTTACCTTTCTCCCTCCAGAGCTCCCTGCTTCTGTTATTTAATATGAGGGGGCAAAATCTTCTGTGAAATAAACATGACCTAGGTCCATAATTTCTGAACAGATGATACTGTACAGAGCTATTCTTGCATAAAACCAAGATTCTGATCATATTGTGATTCAATCATACTTTTTAATATGACTAGTATTAGTAATACTCATTGTCTTATAATTGCCCCTCCCTAAAATATCAATGGTGTCTATTTTCAGGAAGATACAAAATCTTTCTTACCTATCCTGTCTTATCCAATTCCATTCTGCACTTTATATATTCTAAGATTGTTTCAGTTCAACGGTGAATGAAATTATGGTTCTTATATATAACATATTATGTGTTATGTATTAGAAATTTAGCATTGAGATCAAGCAATCTTTTATCAGTAGTTTTAATAATATTAAGCAGTAAAATACAGTAGTCCTAAGCATTAAAATGCTAAATTCATTGCCCCAATACACCGTTTCTACCATACAAGGTCTGTATTCAAAGGCTTTGTTTCCCTTATTCTATCTTAAGAAGAAAGTCTCAGAGCCACGTCCCCAGGTTCAGCCAAGAAGAAATCTGCAGACCTGAAAAATGAAGGCAGAAAGACTTCTTGGCTTTCAAAGTAACCTTTTGACCATATGTCATTAAGACGCTAGATCTCCTCTAAGAGCCTCTTCCAATTGTACTGGCTTAGCACTATTGCAGAAGCTTACCATGTCCAATCACCCTAAAAGAATCCTAATCAGGCCTTAGGCTAAAATGCTGCATTGACAGAATAGCTGGATAGTAAGTAAGTTGTTGCATTTGCTTCAGCCGATGACCTTGTAAAATAACCACATTTCCAACTTCTGGAGTTAAAATAGATGAAGTGTCATTGAAAATCAAGGTCAGTCTTTTGTTCCCAGGTAGGCAGACAAGTTAGGCCTGCAAGTAAGTCTTAGACTGTAGCCTTGAATCATATTAAAGGGTTTGGATCTGCAAGATGAGCCTGGATGGACAATATTCAGGGATGATGCTTTGCATTAGACTTTTATTTAAGAAACGTCCTTCAGAGGTGCTCATATTGTCCATCCTAGGAATACAGGACTTCTTCAGGATTTCTGATCCAGCCCTTCCATCTCTGAGATCTGGGGCCTTAACGGCTCTCAGAACTTTTACAGTTTGTTTTCTCCTGTCATTTGGTGCTGCTCCAGGGCTCTGAAAGTAGCTGTGCTGTACTGCTGACTCAGTTGATGCATGAAACACTGGCCTGGAACAGTCCGTATGGCCATATTATGGCAAAACTGATAATAAGATGTCCATGACACTGATTTTATTTTTATTTTTATTTTTATTTTTATTTTTATTTTTATTTTTATTTTTATTTTTATCTTTATCTTTATCTTTATCTTTATCTTTATCTTTATCTTTATCTTTATCTTTATCTTTTTTATCTTTATTTTATTTGGTTGACTAACTGTTTGAGACCTAAGAAGGCATGATGCTTAACTGATTTGAATTGGTATTTTAGGCCCTGATCTTCTCACATGTTTCATGCACACAGCCACTGTGAAATGTAAACTATCAAGCTCATGTTGGGTTTACCTGCAATAACTCAAAAAAACCATATTTTATTTGGTGGTAACTTGTTTTGCATGACTTCTGTTGTCTTGTTTTGCATGACTTCTGTTCCTAAAGGGTGATGGTTGGGCCCAAAATAGTTAAATGTGTGACTGATATGATTAGAAAAATGATGGGAGCATTGTCTTCTAGTTTTTAATTCAAGCAAACACCTGTGGTAACCAGCTTATGAGTTTAGTTACCTCTTTGCAAATTATCATATAAAAGCAGCACATTGAACCAGCACCATTGAACTAGGAGTGAAGGCTGCCCACTTACATTTTCTTTGCTTTTGTTGCTGTACCAGATTAAGAGCAGCCTGTGGAGGTTTGGGGAAGTTGTTTCTTTCCTGAAAGCTGGTGAAAACACACAGGGGTGAGTTGCTTGTGACGTGCAAGTGAGAGAGGCAGGGACTCAACAGCCCAAGCAGAGAATGAGGGGATATCAAAGAGCAGACACCTCACTGGTCCTCAACTGTGATGGAAAGGAGCAAGGGGAGACAGTGGAATTTGTTGCAGCCCAGCAAGTCTCTGATTTGTGAGGGTGTTACTGAAGGAAGAGGTCTGCCCAATAATGACATCTGGGGAAGAGGAGAAATTTGTTTATAAATCTTCTGTTTCTGATCTACTTCACTATGTTGGTTTAATTTCCTGTGCTCCAGTGAGATCGCTTTTGGAAATCAGTTCTTCAGGAGTTCTGGAAACACTCAGAAAACATTTGGCCCACCTTTGATTTGAGTTAATTTAGGTTGACCCACATTTAAAAGATTCCCATCACACCAATCTTAATAAAACTTTCTCCTGAAGTGTAATTAGCAAGTCTGTACGAATGGGATTAGTGTTGTCTAATAAAACTGATAACTTAATGCCTGCTCTGTGTTCCCATCTGATGCCTCAGCTGGCAAGACATTCCCCTCTGTAGCCATCACCCCTAGGATTAGTTACCAGCTGATTAAATCTCAGGAAAGCCCTTGTATCCTACGGATTGGGTGCTAGCCATGCTCCCTGCAAGCAGGTGTGGGAGCAGATATTTCTGCTGATAGAGGGTTATGCCTTTGCAACTGTGCAGATTGTCATGAGTAGTAGCACCAGAGATGCAAGCCACAGATGGTGACAAGGGGATGCAGCTGTCTACATGAGGCTTAGTATCCCTGAAGCAGCTGCACTGGGAATTTGGTAGATGTAGCATGGCTTATGTGTACTGAGTGCTCTCCTTTAATCCTTCTGCCTTCACCTTATCTTTGCTCATTACAGTATTATTACAAATTATGAGCATTGCTAAAGCACTAACAATATGGCAACCTGTTGACATAACCCCTATGTCCTGTATTCTTTGGGTTCCTGGCCTAAGGTAGACTACACTCTGAATTCATTGCTAATTATTACTTTTCTTGTCTTTTTTGTTTTGTTTTCACTTCACTTTACTTTCCACTTCGAGTAGGAATAATCTTATGGGTGTCAAGAGCCTTGTGCAGGAAGGGTAAATAGCAATTTAAATGGTAGCCCATGATTTTTAAAAAGGGAAAAAGGAAGACCTGGAAAACTACAGTCTGGTCAGTCTCACCTCTGTGCCTGGCAAGATCATGGAGCAGATCCTCCTGGAAACTATGCTCTGGCACATGGCAAATAAGGAGGTGATTGGTGACAGCCAGCATGGCTTCACTAAGGGCAAATCGTGCCTGACAAATTTGGTGGCCTTCTATGATGAGGTTACAGCATCGATGGATAAGGGAAGAGTGACAGACATCATCTACCTGGATTCGTGCAAAGCATTTGATACTGTCCTGCACAACATCCTTGTCCCTAAATTGGAGAGACACAGATGTGAAATGGACCACGCAGTGGATAAGGAATTGGCAGAATAGTTGCACTCAAAGAGTTGCAGTCAACGGCTTGATGTCCAAGTGGAGACCAGTGATGAGTGGTGTTCCTCAGGGTTGGTACTGGGACTGGCACTCTTTAACATCTTTGTCGGCGACATGGACAGGGGGATCCAGTGCACCCTCAGCAAGTTTGCTGCCAACACCAAGCTGTGTGGTGCAGTCGACACACTGGAGGGAAGGGATGCTATCCAGAGGGACCTTGACACGCTGGAGATGTGGGCCTGTGTGAACTGCATGAAGTTCAACAAGGCTGAGTGCAAGGTCCAGGGCAATGCCAAGCACAGCTATAGGCTGGGCGGGGAATGAATTGAAAGCAACCTTGAGGAGAAGGTCTTGGGGATGTTGAGTTATGAAAAGCTCCACATGACCTGGCAATGTGCACATGCAACCCAGAAAGAAAACCATATCCTGGGCAGTATCAAAAGAGGCGTGACCAGCAGGTCGAGGGAGGTGATTCTGCCCCTCTGCTCAACTCTTGTGAGACCCCACCTGGAGTACTGCATCCAGCTCTGGGGGTCCCAGTACAAGAAAGACATGGAGCTGTTGGAGAGAGTCCAGAGGAGGGCCATGAAGCTGATCAGAGGGCTGGAGCACCTCTCCTGTGAGGACAGGCTGAGAGAGTTGGGGTTGTTCCGCCTGGAGAAGAGAAGGCTCTGGGAAGACCTTACAGCAGCCTTCCAGTACCTGAAGGGGGCCTAGAAGAAAGCTGGAGAAGGACTGTTTACAAGGTCAAGTAGTGATAGGACAAGGTGTAATGAGTATAAGCTGAAGAAGGGGAGATTTAGATTAGATATAAGGAAGAATTTTTTTATGATGAGGGTGGTGAGGTACTGGAACAGGTTGCCCAGAGAAGCTGTGGCTGCCGGGGAGATCTAATTGCGGCTTTCCAGTACCTGAAGGGGCCTACAGGAAAGCTGGAGAGGGACTGTTTATCAAGGAGTGTAGTGATACGACAAGGGGTAATGGCTTTAAGCTAAAGGAAGGGAGATTTAGATTTAGATTAGATGTAAGCAAGAAATTCTTTACTGTGAGGGTGGTGAGGCAGTGGAACAGGTTGCCCAGAGAAGCTGTGGCTGCCCCCTCCCTGGCAGTGTTCAAGGCCAGGTTGGATGGGGCTTTGGGCAACCTGGTCTAGTGGAGGGTGTCCCTGCCCATGGCAGGAGGGTTGGAACTAGGTGGACTTTGAGGTCCCTTCCAACTCAAACCATTCTATGATTCAATGATTATATGACACAAGAACATGATGCAAGGCTTAATTATTGAACCAAGTCCCTTTTGAAGCTGTCATTGAAGCCAGAAGACAAGAGTAAAAGATAACCTTGATGGATACTTAAATTCCAGCTATTATTTAAACTGTGTTCTATTTTGCACAGAGTGAAATTGAGGATATCCTTATACCTTTCAATTTAATTTCCACTGCACTCTTAGTGCTTCTTTTTTATTCCTCTGCTTTGTTTCTTCCAGTCATTTCCAAATTTGTTCCTCAAGATCCTTATCCCATCCTCTTTTCCATTGCACTTATTTATTTGATAAGCTATTAATAAATCCTCTATCTCCTATAATTCTCTGTGTCATCATTAGTGCTTTAGCATTAGCACAGTAATTGTACAGTAAAACTTCTCTTGCTATTGGAGCAAGTATTTTGCTCTGAAGCATCCGTGCAGAATTTGGATTACTACTCACATCACATCTAAAGACAGCTTGATCTCCTGCTGGTGTATTGCAAACTCTCTGGAGAGAACTGGATCTTGCTCCCCCACATTCCTGATTTTGGGGGAACTAATAGGCTAGTTAGGTCCCTATTGTCATGTGAAGGAGCTCACAGGGATACTTGAATTTGTAGCCTGGTAGAAATTGCCATTTTTTTATACTGTATCACCTGAGGAGCAACAGAGGTACAGTACAGTCCCATCGCAGTGTTATCTTTTCCCAGCTCCTGCCTGACCAGAGTTTGCTAGCAGGCATCTAAGTGGATCTCAACCATTTCTAGACAGGGAATTCTCCAGGGATATTAGCTTTGGTTCTGGACCAAGGTGCAAAAGACACAGAATATCTCTGAATCAGTGCTGCAGGAGAGGTCAGCAAGAGGAATAGGTAAGGACGCACAGAGTAGTAGAATTTGCTTATAATATTATTTATTTAGCATTTTTTCAAAATCCTTTGGGAAACAGAAAACATTAAATATAGACATAATTCCAGAGAAACGAGAAGGATTGTATTTTAAATGTTGTGAATTCATGAGAGGTTTGGGGAAGGGAAAGAAATGAAAACTGCTCACACAGAGAATATATCCAGTTGCATCAACTAGAGAAGCTTGAATTACTGCTTGTGCAAAATGGTAGAAAATGTTTACAGGCAATGTTATTCTTACATCAGATGATTTCCCCTGCTTTGCTTTCCCCTTCTCTACTTCTAAGCTTTTTCCTTTCTATAATCTTTCATTTCCTTTTTACTTGCTCTCAACTTCTCACTTTTTGCTAGTTCCCAGTTTTCCTCTTCCTCTCCCCTTTTGCGTTTTTTTTGTTGCATTTGCTCTATCTTTAATTTCTCTCCCATGTGCTTTTTTTTCTTTTGTACCGCTTGCTGCTTCCCTCTCTAAATAGTTATTTAGCTAATTTATTTCCCTAGATCTCTTTATATTTCTATCTTAAAAGACAAAAAAGCTAAGTGGAAAAGGCAGCTTTCAGTTAAATATTTATGCTGCATAATGGGCTGCTTGCTGTGTTATACACCTTCATGTTATCCCAGCACAAACTGGCAGAGGAGATAAAATGAAGGATGAAGGAGATAAAAAAAGAAGTGTTGACTGTCAGGATCCCCATGAAGGCATGGTACAGTGAACAGTATTAACCTAGAGGGCTTTCTTGGGATTCCCTTTTGGGTTAATCTCTGCTCTGAGTATTTGCTTTGCAACTGTAAAATGAAGATTTTGGAATTTCCCTCCCTCAAAGAGGCAGTGTGAAGACAAATATATTAGAAGTTTGAGGAGTAACCACATAAAAAAGGTAATGACACCACAGAAGAATGAAAAACAGTTAACGTCAAAGTGGAAACAGCTTGACAAATACTGAAGCAGTGGACAAAAATGCTTGAGTGGTTTTCAAACTGTGTGTTTTCAAATTCATTGCCAACTACTACAGAGCACAATAAATTTTCCAACATTTTATTTCCCATATGAGCTCTTGGGACAACTAAATCTCAGCATACTATCAAAATATTTTTGAGATACATTTCCTTTTCTACTCAATTTTGGAAGATAAATATTTTCTAAGACCAATATATCATCCAGATAATTAATAGTAATACAAAAGAACTGGATAAATGTTTTCTAGAAATCAGCTATCATTTTTTAAAATGCTGTAATTCTGAAAAGAAATACTGAAAATTGAAACTTGATTTAATGAAGCATTTGCCAGACATCTTATTTGTTTCTTTTTTGTACAACCACATTTTGCGGTTAATGCAAAGTGAATTTTGTACATGTAATTCAGAATTCACTTCACAAAATAAAAATGAAGTGAATTCTAAAGGACAAAGAGTTAATGAAATAGTGTAAGACTCAAGAATTTCTTTCAATAGCTCCTCTGACATGTCTCTAGCATTTCAGTAGCATCTACAGGGAAAATCTTTATCTTACTGTTGGAAAAAGAGAAAAGATGTGATAATGTGGAAAAGAACCTCCAGTTATGAAGTAAAGTGATGACCAAGCTTTGGTGTAAAAGTAAATTAATCATTGTGAATGGACTGTAGACGTTAGAGCTTTGGTCCACTGAAGTCAATGACGATACCCCCCCACTGAGTCACTGAGAGTGAGGTTTTTCACCCTAACTTCAGATTTAAGCTTTTGAAAGCCTTCATAAATAAACACTTGAAGTTCCTCAGTTTACCTGCAAGAGATACCTTAGTTGAGCCTATATTTTAATTTTAGAGTAATCTGATTGACTTAAATCTGTGTAACTAGTTAGAACTAGGAATTCAGGGTTTGGTGTTGACAATGCAATCCCTATAAAATGAGAGAAGCATTTTGGGCAATGCCTATGATATTCTTCCTGAAAGGAAACAGGTTCCTTTACTCATACTTTTGCTTGCACAACAAATGAAGCAAGACTGTTTGAAAATGTTTTATTTCAGCACATAATTTGTTCCTTAGCATTTTCTTCATGTTCACTGCTGTTGGTTGTTTGCTTTCAAAATTAATTTTGATAAAGCACTGTCATATTACAATGAATAATCCAGGAGTGGCCAAAATAATAGATTAGTATTTAGTCAGTCTTTTACTTTTCTAGCTTCAGTGATTCTAATGATTGGTAGTATAAATTTAGTGACAAAAATTCCCAATTGTCATTATAAAGACAAATACAGTGCCTCCTGGTTTGTAATTGATAGTAATACCACCTTTCTACATAGTCTGAATGTATTCTATAAATGGTATTTTAATGTCTAATATAGACAGTTGCAAATATTTTAGGTACATTATTAATGGAATTTTTCTATTGGAAAGTATTCAGAAATAACTCTATAGCTAAAAATACGCAATTGTGTGTTTTAGGAAATTAAATCCAGTTAGTCAGCCTTATACCATAAATATTTTTGCCTTTATCATGTGCTGAGCACCACATTCAGGCTTGAACTGTAGGGTGTGTATGTCTATCTCTGCCTTTCTGCACTGGTAGGTTCATTTAATCTTGATCCCAGAAGAAAGTTTCTCATGAAGAAGTCTGGCCACGGCTTTAAAGTGAAGCTCATACAGCTTTTGTGCCCCACAACAATGACACACTTTAAAATTGCTGAGTGCTGGCCACAGAAAGGGAGTCTTGAACTGTGTTTTCTCTCTTATTCTAATGGCCTCTGCTAAGTGACATCTGGAGGCCTTGCAATTGAATGACCTTCCTTTCACTTCTGTGCCTTTACAGTTGTATTTACTTGTTAATCATAGTCCTTGTTGTTTCCTGATGTTAACTGAGATTATGTAAATGATTAAATAATGACAATAACAGTACATGTCTTATAAAACATGAATCATCTCCCCTTGTAGGAAAGGGCTTGCTTAAGTGAGAGAGCATGATTGTGGGGGAAATGACCATCTTTGGCTTGAAAGGAATGGGCATTGACTTCTTGAAAATGTTGAAAGAAAGTCCAACTAAAGCCAGTTTTGAATCATACTGATGAGCCAGGGAATTCCTAAAACTGCCATGCGAACAAACCATTTATCCTGTTTCCAAGCTTTCCTCAACAGCAAATGCACTGAGGCAATTCCACGAATTTCTGGAGTTAGAGACGAAACACACTAAGTAAAGTAGGAGATAGGGAAAAAATGGTAAATTGTTTGTGGACAGTTTTTAAGTAAAGTGACTGAAAGAAATTCCACAAAACTCTTTGGACAACCTCCCCCTGTCCTCAGAAATTTATATAGGATAAATAGAACAAGTACTGTTCCTGCATGTTTGTTTATCTGTGAAACTTCTCCACACAAAAAGTAATGATACCCTTTCATTGACATCATCCAAGTAATAATATCCTTCTGATTGTGTCATAGGGGTAATAACAAGCTTTCAAGTACTTCAATGAGTAATGTATTTTTGACATTCTACATAAGAACAAAAAGACTCCTTAAAAATACATACCTCTTATTTGTTCCCTCACAAATCTCAATAAATTAAGCTGCTGTGGATTTGAGTGCAGAATTTGACCCATTGTATCAAACAATTAATACAAGTTCTAGGAGGGTAGTTATTTCCTCAGTTTTCTTAAAAATTTTGTAATTATACAATTAATTTGTTTTAATAAACTTTTCATCACTATTCCACACATGACAAGCGTACATTAGGAGACAAAGAAAGGAACAAGGTGACAGACTAGGCTTATCAGAACTCTCTTAAGTTTACTTGCATATTATTAATCATTCAGCAAATTAGCCTTGAGAGGTCACTGTTGCTCACACAGGACAGAAGCATTAATGCTAAGATACTACATAGTTTAGTTAGGCAGTTACTACCAGGCTTTTTATTCTATAATCCAGTCTTACGTTGACATGCAAAGAATTTATCATGCGACACAGTAGAAGGTTGTTGTGAAATTGTTCATAATGACAACGTAAACTTTCTTCTTTCAAATCATTACTTTAATTACCTAATATAACATAGATTTAGTACAATAAGTTGGTATGTATTCATTAGGGCACTCTGATCAGATTGCTTCATGTCATAATGTTTTATCACTAATGTGAAATACATTGCAATGTTGATCTTTTTATTAAGCCAATATCTTTTAAAGCTAAAGATCTAGCAAGTCATACAGGAAGTTAACTATGTGTCTGCTTATTGAACTTGATTTACTTTGTTGAGCTTTTAATATCATCTGATAAAATACGCAGATCAAAGAAATTTCCTGCCTAAGAGGGAAAGTGAACTGCACTTTTTCATGCTACCAGTGAGACTTCTTGTAACCCAACCAATAGAATAACTGCATTGCAGAGGCATGAATCTTAGGAATTAGACTTGCAGAAAAGCTGCAGTCATCTTCTATAGCTTCTTTCAGAACAAATTCCCTTTTCCATGACTGTGAGCTGTTAGAATGCCCATTTTACTCTAACTGTATTCCCATTTGAACTCATGATAAAAGCAGGCTTTCAAAGCTGTTGTAAACCGAGTTCTCTTTTTGCCTACTCATTGAAAAAAACAAGTAGTAGAACTCGTCTTACATCAAAACCAAAATTCACTGATTTGTTCTGTTCACGTGTGGAATTACATTCTGCCAATAATGTGAAATCATATTTCATCCGTTTGCAATGATAGCTCTCTCAAACTCTATCATATTCTCTAAGCTAGATTTGATAGCTTTGAACTGAACAGTATCTAACACTGTGAGAAATTCTGGTTAAATTGGTGGAATCAATTGCAGTAACCACTTTAGGATGTGCATGGCATGTTTGAACAAACCCATATAGGATTAGTTTAAAATTATTTTCATGCTAAACCATTCCAACACCTTCTTTCCTCTCAACATTTTAGATAGGGGTAATTTTGTACTTCTTAGCTATAAAAGTTATTTTCTAATTTGTTTAGAGCCACATACTTTTATAGTTAAAGCCCTGATTCTCCAAACATTTAAGCACATGCTTAATTTTACCTAGTGACAAAATCTCTTATATACTGACTAACAAGGTAAAAGCATTTATAAGATTTGGGCCTTATTTGTATTTCAGGAAATATTTTTACAGTCCTCCCAATACTTCAAGCAGCCCTTTTATTGAGCAAACTATGCCTGCAAGGCTACAAAGGAAACCCAAAATAAAAACAGAGATATCTGCACATTTCTCTAAGAAGGATAGATTTTTCCATTTAAGTTTTAAATGGAAGAGAGAAGGAAGAAGAAAAGTCATAGCAGCACCTGTTACACTGCCTGTTAAACCCATCAACAGGGCAAAATGTGGTATGAACATGGCCATCAGCAGAGTTAACAGCAGAAATGAGCCTCTCAGACCCAGAGAAAAGAGTGGAGATCTGTAATTGGACTGGTTGCCTCTAGAAATACAACTATACACAATTTCTGTGGCTGCAAAAAAGGGCAAAGGGTAAGAGAGAAGAGCCTTGGTTAAGAGACACAAATTCACTAGGGTTTGAAGAAATGATGGCAGATTGTCAGTAATAACCTCCTTTGTCTCTTCACCCCAGGTCAAGAATGCAGTCAGTGCAAAGGTTGTTTTCAAGACACAAGCAAAAAAGTGAGTCCAATTGAGCATACATCTAAATTCCCCCGGGTTTTTCATGTTACCTTCAAGCGTGGGAAGAAATATTTGCGAAGTGTAACTGAAAATGATCACCCCTACAGAGACCAAGAAGTCCTCAAACTCAATGGAGAGTCTGAATTTTGCCAAGGACCACTGATGTATTTGTGTGAGACAGTAAGTCATCACTACAAGGATGATAATGAAGTGGACCAAGGAGCAAAGCTGGCTGAGTTTGGAAACAATTTTGAGAGTCTTGATAAATATACAAGGCAGCAGTGTAACAAATGCAATTACAGACCAAGTTTTCTCAGTCACTGGTACATATGGAAAACTATGTGACAGCAAGTTCCCACTAACAACCAGATACAAAATACATGTCATGATCAGTTCCATCACTTGGGTCACATTGACAACTATGCCACCTAGTTTGGGAGAGAGCATGTTGCAGGAGGCATTCGCAATATCTTCATATGTGTCTCTCACTCTTATGAGCTGCCCATCTTCATTTTCTTCATACAGGCAAGCGATTAGAATTTTGCCTGTGTAACAGCATAATGCTGCAGACAAGATAATAAGAAACAGGCCACTGTATCCACTGTGGAGAAGAGCATACGGCAATCCTAGGACAAATATTCCCTGAAAAGGATAAAGAGAAAGAAGAGATAGCACAAAATCCCTGAGGCAAAATACTTACTAGAAGCCACTGTCCCAAACCTGCCCTCCACTGAACGTATCTTTCACCTAACTGCATGGTGGAAGTACTGCTACATTCAGCTCAGTAACTAACAGTCATGAGAAATGTGTTTGTTTATGACAAATGAAATTATCAGCAAAAATTGTGCTCCTATTGACACACATGTAATGATAAGCTAGGAAAAAGAGAATGTGACTGAATGATAGAGTCAGGTTCCTAGTTAATATTTAATGCTGATGTGATTAGAAACACATTTTAGAGGGTTCATAGGCAGTTATTCAGTCAGCATGCATATTAATGAAAAAGGCTCAATATCAGTAAAATTAAGCAACTGTAGCATCATCTGTACAAGTTTCATTCAAATTAAAAATAGCACTGTAGATAGATCCAGTACTGACAATTCTCTTAAGTCTAAAAATTGTTAACAGACCTCTGGAAAGAAAATGGCGTTAGAGTGACATCAGACTTTGCTTGTCTTTCTTGCGTGGCTTTTGTATGCTTCATGCAGCCTTTGCTCTTGTTAAGTCTACTGTTAAAGTGATTCTTCTCACAGCTGAGATTCTAGACTTGGCAAACTTATTTAGGTGTTTAAAAATATATGTAAAACATATAGACATACTTTTCTCTAAACAGTTTCTGAAAGGAACAGAATTATACTTATTTTATCCAGTAAAAAAAACCCCATGGCATTTTGGTTTCACAGAACACTATGTATATTTCTTTGTCTTTTTCCTTCTTTCTTCTCTATATTTAAGGACAAACAACACTTTTATGTGGTTTAATTTCCATCAGCACAAACCCAACAAAACCCTTGAACAATAGTTTTTCATAAAAAGATCCAATTTAGGAAAGATGCTTCCGTGACATTTCTTTTTATGCTACAAAGCTGAAATTAAGCAATGCACATTACTCAGACTGGTCAGGTAGTTTTTGTTCTTGATGGCTGAAGAAAGACAAGGAGGAAACAAAATGCAGTTAACTAGATCTACAGAATTTTTTATTTCTATATTTCTTAACAGCACCGAGGACGTGATGAAATACAGGCATTTGTGCTCATGTTTGTTATTCTGGCCTGACAGAAGGACTTGATTTGGATCAAACCCATCTAAACTTAATTTCTGACCAAACCTGAGCAATCCCATCTGCTCTGCAAAGCCCATGAATCCCCAACAGAAACAGGCCTCCTCGCAGAAGGGGTGCCCACTCTTCTTCTCTCACTTTCTGAATCAGTAGCGCCACTGACTGCCTTCAGGAGCCAAAGCAGAAGACGTGAGTTTAATGGTCTAAATCTTAATTTCAGACTTTTCCATCCACAATTGTGGACATGAAGCCATGCCGAGGACAGGTGTTTCAGGCATGCTTCTGTCTTGGGTGTTTTCTATCAACTGCCTCAGGGTCTCAGCTTTGTAGGGTTTATACCTAGTACTCCTAGTCCTGATGCATAAGGAGTGCTCAGAGGGAGGCAATTTTTCAAAATAATCATCAATGTATAAAAAGTATTCTCCTTCTCTTCCAGCCACTAAATAGCAGTCCTTTTTGGGCAGATTGTGCGATGAGCATCAACCAGAGAAGAAAAATTGGAAGTCCTTAAATTAGAATTTCTCTAAGTCAATGAGAAAAATGGAGTGCCCATCATATGAACGAGCAGCATTGCCTGTTGCACCAGGTTGCACTCTAGAGACAGATATCTTCAGCTTTCAGCTGAATTAGAATTGGAAGAATCATATTAAATACACACCCCAGTACATTTTGATTGAAAAGGTCTATGCCTTTAGATACTGAAACAGAAGTAGCTCAGTTATAATAATAAAGTTATTGACTAATACCTTTTTTGGCCGTTTTCAATTACTTAATTTACAGCAATAGTTTTTTATAAGTGACGGGTGTGATTTCATTTAGGGGCTGGGACATTCGACTACATAGCTTGTGGTAATTCACTCACCCAAATCCCTCCATTCCAATGGCTTAGCTCCGTTAGAATACAGACCTCATGACCCAATTAGCTTGCAGTGTAATTAGCATTTCTTTTGCACGTGAACTTCACGGAAGTGTTCAAAATTCTACCATTTCTGCCGTCTAACAGTCTAGTTTCTTAAAAAGACTAGATATCTGGCTGTATCCAGACTGCAAGTAGTACACATGCAACAGTAGCTTTTGGTATCATGCCATTTTTATTCATGGCTTTCACTGACTGTTAAGTCAGGTAGTTGCCTAAAGAACAAAATGTGTTTTCTTTCCTATGAAAAAAATCCTTGGAGAACATTCACATAACAGATTGACTTTAAAAGCATCACAAATAAACCAAGTCTATGAAAAAAAGTCAGGAAGATAAAAACCAGAGAGTCATCTTCCATATTAACATAAGAACAATGATATTTTCTCAGTTCCTTGCAGTTTGTAGCAAGCTTATCTCATTTGTTCCGTCCTCACAGCATTAGTATTTTGACCCTTAACCTGCATTTGGGAGTTCACACGGTATCTGCTGACCCAAAGGGTCACTGTAGAGTTAAACCACAGGTAAGTGTCAGCACAGGCCTTGCCCACACAATGGCTTTTCCCCTGCTGAATTTAGGCTATTAATGTTTATATGACTAGCCTCAACCTAAACCAAAGCATAAGTCTTTCAGAGACGTTATCACATTAGACAGCCATTTACAGTCCTCCCCACAGGTGTCTGCTTTTCCATGCTTAATTGTTAGTTTAATCAGAGCATAACACAATTCTAACCTCTAACATCTCCTTGATGTTGTTTATATCAAATAATTTTATATGATACATAACACAGACCGCAGGATGATAGAGGTGGGGTTTTATTGTTGGTTTGATTTTTTTTCATCTTCTGAATTCAGACGTTATTAAACAAACCCATTTTTGCACTCTGTATATTCTTTCTTAAAATTATGTATCAGTAATTGTGAATTTCAAATCACATACGGTGAGTTTAGAATTTCTGAATTGAACTTTTCTACAGAAACTGTAAGTTTTCCTTTCAGCTGATGTCTTCGACATCTTTCTCCCAGTGTTTGTAAACAATAGCTGGTGAGATTTGCATAAGGAACTTATGGTTTCTATGTCCTTCAGCTTTTGGTTACTAATAGAAAGCAAACATTGTGGACATAACTGGTTTTGTAGCTTTTTGGATACAGATCATGGTTAGTAGAGAGAAATGGCAGAACTACAAACATGCCGAAACAGTAAGTATGTGGTGAAATGACAGTGCTTTTCTGCATCAACAGAAATGGTTTTTCCACTTAAAAAACCAAACGAACAAACAAAAAACCAACAACAAAACAAACAACCGCCACCACCACCCCCCAAAACTCACCAAGTTTCATGCATCAATGTGTTGTCAAATTTCTACAAAATATCCAAAAATGTTAGTGATGGCCATGAGAGCTTGAAAAATGAAAGACCCTTTGTCAGACTTTAAAACTCATTTTGGATTTGATCTGCCATTCTTACCTTTCTGAAAGCAGTATTTTCTGTTAAGACCATTTCCTGAATGTCACCAAGTTTAAATAGTTTAGTTTCAAAGAAAAAGATATCTTTAATAAGCACTTATTTTGTTGTCAATGTAATATAACAGTACAGGCATTGAGCTGTGTTCTCTGGCTGAAAGCTGCTCAGCAACCTTAGAGCATTGCTTAAAATGACTTATCTGCGGAAAATCCTCCTCCATAAAGAAATCATTTAATGGATGTTGCTGAAGGTGGTTTTGTGCGCCTCTCGTAAGGAGTGAGTGTACAAAGAATGTAGACAAGGGGTGTCAACATTTCACTGATTCTTTGCTAGTGGAATAGGGACACAGGTAATTCCTACACCATTTGTCAATGCACATTCAGTCCAGCCTGGCCCCAGCACTTGCTCTTATTGAGTCTTCTGATCCTGTGTTCTCGTGTCCAAATTATGGCACAGACAGCCTTAGCTGTGAGGCATCAATTAAACACGAGAGGCAAAAGAAACCATTTCTAAAATTGCCTCCTAGCTCTTAGTTTTAGCGTTCTGTCTGGGAAGTGCTCCTGTCTGAGACGTTTTATTTCCAACTGTTCTTGTGCAAAGTCAAATACCTTAGCTCTAAATAGTCTGTTTTAAGGTGATCTGTTTACAAAAGAGAATAGCACAGGGAAAAAGCACTCACACAGTTGGGTACAGGGAGATGGAGTTTTTTGAACAGTCCTCTATCACGGCTCAGCTTGAGTGGTTGTGTTCTTTGCCATCACTCCATCCACCCTGTATAGGGAGGGACCCCAAGCTTGCCCAAGGGGCTGCATCTTCCCTTGTCTCCCAAGACGTTGGCAAGACTTGGGTATTTTCACCCTAGACTGAGGATGGAAGTGGGCTGTTCATTGTCAATGAGTGAATACATGTGCCTGGGTGGACGTCCTTCTCAAACATCTGGAGTAGACTTAACCATAGGCAGCTGGGCCTAGAAAGAAGGAAGGACTGAGGGCTGAACTGGTGATCAGCCTTTGAAGAAATGGCAAGGACAAGAGCGGAAAGGGCATGTAAGGAAAGGTCAGTCTCAGCCAGAAGCCATTTATTAGCCTTGCCAGAATACCCCCAAGCAGAAGCAACCAGGTATGGCAGCTACCACCAGAAATTACCAATCCACCTACAATACAAAACAAACAGATCAGGATTTCCAAATTACATCTGCACGCTAAAACATTTTTCGCATTTGTCAATGGTTTGACTGCAATATTTGAACTACATGGGAGTGTTGCCCACACCAGCAAGGCTGGCTACTTGTTTAAAAATACTAGACATCTGCATTAGTGTAGAATGCAAAAACTGGGCCTACCACATTTGACACTACTTCGCCTCAGGGCAAGCACCTCCCCAAGTAATAAAATGTTTTTGGAAAAATGCATAAATGAGCACAGTCAAGCACTCTGACTATATATCAAAATTCCTTGACGTTCAGTTTACTTCTTCATCCCAGGGAAAATGCTTCATTTCATAGGTTATTTTAACCTGAAATATGACACTTTGAAAAACAAAGCAGATGATTGAAAAGTAATTGAAAAGTAATTAAAAAGTAAAGAACATCAAAACATGGTCAGAGTTGAGACATGCCAAAAGACAATGAAATAAAATGGAGTAGGAGGCAATGCTAAAAAAAAAAAAAAAAAAAAAAAAAAAAGAGAGAGAGAAAGATTTCATCTTTAGACTTAATCAAATGGAAAAATACATTAAGAAATTAAGAAGAATTTAACTGAAAATTATTCAGTTAGTACAGCTCTCCTATATGCAGAATAAATGCTAATACACCAGACTGTTGAACTAGCTCTGATTGCCTTTCTCACCATCTGTAGCTCCTCTACTGGAACAGTTCTTTTAAGCCTAACTATTTTCCCAACTATGTATTTGATTCCCTGCATGAACACAAGTTAGGCAGAGAAACCATACAGGCAAGCTTCCTTCATGGATCTTCTTGGAAGAGTAGGGAGATAAATTCCAGAAACCTGATTTTCAGTACACTCACAAAATATTTAATTATGTTGGTTAGCATTTGTTGGCATTTAAGATAAATCATTTTCCAGAACCAATGCAAGTCTGTGTTGCTGTGGTTTTTATAGGAAGATACAACTTTATTAGCCTTAAATTAAAAAATACACTTTAATCTCATGCCAGGATAACAGAGCTACTTGCTTGTTGATCTCCATGGGTTTTTTTTCCTTTCTAAACCACCACTGTGATCAATGGTAATTTTGTATCTTCTTCCAGACCATTGTTGACTACATTGAATAGTACTGGACCAGATGCCAATTATTCTACTAGATAACCTCCTAACTGTAGTAGAAACTCTTTCCTTTGACAATAGGATTGACAGCTGCTTTTTCTGGATCTGTCACTTTGGCAGGTGTTAATCCATTTAAGGTGTATTCTATTGTTGGACTAATTTTTACATCAGAATGTTGTGTATTACTGTGTCAAAATTCCTTCTAAAAGTCTAAATATATTATTTATCTTTCACTACATATATTACAATCTCATAAAAGAATTATATCAAGTGTGTTTAATAAGGACCGTAAGGACTCTTTCTCCAAAACCATAATGATTGACACTAACTATATTCCTAGCTTTTTATTCTGTATCAATTAAAACCTGTATTAATAATTAGATTCTTTTTCTTAGAATTATTGCCAGGTTTCACTAGTCAGGATTTAACTGGCTTTTTAAATATTGGAATGATATCCACAATCTTCTGAAATTCCACATGTAACAGCAACTGAATAAGAGTATTATGAGGTCAGATGTATCTTTTGTTACAGATTTTTTGCGGGATCAATGGGCCGAGGCCAACTGTATGAGGTTCAACAAGGCCAAGTGCCGGGTCCTGCACTTTGGTCACAACAACCCCATGCAACGCTACAGGCTTGGGGAAGAGTGGCTGGAAAGCTCCATGGCAGAGAAGGACCTGGGGGTACTGGTTGACAGCCGGCTGAATATGAGCCAGCAGTGTGCCCAGGTGGCCAAGAAGGCCAATGGCATCCTGGCTTGTATCAGGAATAGTGTGGCCAGCAGGAGTAGGGAAGTGATTGTGCCCCTGTACTCGGCGCTGGTGAGGCCGCACCTCGAATACTGTGTTCAGTTTTGGGCCCCTCACTACAAGAAAGATGTTGCGCTGCTGGAACATGTCCAGAGGAGAGCAACAAAGCTGGTGAGGGGTCTGGAGCACAAGTCTTAGGAGGAGCGTCTGAGGGAACTGGGGTTGTTTAGCCTGGAGAAGAGGAGGCTGAGGGGAGACCTTATCACCCTCTGCAACTACCTGAAAGGAGGTTGTAGTGAGGTGGGGGTCGGCCTCTTCTCCCTGGTAACAAACAATAGGACCAGGGGGAATGGTCTAAAGTTGCGCCAGGGCAGGTTTAGGTTAGACATCAGGAAAAATTTCTTCACAGAAAGGGTTGTCAGGCACTGGAATGGGCTGCCCAGGGAGGTGGTTGAGTCCCCGTCCCTGGAGGTATTTAAAAGAAGGATAGATGAGGTACTTGAGGACATGGTTTAGTGGTGGGATGGCAAGGTTAGGGTAGTGGTTGGACTTGATGATCTTAAAGGTCTTTTCCAACCTAGATGATTCTATGATTCTATGATTCTATCTCCCAAGTGCAAACTTACTGGGCATTCTGCTTTCCAAATATCAATGAGATACATTTTAACATTCATTTAAAATAATAACTGTAGTTATCTAATAGTTAATTGTCCAAGTCTAAGCTTGGAAAAAATAGGCTCCTCAATTTATAACTCACGCCTATCTTAAGACAGGTCGCTAGTAGAGCTGAGATGAATTTCCTTTCAGAGACGCCCGTTTCTCTTGCTGGGCAAGAGAATACGTACACAATGGAGTGCAGACACACAGCTTAGAAACTGAGAGTTAACTTTTAAATGTCTGATGCAGAACAGCATGATGCAGATCTGGAAAAAGTACAAAATGGCCCACTGTTCTCATGTGCTATGAGCACATCCTCCTGATTCTCTACAAAGACTACTTATGAACAGTTGCAACTTTTTTTCAGAGTTAAGAACAATTTTAGAACCTCCTTCTATTGCTAATGTAGGAAATCAGTGTAGCAAAATTCAGTGAGAGATCTCAGAGAAGAAGAAGGTCATCTTACATTAGAAAAACTCTAAGCTGATTTTACCCACTCTCACAGCCACATAGGCAGCATCACTGATATGTGTGTGTCCTAGTGGCTTCGCCGGGATCACTTGCGCGCACCACGGAGGATGAGGGACACCGGCAGTCAAGTGCTCACTATGTCTCTGGGGTTCATCTTGACTAGTGAGATTTTGGATTTACCATCTGTGCTCTTTTGGAGTGGATGCAGTTTTGGATCTTTTGCCTCATTTTTTTGTTTCATCCCTCATAAATATTATGCAAAATTCCTGATTTTCATAGTACTTTTTCTTTCCTTATCTGCATGTTTTATAGATAGTCCTCTACTTCATTCCCTTAACACTTATCTATAGGTCAGTTTTTCTACCTCTCCATTTGAACGAAATCACATATATGTTGCTCTGTAGCAGTTACCTCTTAGCTTCCCTTTAAACTTTGTTCTGCTGTTTCTCCTGGTGCTTTTAGATAAACATACACAGTCATAGAGACACAGATTTTCATTCGTACTTCAATTATACCACTATTAGTATTTCTGTTTCAAATTTTTATGCTAAACCTAGCCTTTTTTTTTTTTTCCCCTAATTCCTAAACATTGTTTTTTTACTGTCCTAATCCCTGGGAGATCCCTAGTGTCTTTGGGTTCCTATATCTCTTTGCTACACTTCCTAATTTATAATTTACTATGATTACTCTTGCTCTCCCTTTCTCCCTTTTGCTATATTTTTAAAATTTTAATTATTACATTCACTTCACACCTGAAGGAGGAGGGGTTTTAACACATAGGTGTACTATTTCTTAATTATGAGATGTGGCTTCTGGACACCTCATAAATTCTTGTTAAACAACTTTCAAATTGCTTTCACAATTTGCTGTCTGTATTTATTGTTCCTAATCAATTATTTGTCATAATTTTTTCCAGGTTTGTAAAATTCACTCTTTTGAAGTACCAAGTATATATATATTACTGTTTTCTGTTTTCCCATAATGAATGCAATTAGATCTACTGATCTGTTAATCTTTATTCAATGTAATGAGGCTCAAAATAGAATTACCTTATGCTAGCTAGGTTCAATACCTTTTCTGTTAGATAATTATCATTTATCATTTTTAGAAACTTTAATGATGTTTTACCACAGACTGCATACAACCTCCAGCATAAGTCTTTAAAACTGAAGTCACCAAGAACAATACAATTTTTCTTACTAGACAATAGCTCTACACAGATAATAATCTCTCTAATATCACTTCTTTTACCTACTCCTTTTTTGTAGACATATTTTATCTAATTATTTTTAAATTCCTGTCGCATAAATCATCCCACCATGTATTTGCAATGTCAGTGATATCCTATTTCTTCTCAGCAGTAAGAATTTCTGTTTCCCTAGCTGGCTACCCAGACTCCTGGCACTGCTCTACAGACACCAGGAAAAGAATTCATCTGCTTTCCTGCTCGCTTCACAGTTTGTTCACAGTTCAGCTGAGTTTGAATTAAAAAATACTACAAGCTGTTCTGTGGAAAACTTCAAATATTGTCCATGGCCTGTATGACCTCAGCAGCAGATCCATCTCCTTTAATGTCAGTGAAAAATCTTCCTTTAACTTCAGGGATGGTTGAATTAGACCCCAGAAATCTTGTTTTTTCCTGATTTTTCTTATTCTTTCTGCCAATGCCAGCCTGTTTTAGCTGCAGGGAGGAAAGCGGCTAAGGTGTTTATTCCGTGATTAATGCCTGCAATCACCTTATATACTGAGAGAAACTTTAGAAGTGTTGTTCTGTCAATCCTTCAGGTTCCATAAGCAGATGATAAGGCAGATAGACTGCTCAGGAGATGCTGTGATAAGATAAGCAAGGAAGGAAGTCGCATGGTCTGCACTGGAAAATGTATGTGTCCATTTGACTGACAGAAGCCACTGATTTTGCTCTCCTTCTAGTGGCCAGATTAGTTTTAAGAATCTCCTAAAGATTAGGAAAGGGAACAGAGGGAAGAAAATGTCTCAACAAAAAAGGAATTGCTGCTATTGAGTGTGACAGCTGATCCCATTGGCTTTGCTATTGGTTTAAATATTTGTTCTAAAACTGAAATAATAAGCTTGATGCTTAATTCTGCATGGTTTGATGGAAAATGTTAGTTTGCATAAATTCAGAGCTGTCTGCTGGAATGCACTGAATTACACAAAGTAAATCTCCCTTGCAAAGCAAATTACCTTTTAAGAAAAAATATTATTTTGCTTGGTCCCAAAGGAGAAAGCATGCTTTGCTAAAAGAATGAGGGCTTTTATTTTGTGTTATGTAGTGGAGAGGAAAAAGAGATTAAAAAAGTAAGGCAGTCAAAACTAAAGCAAACATTATTTTGAAAGTTAGTAGCGGTAAGCAACATGGACTTACTGGCTGCTTACTTATTTCTCACATTACAGCTCATCACGGATTCTCAGGTACATGCCTACTCTGAAGGCAGGCGAGTACTCAAAGCATCCAGTACAGCAACATGTCAGTGAGTTTCCATGAAAATGTGGTCAAAAGAGTTTGAGGGGAGGCAGAGAGGGGACTTGGGAGTCTAGAAGCAAAGCAAAGCAAAGCAGTGGGGAGCCAAATAACTCTATTTGAGTGTGCACTGACATAACAAGAGGAAGAGTTAAAGTGCATAGAAAGTTCAAACTCGGGCTGGGAGAAAGCATTTGGCTTGTTAGGAGTGTGTCATGAATGCTGCCAGTATGGGACAAGCCACAGTTCTTGTTACCTTTAACGAGTGGGGCTGAAGAGGAAATGGAAAAAAACAAACCCATACTACAAAGAACTTTCCACTGGAACAAACCTTATGCACCTCTGAGAGGTGAAAAGGAAGCCAGGTTAGATCTTGTGGAAGCTGGGTTGTATTTTCTAAAAGCTGGCATAGGATTTGTCATGACTGCATGGAGAATAAAAGGTGACTGAATCCTCCCCTGGCTAATATTATCCTGCTCTCTTCTCAGCGCAGACCCAACCACCAATTTTAGGTGGGCTCTTACTCAAGCTATAATGACTCCCAGAGCTCAGCATATAAAGGGGGAATTTGTCTTACAGCACTGCCTGGAGAGAACACAGTTAATAGTCTGGATGAAGGATGTAAATAGTGGTATACTATTATTTTTGGTCTCTAGGAATCAGTAAACTGATATGGAGGAGTATCTTAGTATATTCTTCTGGAAGATGTGAGAAAAGATGCTGTCTTACAATTAGGCTGGGTATAGACAAGAAATCTCTACTGCTTTGCCTCTCTTAACCTCAGTTAAACTTCGGTGGCACCCCCAGATGTTTCTACCTTTAGAGTAAAAGAAGCAGCAACTGATTTTACTGCTGATATTTCGTCATGTACAGATACAGATGAAGTTGAGGTTGCAAATGAATTCCCATAATGGAGGTGTCTCTCTCCTATAATGATATAAAAGATCACATCATTCTTAAAATTCAATCAAGTAGAATAATTCTCCTAATTTCAAGTAGATAAGACAAACATTCTCAAATGTGTATAATCAATAATAAAGAGAAAAAGTAAAGATCAGAAAAGAAATGTGACTGAGTTTTCTGGCACAACCTGAGTACTCACCATAAAAGCAAAGTTATTTAATCTCTCCTATTAAAAAAAATATTAAATTTAAATATTGTGAAACCAAGCATATGGCATATAAAAAGCATGTCAAAGATGTCTTTTTAAGGTGTCTAGATGTAAAATACTTGAAGTATTACTACTTGAGGAGTTATTTCTATTTGTACAGCCTGTGACACAGTGGTTCTTGACCTCTACTGGCTCATGAACAAAAGTAGTGGAGTTATAAAGTAAGTCATATTACTTTTCTGAGGGTTTGGGTTTTTTTCTTTTTTTTCTTTTCTTTGTCTTCTCCTCTTTTTAAGACAATTATTTTCTTGGTCTGCAGCCACACTGGAAAGACTTGGAGATAGGATGCTGTCTGGAAATGACAGCCGAGGGTCTCTGGATGAACAAACTGGGGACCTTGTTTATTCTTGACCTTTGACAAAGATCTCAGGTTTATTCTTAACTTTTAGATACAAATACTGTCTGTATGGATAGAGATAAAGCCACTTGTTTCATTATTAAAACAAAGTTAGTTAAGTAATTGCTGTAAAACTTTGTATATTTTTAAAAAAAAACCAGTGTAATTTCTTTTTCTTAACCTGAGCCATTTTGACAGTGCACGGAAAACTTCTCAGCTCTATTGGATCTCTCCTTTGTTCATACTGCAGTGTTGAGAGCTGTAGCGATTTCATATTTGAGAAATTTATTTTAAGGCCACATTTAGTTTGTGTTCCTTTCTCCTAAATAACTTCCCTTTCTAACATTCAAATTTTTAGGCAAAATCCCAATTTATTCATGAGGTGACATTAATGGATTTTAGGTGAAAACTCAGTGACTGTTACTAAAGTTGCTAAAATGACTCCTTTTTTTACTTGCTTTGGTACCCAAGGAAATGATCATTTCATAGGATCTATGAATTGGATTAATCTCACCCATTTTTTTCTGTCTAAACCAGACATTTAATGATTGAATACACACAGTAGTGGAAAAGACATTCATGACCAATCTACCTTGCTTTGATGCATACTTCTTAGGAATGGGATTCCTAAAGAAGCAAAGTAAAGCAAAGCTAATCTGCTAGCTCTGGAAAGGATGGGTAGAACTAAGGATCAACAGAGGACTAGTCATTCCAACAAGGTAGAGCACTTTTTTTAGGATTTGTGAATCGCCACCAGAGATGCCTCTGTCTCTGTTGTCTATAGAGTGAGATGAACTCCTTTACGAAGGCCATGAGACTGTGAGGTGCCCAGGAAGAGCAAAGAAAGAGCAGGAAGCTGAATAACTTGGGTGCATGACTGCAGCGGGGGAGGCAGGGACAGGGGGTAAAAGGTGTCATTAGGTAAACTGGAGAGCACTAGAACATAAGGTTGTGAACCATATGAGGTAGCAACAAGGGGTAGGAGAATATGATGGGCAAAAGGCTGAGAAGAAAAATGACTGATGTGAGAAATATCTAACTATAGGCATAAAACAGGAATAAGTAGAAGGCTAGAGGGAAAGTATGAATTATGCAGCTGATTATCCTTTCTGATTAGGAAAGAAAACCTTCAGGAGTGGAATGGCAGCTCCTCACAATTTAGGAGATAGCAAAGAGTCTCTGAAATCCCATCCAAGCAGCAGAGGGAAGCCTACAGTTTTGTGCAGGTATTTTATTTTTAACTTGAGATGACAACAATAAAAAGCACAAAAGGAAGAGCTCAGAGCAGCTGGCTTCCCAGAAAAAGTGAAAAAAATCAGCAGGCAAGCAAATGCAACAAGAGCAGGAGTGGAGAACTCATTTTAAACTCCAGATCCCAATTAAAGCTTAGAAGATTTTTAAGTCCCTTAAGGGAAGGTGGCTGGGGAGATGTCATTTGGAGTTGCAGAAATCATGCAGACAATGAGACAAGAGAATGGCTTTAAAAATGTAGTGATATAGAACAGACCTCAGTGCCAAATTCTAAACATGATACAAATAGTAAAATGAGGGAATTAACAGTCATTATAAAGGAAAAAATGAGATAATTTCTTATAGATATAGATAACCTTCTTATAAAGAGAAATAATATATCTTGCATAATATAATTCTTATACCCATATTTACGTTTCCTCAGGTTTCAGTAGAACTATACATAATTTCTGAAATACCCAGATTTAGTTTGAAATAATCAAACTAGAATGGGTTCTAAAACTGAAAACAATCCTCTGCTTATCAGGGAGGAACTAGCCTGAATCAAACATGTTTCTAGAGGGGAAAACTGAGCAATAAAAAGACTTATGAATGGAAATGCCCAGGTACAGTAAAGGCAAAAGCTGAAGCTACCATTGTTACTGATAACATAAAATAACCAAAAATGCTTGCTTTAGGGACCTACAAAACATAACCTGCTGGTGCTGTTATTTGTGTCAATTCAAGAAATGGACTGAGAGAAACTGAAATGGATAGCAGAATATGTGTGTATGAGTTGAAGTGAATGTTTCCTCACTTTGACTCATATGTTTACATTTTTCAGAAGTAAATATTAAATCTGAATTTTTTTTTTTTTTTGTTAGCTATTTAGTGAACACAGTATTGTACATATGGCAAAACTAGTGCCACTGGCCAAGAATACAGAGAAACATTGCCTTCCAAGAAACATGTGTGTGGGGAGAAGAGGGAGAATAGATGCAAATAGAAGTCAATTTTTTTTTTTTTTTTTTATTTAGCTTTAGGGGCAAAACATTTTATACAGCTTACTGCATTAAAACTAGGTTACAATATATCATCTTCAGTACTGTGTGTAATCAGTGTTTAGGGCTTTTTATTTTCTCAAATAGCTCCATTTGCTCATTCAGACAGAGCTTGTGCCATTTCAGTGAATCTCCTGCTGTCAGGAATTATACACATTGAAGTAAACTGTAGATTAACCATCTATGGATTGTGTGGAAGAAGCTTTACCATTTGGAAAGTCTAATATAGAAACATTTCTATTTCTGATTCTGTCAGTACCTTATAGTAATTCAGATGTCCTTTACTTTCAGCATTAAATTCTCATACGCACCTGCAGATGTTGAGCTTGTCAGCCTTTATTCCTTGATGAACCCTAAGGCTCACCCTTTCTTTTTACTAAAAAAAAAAGAGCTTCTGTCTGAAAATTTGCTAATGGAAGTGAAAGAAGTTTATAAAAACCAGGAAAGGAATTCTATCTGACAAAACATTTTACTTTCTGCTGCCTATCACTACGTTCTTGCTGTCTTGGGAAGAATGTTATCTTGGGAGGAGTTATGTGTCTAAATACAGTTTATTAAAGCAAATTCACTGAGGTTACACACCTCATAAGTTTAAGAATAGGGAAGGAAAGAACATTTTAAAGAAGAATATTTTCCATCAGTGATAGCTGGTCAGTGGCTTGTGCTATAGAGGCAGAAATGCACAAATAATCTCAGCCACAGAAGGATGGTAAATAATTATAATAGGTAATTTGGGCTTTATTTTGAAAGGTAATATAATAACACAACAATAAAGTAAGCAGATATAACAAATATAGAAATTAAAAGTTGCCTAATAATAGTGTTTTTACATACCATGTGACCTACCATGAATTAAACAAGGAGAAATCATACCATCTGTTTTCACTCAGCTTGTTAAAAATGCTCTCAGGGATTGATGAGACCAAAAAGCATGGTAGATTAATCTGATTTTAGTGTAGCAGGAAAGTACATCAGCTATTCCCTTCACCTGAGGGAGCCAGAGATCCTTGTTCTGCAACAAGTCGTGGTGCATTGGGTTCTCCCATGGAATAAAGTGATCATTGCTTTTAAGCAGCTGACAGTTACTTGATCCAGTTTGGTAACATTTACTATTTCCAAGGGTATAATTTTCATAATGGTACTATCTATTCATTTTGATACCATGTTTCTGTCATTCTCTTTCTTGACCATCTGGATTTTTAAGATGGAATGCCCATTTTAATGGCAGAATATTCTAAAAGTACTTTTATCACATTTGTCTGCTGATTTATCTTGTGTTTAGCCCCTACAATGGGTCTCAATAGCAATAAGAATCCATTCTATATAGAAAAAGAGAGAGGAAATTGAATCAAATGTCAAGCTGATTTATTACAGGCCACATCTAAACAATTATTATTTTTTAAAGAGTTTCTGTAAAATAGAAAACGTTTTGAGTCTTGCTTTCTAAATTGTTTTCATTATTGGAGCACCTGGAAGTCCTTGATCAGAATCCCATTGTGCAGGGCACTGTGCGAACAAAGGACAAAAAATGGTCTCTTCTCCGAAGAATTTAAAATCTAGGGGTAAGATAACAGGAAACAAATACAGGCAGACAGAGGAGTGAAGGAAACCATGAGTCAATACGGAACTGTGAGTCAAGAGAGTAAATGGTGGTTTCAATGCTTAAAATTGAAATTTTCAGCAAAAGAACATTTCTATGACTATCAGAGGAGGGCAAATAAATATCTTCATATAAGTTCATAGGAATGCTTGTTTAAATATTTAACAAACTGACAATGGTAATTGTAACTGGGACAGAGATTAGAGTGAATAGATGCAGAAAGGTAAATGGTAGATTGTTGAAAAGATGAGTAGCTTACATTTGATTTAGTGGTTGAAGAGGTGCTTGCAAGAGCTGGTGGACACATGGGGTACGGAACTGCATCAGCTTTCCAGGTGAGTGTGCATGGGGCAAGCTTGGCAACGTCAGGGAAGAGTGTGCTACTGTGACCCAGATGGACAATTATTAGCTCTCAGATAAGAGTTTTAGCCTCGTGGATTGGCAAATGAGAGTATGTATTAGTGATGTTTTACCATAAAAATAAGCAGAAGCTGGACATAGTCTGAGTGTGAAGATATAGAAAGAGGCCTGACTGAAAGATGATGCTGGATGACAGGCCTGGATGGCAGCAAGGACAAAGACATTCACAGGTGATGAAGAAAGGTTGGTGTGAGCAGACTCTGGATGGAAGACAAGGAGCTCTGATTAGCTGCTTCTGCTGACTGCTGAGTAGGCAGACCAGTACTTTACGTGGGCAGCAGAGGGATCTAAATAAGATGTGAACATGAACCAGCCCAGGAAAGCACACTCTGCTGTCGCACCACGCTCCCACAGGCGGTGAAGGACGTGGTGTCTGTCGGCAGTGTCTCTAGCAGCCCTGAGAGCCTGAGTCTGCTGCAGGTGATGGCCTCAGGGAGGAAGGCAGGAGGCAGACGCTCCAGAGAGATCAACAGCATTTGCCTTGTTATGGACAGCAGCGTACAGCAGACGAAACTGGTCGTGATGCTCTGTATGAATTCACTTAACGCTTTTCCTTACAAAAAATTCTTGCAATGAAGCATACAAATAGAGTGGTGTAGCGTGTGTGCGCTTCTAGTTATCTATCTACCAATGCAAAAGCTTTTTCTAGGCATTAACACCCTCCCAGAGTGGGCCATCTCCTGGGTGACTTAAAGGTTTCCTAATGATGAAATGAAAGAAAAAGGGGTCTGGGAAGCAGAGGCACAGTGTTCAGGTTTCTGAAGTGTTACTCACATGTACTATGTATTTTATATATGTCATGGGAGAAATGCAAACTGACACACCCTTTTTGCAAATATATGTAAATGCGCATGCAAAGCACAGCTCTCTCACTCGGCAGGTTGTCTCTTCAGCTCTAGCAACACGGTTGATAATATTTGGCCTTTGAAGAATGGCAGGGTTTAACGATCTTGGGTGGAGATGTGCTTTTGCTTCATCCACGTAACTGTACTTAAGGTGACAGATATAAAATAGCAGAAACATTGATGTCCCCGCTAAGGGTGTCTGTTAGCAAGCTGAATTTGGCAGTATGCCAAGGTAACTTGCAAATTCGCATTAACGCAAAGGTTCATGTTATTACCGGCTGGAAAGCCCCGCTGTACGGAGAAGAGCTGAGCTGGTCTCTCCCAGCTCCCCCACTGGGCCCCAGGCCAGGACCCAGGTGCCCGTTCCCTGCTCTGACTCCATCAGACCTCTCGCTGCGGGGCAGGAGGAAGGAGGCGGGAGGGCCCCCTGCATGAGGCCGGGTTTGCATGTGACCACAAAAGCTTTGTTCATAGACTTTACTGGCAAATGAGTTAGAAAGGTGGTTGAAAATCGGCGCCCGAGTACTCAGCTGTGTCTGTGCACTTTTCCTCTTCTGTCCTCACATACACTGAGTAGCGACCAAATCCGTTTTGCCCTGGATGCAGCAGTTAAGGTGAGCACCAGCAAGACCCGCGTGCTTTACCACTTGTATCAGGTGCCCGTGCCCAGGTGCTGCCGGGGCAGGAACGCCGGGCCCTCTGTGAGGAGCAGCCGGGGCTGCCCCGTGCCAGATATGGCCTTTTCCAGCCGGCCCCAGCACACCCACTGCAGGGACCGGCTGAGCCCTGCAGCCAAGATGGCGGTGCTGTGGGGACAGCCTGGGTAAGGAAGGGCTGAAAATGCCACAGAGAGAGGAGAAAGGGGCCATAGAAGAGTCTGGAATGAAGGAGTGAAGTTGAGCACAGGAAAGGCAGGAGAAAGGGTATTACTTTAATGTCTGTCTTTTTATTTCCTAATACCAGATGCAGTAATTAAACATATATATATTAATTAGCAATAAAGTTAAATTTCCCCAAGTTGTACCTGTTTTGCCCATAACTATAACTGTTAAGTGAGCTCCCTATTTTTATCTGGACCCATGCACTTTCTTGCTCCTGCTCTATTTGCTCGGCCCTGCCCAGCTGGTGGTGGGTGGGTGGGACAGAGCAGCTGGGTGGGAGAGTGGTTATTAGCCAAGGCTAACCTGCCTTCAGGTAGGAAGACTGTAGCCTCACACCTATAAAATAACTGTTCTAAAAGATTAATAGTAGCAAATTTTCCAGATGAAAAGATTTTCAAACTTGTAGGACAAGTAGAACAATCAATAAGAAGCCTCCGTTTGCAAGAAACAGGCACTTGCAAGGCTTTCTTGACCCAACTGTGATAAAGCAGACATCAACCTCAGGATAAGTACACTATGCATTGCAGTGACTTAGCTACTGTTTTGAAGAATAACCTTCAAGAGAATATGGTGGCTTTGAATTTAAATGCTGAAATATATAGATGTTGAAAGTACTAACCCAGAAGAGTTTTGGCTAATGTTGGAAATAATAGATAATTGACATTTTAAGAAAATATTTACTTGATGCTTGATTTTTAGCAATGTAAGGTTATAATTTGAGGTTCTGAACAAAATTATTCAGACTTCTTTAAGTACAGCAGCGCTTCTGGCTACTGTTATCAAAAGGACATAATATTGGACAGCAATGTCAGTAAAGCTGAGGTAAAAATCAGTTAAAGATATAAAATAAAGGTATTGGTTAAGAACAAATATTTTTAAGTATATCTATCTTACACCCAGTATAACAAAGATTTAAGCCTGAGGTTGCTTGTTAAATTCCATGTTTGTGTTGTGTTATACTTTAGAATATCTTCCTCTTGTCTAACGTAATTATCTCATATGATAATTAGCTTAAATAATTGACATAATAAATTATAGACCATGGCATATCAGTTATAACCAAACTATTGAGGCTATTAGAGTCATTTGTGAAGGCAACAGAGAGAGAGAGACCTCCTGTAACTCTCTTGCAATTCATTTATTGGGAAATGCAATTTTAGGCCCATGGTACAGGCAAGCATAATCTAAAGACTGCTGTAACTTCTAAAGATTTTTAATAAGGTTTTTTTTAACATCTAGAAGGCTGCAAGAATTGCAGTACTTTTATCTGTTACTTGTGTGACCCATGTACTTGTTTCTGGGATGCTTCAAGAGAGTATGGCGCTTTCTGAACCAATTGTCCATATGTTGGGGACTGTCTGTATGTCCAGGGAATAATTTGTAGAGTAGTTATGTCATATCACAGCTACTACTAGCTGGCAAATCTGACACAGAGGGGCTATGGAAAACTGATTTGCCACTCCTAACATTTCTATAATAGTTACAGTAGAATATGCTGATGTAGATCCATTCAACACTCTCTCCATCTGTTCATTGCCCAGATGATGTGACAAACAACATAAAATGCAAAACCTACAAAACAGTAACTTAAATCCCATGAGTACAATACAAATCCTTCCTGGAATGAGGAACAATTTTAGATGAGCCACCTCTCTATGTTTAGGAGTTCTGGTTTCATAACATTTTTAGTGTTTGCAGCTGACCAAGGGAACAGTAGACTGATATAGTGCATTCTCTAATGAGATTTATGGGAATGGCAGTTAGTTAACTCAAAATCAAACCACTGCACAGTGCTTACATGTCAAATAAAGAGATTTCAGTGAAGTAGGTATAATATCATTGTTGCAGGATAACATATTTTTTATAGAAATCTTTTGTGATAAAAAGTAGGGTTGGGAATAGAGAGAATATATATCCTGCATGCCACCTTCTCTGTGCTATATGAATATGTGCACAAAACTAAAGATCTCTTTGGCAGGGTCTGAGCTGAAATAAAAGGTTATATGAAGTGGTGACGTACGTCCAGAATTCTTTTTTCCCTGAAGAGAAAATCCAAAGAGAAAATCAGGGCACAAACGTTAGTTACAGAGTCTTCTTCCCTAAAATACATCTTTTACTAGTCACATTGCATAATGGTGACATTCTAACAAAGGAAAAACAGATCTGAGTTTAGATGGCTCTCACCAGGCTCTAGACTTTTTATGGGTCTCCAGTTGTGGCTATAGCCACAGGTTTGTGGTTGCAAACCTGTGAGAAATAAATTTGGCAAGTACTGCAGGTTCATTTCAGCTAAAATCATATTAACTAGCATGTTACGTGCACCACAGCAGCCCTACAGTCATGGAATTTTACTTTGTGCTGTCATTTTTTTACTAGCTCCATTTGGAAACTTGAATTACTTGCTGGTCCTAGATTAGATATCAGCATTGGGCATCTCCCTTTAATTCTCAGTACCACCTCTTGATGTGAGATGCAGCAGTTTGTTTCCCTCAGATATCTATAATTTAGTTCAGAGTATGACTTTAGCTTCAATGTATGATTCAAGGAAGTTGCTGCTCTGGGCACCAGAAAGGATTGACCCTTGTTCTCAAGCCTGGAAAATAAATACTTAAGATCAAATACTACAGTTAAGATCTTAGCGGTTATTTAGTTAAATGCGACTAAATTATTTAAGGTTGCGGATGAGAAGATTTGTATTATGGTACATCTAATGACCTGATGGTGAAAACACATAGCTTTCTAAGCACGCAAGCATGTACATATTTATATTTAGAAAGTGCTTAAATATGGTGTCAGTCAAGCCTAATCGGAGGGGTGTTTAGACACTTTAAAAAGATGTTTGCCTTTATATCTTTAGGGGCATGTCTGCTAATTCTGCTTCTTAGTGTCATTGTGTTTTCCACTGAGGTCTTTGGGAGTTGTTGATACTCGGTAAGCACTGTAAAGATTCAGTCTGTATTAGGGAGATGAAGGCAGGTAACTCAGAGGAAACATAGAAGAATAAATATTAACTATGAGATACTCTCAAGTGAATCTTTTAAAGCCATAAAAATGAGCAAATTGGAACCCAGTATGGAAATATATCTACAATGGCACACTATGAAAGATATACAGATATACACTTTCATTTTTAAAAATGGTGAATATTGAAGTGTTGAATCTTTTCTAAACTAATGTACAATATACAGAATATAAATATAATGAGCATATTTATGATCACTACTTTAATAATTATTAATTTATTATTGTCAGAATATTTAATAATTATTAATAATACTAATTGCATTACTGTTATTCCTAGAAGCAGTCACAACAGACAAGCACCCCCTTGCGTTATTCTGATCATGGAACAAGAAACTTGTCTCTGCCATGGGTATTTCTAATATTTGTACAACTTAATGTCTGCAAAAGACAGGATGCAAAAGATGGCTACAGTAGGTATCAGATGCATTGAATCAAATGGCACATTTAATATGCTTTGATATATCACATTTTACCAAACGTCAAAGGAAGAATTGCATGCTTATACTACACTGTATTTTAAAGGTTGGACAAGCATCATAATACTGAAAGCACTTTGGAGTTGCCTGGTAAAGTGGCTGACTGTTTTGCACTGTTAAACTTGTTTGTGCTACTGAGACCTAAGTGGAGATAGGTTCACAATGGTGTAAATTACAGTTATGCTGAGATGAACGTTATTTCAATTCTTGCCCTTATTTTCACTTCTTCCCTTTCTCTCTCTTGGTTTTTCTCTGTTCTTTGTTGTCTTGTACCACTTCATGATACTACAGACTGAGTGCCTTTTTCCTTTACTTTGGCTTTCTCTTTCTTGGACAAACATTATCCATATTGTTTGCAACAACCCTCCTACGTGTGGCTGGCAAATAAATAGACTTTATTGTCCTTTGGTTCAGCTGTGAAATGCTGTAGCATTAGAATTTACCTTCTTCCTTGTGACTGTTGCTTTGCTTATAGATCCAGCACTACTGTACAAGTCAGTACAAAATTTTTTGGCCTTTAACTGATATATACAAACAAATGCAACTTGCATGAGTCTGCCAGATGATGCTGTTCTTTTTCCCTTTTGAATTAACTCAGCTCTATAGTCTCTGTCCTTACCTAGATTAACTGGATACAGGTTTTCATTTGCCTGTGCAGTGTTGGAATATGAAGCGTTTTCCCATTTAATGTTTCCCTGGAAACTTTAAATGCCTGAAGCAATCATTCACATGTACAATATTATCACCAAAAGTGCATGTTTTTTCAGTTGAAGTTAAAAACAAAATAAAAATCTCTACATGTTTGTTTGAAAGTATTTGCATTTAAAACACTGTAAGAAAACCCTTGTATTTGATTTCAGAGACCAAAGAATGAATAATTCCTAAAATAAATCTGGATTATGAAATAATTTTACTTAGAAACTAATTGTATTCACCAGAACAGCTGTTTAGAACACTTCAGAATTCTGCTGAAATGTTTACCTCTAATTGCCATGCAAAACACTTCTGCCCTTTCCTCTGGGTAGGGCAAAAACAACTGTCATTTTAGCATGGTCTGCACCAGTCAGGAATGTTTGAATTGTTTTAATCATTCTGTTCACAACTCTGACTTTGTCTTCAAAGCTATTCATAGAAATTTCTTCATACTGTTATTTTTTACTGACAGTTGCCCCTTCAATATTCTCTCCTCTCTCCTCCTCTCCTGCCTTTCCCCATCCCTTCCTCTGCTCTCTACCCTTGTTCCTAAACCAAATGCCAAGGTATTGGGAAATACACACACGTGTACATAGATTCACATATGTGCTCACATACGCATACTGCTTCACAACGTGTCATTAGGACACTTCATTTGTACTCTTAACGAAACTCCAGCTCCTGAGCTTTGCCATCCTCAAGGAAGAAAGCTCAATACAGTTGTAGCCAACTGCTCTTTTATTGCTGATTTCTAAAATATTTGACCAAATGAGATACAACAGCAGTATCCAACACTCAGCATGTGGAGAGTTTTGACTAAGAACATAGTTACTGATCTGATTGGATAATTTAGCTTAGATTTGTCCTGTTTTTAAATAGGCAACTGTATGTTTGATAGTGTTTTTACACTGTATTATTGGTCTATTTTTTAACTGGAAGTTATAATATTAATAATTAATAGTAATTGTGTACATAACGACATTCAGGAATTTTTAGGCACTTTGATGTATTTACTGAGGCATTATTACTTTTCCTTTTCAGAAAGGAAAACAATGGGTGAGAGAGAACATGACTTGCCAGAAGGTCATACAGCACATATTAACAAAATTGACTTCCAGGATTAAATCTTGGCTTCGGTGAAACCAAAGGCAAAAGTCACAGAGACAACAATGGGCTCTCATCGCAGACTCCTGTCCTGACTAGATGCTGCTGAGGGAGACTGAAGATAAAATGTGTTACTAGAATGTAGTTGGGGTATTTTAGGACTTCATGCTTTTATTCACAGCTAAATGCTTTCTGAGTATGATATTCTACTGTGCCCTAGATGTTATTGTATTGGCTCTCGTTTGGTGGTGGTCATGTTCGAAAATACGGCAGGGTTAGAAATATGTCCTTTCTTTTCCTCCTTTGCAGAGCTGAGGGATGAACTGGATACATAAACAAATGTTCATTGGTGTAATCACAGGCTTGTTTGACACTGGAAAGATTATTTTTCTATAAAGTGCCATAAAAAGTATTTAAGTAACAGTTACTGGGACAAATGTGTCTGTGGATACTGCTTTCTTTTTACCGTGTCAGACAGAAAGTTAGTGATAATGATAGAATTATGTAAGGAAATGAATCATGAAAAGTGAGAAAAAGAATCTGAAACCTTTAATGCTAAATTTAAGGATTCAGAAAGATACTCAAATTCCACACAGAATGCTGGGACCAAATGCTTTCAGTCTCTTCAACGTGACTATTTTCTTTAACATTGACAAGTATTATTATGCGTCTTGCATGCTTCATGCTCCAATTTATATCTAGTCTAACTTATATGTCAGTAAATTTATGTCTGACGTCAGTTTGGCTCTCACTATCCTCTTTTTGTTAGATGTTTACCTCACGTTTCTATCAAACATCTCTGTCACTGAAGTCACATATACTTATTAGAGATAATGTCTGCAATTGCAAAACAGGTGCAATCACCACCTTTTCATTTTCACCTAGTTTAAATATTTTTAAAACTTTAGCTAACATATCTATCTTTTTTTCCCCTTTGGAACGTTAGTTTTTCAGACTGCTAATCTTAGGCAGAAAGGCTGACATAATTAGTAATAAATTCATAGAAAACTTTCAGAAAATTGCAAAATGATGGTACAGTTAAGTAAAATATAGCAGTCTAAGTCATGACCAGGTTTTTCAAATTATGATTGTAATGAGCAGGGAAGTAAAAGGTTACCTGAATGGCATTTGTTACATTCCATCCTGCTTCCCAGCTGGTGAGCAGTTTGACCTGGGCACGTGACGGGGGAGCTGGGGACTTGTATTCTGGATCCTGGTGGCAAACATCAAGCTCAAAGTTCAGGGATCCATCTGCTTCCTCTCGCTCCTCGCTGTGAGCTCTGTTCAGTTCGTCTCTTCTAGCAAAATTCACATGCTCTTCATCAGAGCTGTCTAGGCAGCTATCCCATCTCACCATTCCCAAAAAGAGAGATGGTGTTTCCCTAAAGCAGTTGAAAAGAGATGAAAAGGTCTGCTTCAGGTGAGCCATCCTGAATAACAAAGTAAAATCTTTCCTTACATGGTTTGGTTTTGGTTGTTTGTTTGTTTGTTTTCAGCAGTTGTACATTGTTGATCCTTTTGTTAGGTTAGCCTTGATATTGTATGATATGATTAATGAAGTTTGTTGTCCTTAGTTTGTTTACTTGTGCTGGTTTCAAATGCCAGCTAAAGAAATATCTCCAGGGTCTTCAACATACTGCCCAGAGTAGTCTGCAGTGAGATTTAGTAGTCTGCAAGCTGTGATTTACAATTCAAATGCTTTTTTCCTTTTACCTATGGTATCTACGTAGATCAGTCATTCATGAAGCGTCTACAGGTGGCTGCAAGAATCTCTTCCTGGAAATTATGCATGCTTCTGATACAAATAAATAGTTCTGCCAAAAGGAGGAAAAAAAATGCTTCATTAAAAACTAGAGTTGATGGACTGACTGCTAAGTAAATGCATGTAAACAAGTTCACTTTTCCAGATGTGAAAATTTTCTACTGTATCTTAGTGTCTACAGAGGTCAGTAGAACTTTAAAAATGTTCTTAAAAAAGCTCAAAGTTGCAAGCAGGAAAAAAAAGTAGCTTCATAGTTATATCTAATTCACAGTTGCTGGTGACAGTTAAGCTGTGATTGTAAGTTTACTGTATGGATGTAAATGATGATACATTATGATTATTCACACTGCAAAATCCTAAAAATAATATTTATTGAAGGATCCTCTTCTTTCAAAATTCCATGGGCCATGCAAAGAAAGAAAGGTAAAGAGAGAGACTTAGGTTGCACAGTTGTGGGATTATTTATGCCCATTTTCTTTTGTTGTTTCTCATGCTTGCCCTTACGTTCCTCTTCCCTCTTGGTTTCTTTATTAAGAGTACAGGGTTTTAACAACTCTGTTTCTACATTAACAACTGAATAACTGGCACAACACTGCTGATCATGCTGACAAAAAAGTATTTGCTTTTAAAGAGTCTGAATTTGACCATGTGAGATCAATTACAGTCCTTGCTTGCACTAACATGTCCTTCCTGTTAGCTGAAATTTCAGGAAATCTCAAAACAAATTTAGAAGATTATATTTCTGAACTGAGGACTTTTCTGCCAGGTATATGCGAACTGCAGTCTTACTAGTAATTTTCAGGTCTTGCCCATTTTAAAAAGTAAATATCCCACATGTGGGCCTTGTTGTCTGTTTTTTCTTATGTGCTCAGAATTAAACAAATGTGGAGACAATCTTCACTCTTATAACTGTCTTTTATAATCAGACACTGAAATTTCTCTTGTTCTCATCATGTAAGTAATATTCTGGAGCTCTCTGTGGTTTATCTGTCTGTTCTAAAAATAGAAATATTTCAGAAATACTACCAGTACAGAATTGTTCCTGTGCCTACCTTGTTCCAGCCTCAACACCGACACCTGAATGTGCCATGCCCATAGGTTTATTGCTGGATGCTCTAGAGTATTTCTTTTACATGTTGTGAAATTTGCTAATGTTGATCTGAACTGTGCACCAAGTGGCTCTTGCTTGTCAAAATATCCATTTGCTGGTATTTCTGAAGACTGAAGTGAATGTCACAAGCCATGTCACAAATATATCATGATCTCCTGGAGTGACCTGGAACATGCTTGAAAATACTGCTATTGTTTTTACAACAAATGTTGACCTTGATTTAGTCCTTCTCTCATCAAAGCCATTCCAGCAGAAAGCTTCAGACAGATTTCTGAGAGGAACTGCTCTATGATAGGTGGGTATACTGCTCCCACTAAGTAAATCTGGTAACAATATCTACAGAGTGAAAATAATAACATAAAAATTACAAGGTTGATTTTCCTAATATATACAGAATGGTCTGAGATATGCAAATGGAACTATGGGAAGTAGTAAATCTTACTATATGTTTTCAGTTTATTTTTAAGTATTACTTCTGTAGATGTTTATATTTCTGGACAGAAACATTTTTTTGTCATTGACTTTATCTTATGTGACAGATATAACCTCATGGGACACACAATTAGCACTTAAAAAACCCCCATTTTTTATTAATTAAATACAGATGAGAACCATTTTAACATCCTGAGGAACTGAATTACATCAAATACAAAATTTGTTGTTCATTTATGAATACATTATGATGCATTATATAAGAAATTGCATTGTTTATCTGGTGTTTGTAGAATTTTTTTTTCTGTCTGAATTTATTGAGACAGCAATCAGTGCTGCTTGGTGGGGTTTTTGGTTTTCTTTGTTTTGATGTGTTTTTTTTAAGTTTGTTTGGTTTTCCTTGTAAATCAGTCAGGGTTTCAAGCAGCTACCTTAATCAGGGGAAGTGTAAGCAAGTTTAGGAATAGAGAGATACCTCTAGCTATAGAACCATTTCATTTGCCTGTACATGGTTAGAGAGGAATTGTCCAGTTTTCTCCAAGGTCCTCTGACAGCAGTGGAAAGAATGCCATTTTCAGATCTCTTATCTGCCAGACACATCACATCTGGAACTCAGAAAAATTAAACAATAGTTAAAAATGTTCTTTCATAGTTACACAAAAGAACTTAAAAAATAATGTAAAATCTATTTTAAAAAAACAGTTTTTGTTGGTTTAAATTCACCGCTTCCCTACTGACTATACAATATACAAAGACAAATGCAAATAAGTTTATATATTTCTAGAAATATCTGAATTTTCATAAAATATTTATGTTAGATCTTCCCAGCTTGGTATACTGTTGGGACTATTTGTTTCAATGAAATATCATTATTAATCTCTGACACACAGTATAGCACAAGATAACACAGATTATCATTGTACAGTATTTATTATTATTTATTTATAATACTGTGTAGAGATCCTAGCAGCCACCTTTGGATTAAGTGTCTTAAAATCAAATAGTAGGAGACAGCTTCTTTATGAAAGGTTTACAGTTTAACAAGAGAAGACAGAGATTTGGCAATCTGGGAGCCTATCCTCCTTCTTTGTCTACTGGGCGTGGATTTTTCATTCTATATATTACCCACAGCTTTGATTTTTGCAGTCAGTGGGACAAGTTATGCTCTTAGTTAAATCACTGTATATCTACTGGCTGTTTCACTGACATAAATAATGAGCAAAGGAAGATATATCAAATCTGGTTTTATTATTGCATTAAAAACTGCTGACTAGATGAGTGCAGCAAAATTCATATTTATTGTGCTACTTCCAGGCCATCAGAAATAAACAGTAAAGGCAAGAAATGAGAACTGGGCTCAGTCAAAGGGTAGTCCAGTTCTTCACTTTTCCCATCCACTACTTCTGCTAGACGTTGTTTCCGCAGATGTTCTTTATCCACACAAGTCAATATTATAAGTTTAATTAAACCTCATGTCCTGTCTTAGGAAAAACTTCCTGATTTATGGTAGGCCTATAAGTATCATTATCATTGTCCTTGTCAGCTATTCACCTATTTCTATTTCAGTACCTAAACTGAGAGTAAAATTTCCTCCTTGTAAAGCAGCAGACTGTGATTCACAAGCTTGACAGGGCTGAATTTCAGGAAAAGTGTGTGGATAGGCTTGGAAAAGACATCTTTCTTGGTCAGTAGGATTTCATAGTGCAGCTGCTTATGCCCGAGGAAATTACGTCTTCAGAGCTGCCACTTACTTTGGACATGTTTTCTTCAAAACCTGTTTGACTGCAGAATCCTTCAGTTATACCCTTCAAGGACAGTGTCTCAGAACAGCAATGAAAAGCAGATCAACAAAATAGTTTCTCAACCCCATATGCTTTTACCTTACATAACAGTGTATTTACAGATCTTTTTATATTATGGTCAATCCTACCTCTTTCTTATACTCTTACTTTTGCTGTGGGACATGAGTTTGGTTCAAGTACTGGGGTATTAATGTGTTGTGGCTGCTTAGCATACTCTTTCACAAGGGAGAAGAACTCTCTCCACAAAAAAGATATCTTAAGTAGTCACCATTCTTAGTCATGAGGCTAGCTGGGGCAAATACGGCAGTTCTAGATATGTAAGAGATTTTCTCTAGAATCAATGTCTGCTTAGAGGACATGCACTGCTATTACTTCCCATAATGGAATGAAAGGGCTTTATCAGTCTTCCCCATGTCAAGGCACCAGGCCTATGTGTAAACCTGGGTCAAAGAGCATGAAAATTTGAGAGTTAGGCAAGGGTAGATCTGTGGTGTATTCTCACAGAACCTTGAAGCTGTATGATAGAGCGACCAGGAACACAGGTGCACTGCTGAGTGTACAGTTTGACAGACATATCCAGAAAAAAAAAATCACAGATTATCACTTTTTGCCTTGTGTAGGTTAATGTGTGACTGAGATGAGTAATTTTTTTGCAGTGAAATAAGGTTTTCAGTTTTGGTACTGTGGATCCCTAATACAAACATTTGCAACATTTTTTCATAATTGTAACTGATGCTTCTTATGAACGCTCAGGTTTCTTATCAAAATTCATCTTCTACATATGTTTTTGCCAATTGTACAAATTTGGAAAACTGACACAGAGAAGGCATAGCACATGATGAAAGATAATATTAGTAGTTGATTATACGTTTGTGGAAAGGTTTCTTTGCATTCACTTTCACTTATTTGTATGCTTTTGTAAGGTTTTCTGTATTGTTGCTTGCTGTATGCATATTACTCTGACAACTCTTTAAACAGTTATTCAAAATTATGTTCATGCATGCAAATATATATATATGACTGTAGTATATGTATATAAGTATACACATGTAAATGTGTGTAGCACTTTAGAAGTGCATGAAAGATAAGGTTCCTTCCCCAGGAAGATAAACTCCAATCCAACCCGCAAAGAATTAATGTAATACACCAATTTAAAACAAAAGGAAAGAATGGAGTGGTTAACACTAGACAGAACAGTACTGGAAGTTTTCTTGAAAGAACTTGATCAATGGCCAGAATTTGTAGAGAACAGTTCTTGTCAGAGAAGGAGAAAGAGCTATTCAAAGCCTAAGAGACATGAAAGGAATGAAACCAATAGTGGAGGGATAAAGAAAACAGTAGGAAAGGGGACTGTAAGAAACATACATCTGTATGGTGTAAGAGAAAATAAGAACAGGCATAGAGACAGAAAGGAAACTGGAATGATCAAGTGTTCAAGGGCAGGATGTCATAGTATGAAGAACTTTTACTTATTTACATAGAATATTGCCTAAGACATGCCACAAAAATCTCCATATGTAAGCAGGTTTGTGAGTTTCGCAAAGTTGCTATATGCTTCTACTTCTTGCAATAGAGAATCAATTCTGGCAATTTTCTCAGTTAAGGATATTCTGCTGGAAAAAGAAATGTAATTTGTGAGGATCAAAAAGAATGCCAAAGAAAAAGACAGCAAAATATTTCATCAGGAGTGGGTATGTAAATGTATCCAAGAGATGACCCTCAAGGAATATATGGTCTCCAAATCAAGCTCACAAGAGATGCAAATGCCAGAAGTAGTCATTGACCTTAATTCAGGCCATTTGTATGCATTATGACATAGTCCTTAACTGTATAGAGGTTTATTTCTTCCCATTGGCTAGTTCACTGAAGAGAAATTAGTATTATTGAGCTAAGAGCACTGAGGATCTCAAGAAGAGACAAGGTGGTCCTGTACCTAATCATAGAATCACAGAATGGTTTGGGTTGGAAGGGACCTCAAAGCCCATCTAGTTCCAACCCCCCTGCCATGGGCAGGGACACCCTCCACTAGACCAGGTTGCCCAAAGCCCCATCCAACCTGGCCTTGAACACTTCCAGGGATGGGGCAGTCACAGCTTCTCTGGGCAGCCTGTTCCAGTGCCTCATCACTCTGACTGCAACACTAAGTTAGAGCTTGGTGAATTGCAACATGGGCTTTACATGGGTTAATACAGATGGGAATCCTCTGAGCAGGAGAGAAGTTTTCTGAGCTACCCATTTAGGCCCCTGTCATATACATAGTAGAATTAAACAGGTGATTCTAGAGAATGGTTTGTCTCAGCCTGAAGTTGGCATGTGAAGTAGATCAGATGCTGTAGGTCAGTGCCATAAAATTGATGATTTTCCTTGTCTGTATATAATGGAAATCCAGGATCACTAGCTTAGTTATATATCTATCTGTACTCTGGTCATGTGAAGGCAGGTGAGGTGAATGCCATACTATGCATTTCCTGAATGCTCATTTCAATTTGTGAACAACTGCTGCTGCAAAGTAGCCCATCTTAGTGCTCTCAGCAGATACTGATTAAATTAACGCTATTGCAAAATGTTATAGTAGAAACAGATTTTTTTATTTTTTTTTTTTTTTTTTTTTTAGAAATAAGGGTCAGATTTTAAACCTAATTTATTTGGAAGTAGTTTGCTCTCATTGATTTAGAAATTTAGATCCTTAAATTTCTTAAATTATAGCCTTAGGGGTAGGAGGAATTTGATGATTCTGCATTCAAGGTGTGGTTTTGATGTTGTGCACTCTGTTTTACATGAGGTTCCACAGTGAGAATGAGGATTAAAAAGAGATTCTGAATAACTGTCTCTTATGTGGAGACCATCCCTTTAGCACAGGATAAGATGGGGGTGAACATATGTGAGTATGCAGTAAATGACTATCATAATGATGCATAAAGGAGCTGAATTAAGATTACAATAGCAAATCATAAATAGCATCTACAGCTCTTCAGCATTGCTTTTTCAGGCTTGTTTTTACACTTTTTACACTGTTCTGTAGAGGTGCACCCATTTCATAGAACTAGAAAAGGGTCTCAGGTTGTGGGGAACGTGCCAAGTGTCTGTCATACAGCTCATGCAGAATCCATACCTATACAGTGATTTAATGGCATAATTCTCGTACTGAATTGATAAAATAACACAAATTTAACCTTAAACTTTAGTCACAATGGTTAACAAAACGTTAACTCAGTTTTGTTCTTGTTCTGCTGAATTTAAATGACAGTTTTACAAAAATAAATATGTATTTGTATTCTAATTTTAGATGTTATGGTAAAAGAACTATGAAGCCCAACATACTGCCTTTTAATCCAGCAATCCATATATTAATAGCACACAAAAAGACTAATAAACAGTCTGTCATGTCTGAAAAAATGAGTGATGTAGGTGAGTGGACAGCAGATAGATACTAACATCCTCCTCCACTTCCTTTAGGAAATGAACTGTGAAGAGGAAAAGATCAAGAGTTTACTAATTGGAAATGTAACATCCAGAGGAAGTAATCTGCCACATAGGGTGAAGGATAGGAAAGTCATAAAGCATATCTACAGGTAAAAGGTGAAGTTGATGGCTATAATTCAAGTTCAGACAGTTGTTGAGAAAAAAATTGTCATGACAATGAAGGCCAGCACACATAAGCAATTCCTTATGTAGCATACAAAAATATTATTTCCTCTTCTTTAGAAATAACTGAGATGTACAACATGAAGCCATGCTAGGTATTTTTGTACATATATTCCACAGAATAATAGGGTTTTTTTACTTTGCCTTCAGGAAAAAAAAAAAGTGTCTCCATCAGAGCTGCAATTTTCTCTGTTTATTTGTAGTCCCACAGGCCCAACTGTATTGCTTCATCAGCAAGTTCTGCTCCCTCAGTTCTCATCCATAGCCCCTCTCTTCAACAATTCACTCTTTAGAGGAAGAGTTTCTTCACTTATTATATGTCTTCATAATAGGTATTGTCTTCAAGGAATCCTATACAGGAAGATATAGGTGTAATTTATATGCCTGGCATTATTGTCATCTGTCCATGCATATCATTTAGTGTTCTCCATGGAAACTGTTACTTTTAGGAGTAGTTGCAGTAAACAGAGAAGGTGGCTTAGTGTTGTGATGCTTACAGTCATTTGGAAACAAAATATTTTACTCTCATTCTTCATGATATACATTTTAGACTTTGAAGGATGATTAGGTGAAACATTAATCTGGTCCTGTGACAGTCCTTACAGTCTCTTACACTTAACTTTTTGATACAAAGTTCAAATATGTAGGTAAACAGTGAAATCACAGTGTCACAACACAGACCTCAATCATTGCAAATATATATCAAAAAGAACTGAAAAACATATCATTGTCTTAAAACCCATACCATTTCACAGGTAAACAAAGGCTCTGAGATGCTAAGCTTGGTTGTATTTTCCAACAGAGATTAAATATCAGCACTTCTCCAGATTAGAATAAAAAGTATACAGTAATTAAATCAAAATAATAGAAAATTTTACAGGTAGTTAAATCAGAATAAGCAGAGAAAACAAAAGGTGCAGAATACAGCTGAATAGACCTCTGTTTTTCCTTACTATAAAACTGCCGTGCTCTGCTCTCTAGATTAGAAATGTATCAAGCTTTACAGGTGGTTTATCTCTTCTGCTTTTCCCCTTCAGCAACAATCTTTCTTCAAGAATGCAATTAAAACCCAATTTATTTTATTTCTTTTTATCTCCTCTTTTCATCTTTTAATGATTTTTTTTAAAACTACTGCTCCTCTGGGAAGCGACAGCGTCCAATGCCAAGAAGCATTTCTGATTAAATATAAATACAAAGTGTGGGGCCATTCAAGTGTCTGTGCTTGAAGAGTTACCGTGTGAAATCTTCACAATATTTTCACATTTTGTGCAAGTACTGGTCAAAGCACATGACAAATGAAATATTTTATTCATAATAGGATCATGGAATAATTTAGGTCAGAAGGAACTTCAGGAGGTCTCCAGTCCAAACTCCTGCTGAAGGTCAGGTTGGCTGTGAGGTCAGACAAGTTTGCTCAGGGCTATTTCCAGTTGAGGCTAAAAAACTCCAAAGACGAAGACTACATAACCTCTCTGACCAACCTGCTCCACTGCTAGACTGTCTTCATGGAAGAAAGTTTCTCTTTATAGCCAGTACAAACCTCTCTTGTTTCATTTGATGCTTGTTGTCTCTTGACTTCCCATCATGTACCACTGCAAAAAGCATGGCTTCATCTTCCTGATAATCTCCCCGTAGGCATGGGAATGCTACTGTTGGGCTCTTCCTCTCCTCAGAACCTCTGGAGCCTTCCCTTTTCCAGACCAAACAAGCCCTGTTACCTCAGCCACTGGCTCATGTTCAGTTTGCTAACCCCCAGGGCCCCCAAGCCCTCCCTACAGAGCTGGTCCCCAGTCAGTCCCAACCTTCCTGATCTTGGAAGTCTCATTTGCTGCTTAAACAAGTACAGTTCTCTGGCTACTGCTTCTGTTGTGCAAGTTGGATGATTTGAGCCATTGTCTCTGTAGGATGTCTCCGAAGATCCTGTCAAACTTCACATTCGCTGGCACTGAACAATCTACTGGCCTCCTGTTGACAAAGCAGGTCCTTAGCCAGAACACACCCCCTGCAGGCAAGGACACCATCTTTTCCTGTCCCAGCCCAGGGAGAGGTAACGGGCTCTTCCTGTAGCCCCAGACTTGGATGGCCACATCTGCCCTTCAGAACTCTGAGTCAAGGCCTCTGCTGTACCACTAGTTGCTCCAGCTGATGCTAGGGACTCTGCTTTGTGGCACATACCCAAGTTTATTGAGCAGACCCATGCTGTTTTAAGCAGCCTTCCAGCTCCCTTCCATGCACTCTTCTGCATGAACTGCTGCATCTGTTAGCTACTACTTGCTATGCTGTAGGTGCAGTTGTTAAATAGATCTTTTGCTAACACTATCTCAGTGGGTGTTTGACACTCTGTAATCAGGAGTCTGTTGCAGACAAAAGGTCTAAGCACCTTTTGAGCAGGAAAGACTAGCAGCCACTTTTAAACCAAGTTTGCTAGAAGCAAAAGCCTTTAGTACCCACACTTTTCTAGCAGCAGAAGGTACCCCAAAATTCTTAGATTAATCCCAGGAAGTCCTCCAATCATTCCAAGAAATAAAAGAAGCCCAGAAATTCCTGTGAGAAATGTTGTGTCTGTTAGCTGCCTCTGTTTGCTGCACCAGGGCAAAGAAGGTGAAATTTAAATAAATTAATATTACTTGTGTAGTCCTATAATGCTTATTTTTTGAGTAAGAGTGAGTCTTCTGCTTTATGCTTTACCAGAGAGTATAGTATACGGCATCTAGACAGGTAAATAACTTTACCTGTCAAGAGATGTATTTAAGCCAATTATCACAAAGGGGTTTTGCATGTTTTACATGAGCAGAATGCCTGAACATGCTGCTTTTCTTAACACTGTTATAAAAGGTGTGCAGAAGACAATGTTGAGAAACTCCTCTCCCACATTCAACAGCTAAGATGGTTTCTCTTAAGCAGACCATTATTAATTGTTTTCAGAACTATTTCAGAAGATTGATTCATGCATAAAAATGCATTTAGTCAAGGATTTCAAGTTTCAGCAACTCTGCTTAAAAAAGCTTTATAATTTTCTTCTTGAAGAAAGATCTTTAATTGCATTGGAGCAATAGAGTGGGATTTATGCATATATTCTAATTATGTACTAGTAAAACTGAAAAGCTCTTCGTTAAAACCATGTGGAGAAAAATCAGACACATGCCAGCACTTCATTACTGAGAACTTAAGAGGAATTGTGTGGTGGGTTATTATCAGCATTACAGAAATAGAAGGGCACTCTACATATTGCATATGTCGACACAGTCTTTTAGATTAAAAAACAGGCTGATTTTTAGAAAACAGAAGAGGATACAAATTAACTCGCTTAATTAAACCAAAGCAATTAATTCTACATAGTGATATTAGCACCTTACTACCTGTTTAGTAGAGTAAGCATAATAATAAATGTGTTCTTTCTAAGTTAAATCTGTATATACACATCCATGCACAGATATATACAGAGAATATAAGATGAAAGATTCATTCAGCCACAACCTAATTGGATTTAAGTGATCATCAAATAGTATGGTTACCTTCTCTAATTATTAATAAGAATTACATGCTTATAGCATGAGCAGAATATATGACATGCTTTCTCTTTAAACATAAGCCTTTATGATGAAGGGTTTTCTCATGTTGTAAACAAGAACAGCTGGTGCACAGGCTGTGTTACAACACACTGTAATAACAATACAATAGACTTATTGTTACTTCTAAGATTGTGCATAAAGAAGTTATTCATATTTTAAACACAGAATTACTGAGCACTTCTTGCCAAATTGCAGACCCTTATGAACAATTCCCTTTGAGTCACAAGCACATGACTTTTCACTTCTTAGGGTCAGTCCGTAAGATGATAAAATAATTAAGACTCATGAGGGGGTTGGGTATGTACAACATCCAGATGCTGACTCCAAATTCATAGAAGGGAACTGAATAAACTGTGATTCTGAGCAGGATAGGGAGGATAGCAGTTGAAGTGAAAAATGAGAAAGGAAATAATAGCGTGTCCCTATAGTGAGTCCCTCTGCTGAAATACATTTGGCCAGCTCCTGCAGCTCTTCCTTTGTTATCAAGAACCTTTATATTATACATCTACCCATAAAAAAAGATATTGCTCTATATTCTAAGTGAACCTGCTCATTAAATGTAAAGAGAGTTGACACAGTGTTTCGATTACGGGGAAGATTTCTTGTGGCGGTGTATGTAAAATACACATTATTTGTTAGGTAAAAAAGCATCCTAAATTATGCATAGCACACATATCACTGCATGATTAAACAACGTAAATAATTTCCTAATATTTGCTATATCTCATTTCTACTTCTATCAGTAAGTATTTTCAATGAGAGGTATTACTGAATTTTTTTAGGGTAATTTCAAAGTAGGACACATAATGAATGAGAGACTTCCACTATCACCAGTTCTAGTCTTCTCTTATTATGGACAAATTTCTCATGTAATCTCTTCCTTAAACCAATCAAATTTGATTTTAAACTTCTAAGATTTCTTATCTCAATTATTCCTATGAGAAAAATCACAGAATTACAAAATGGTTCAGGTTGGAAAGTCATCTGGTCTAACCCCCCTGCTCAAGCAGGGCCACCTACAGCCACTTGCTCAGGATCATGTTCAGATAGCCTCTGAATATCTCCAAGGATGGAGACTCCACAACCTCCCCAGGCAACCTGTGCTGGTGCTCAGTCATCCTTGCAGTGAAAAAGTGTTTCCTGATGTTCAGACGGAACCTCCTGTGTTCCTGTTTGTGCCCATTGCCTCTTGTCCTGTCACTGGGCACCACTGAAAAGAGCCTGACTCCATCCTCTTTGCACCCTCCCTTTAGGTATTTATATACATTAGTAAGATCCCCCCTCAGCCTCTTCTCCTCTAGGTTAAACAGTCCCAGCTCTCCAGATGTGGCCTCACCAGTGCTGAAGAGAGGGAAAGGATCACCTCCCTTGACCTGATGGCAATAGTTTGTCTAATGCAGCCCAGGGTACCATTAACCTTTGCCACATGGGCACATTACTGGCTCACATTCAACCAGGTGTCCACCAGGACCCCTGGATCCTTTTCTACCAAGCTGCTTTCCAGCTGGCTGGCTCCCAGCATATGGTGGTGCCTGGGGTTGTTCCTCCCCAGGTGCAGGACTTTGCACTTTTCCTTGTTGAACTTCATGAGGTTCCTGTTAGCCCATTTCTCCAGCCTGTCGAGATCCCTCTGGATGGCAGCACAATCCTCTGGTGTTAACAGAGGGTCCCACTCTGGTGTCATCAGCAAACTTGCTGTCGCATCACAGAGATCTTTAATGAAAGTGTTAAAAAGGTCTGGATAAAATATTGACCCATGGGGTACAATGTTAGTTACTGGCCATCAACTAGACTCTGTTCTAGCGACCACCACCTTTTGGGCCCAGCCACACAGTCAGTTTTCAATCCACTTCATTGTCTGCTCATCCAGCTCTTACATCAACAGTTTATCTATGAGGATCTTATGGAGACAGTGTCTAAGGCCTTACTGAAGTCCAGGTAGACAATATCTACCGCTCTTCTCCCATCTACCAGGCCAGTCATTTCACTGGAGAAGTTTATCAGGTTGGTCAAGAATGACTCACTTGGTGAAGCCATGATGACTACTCCTGATGATTTTCTTGTTCATGTGCTGGGAAATAGTTTTCAGGATTTGCTGCTCCACTGCCTTCGCAGGGATTCAGGTAAGGCTGACTGGCCTGTAGTTCCTTGGGTCCTCCTTCTTGCCTTTCTTGAAGATAGGAGTGACATCTACTTTCCTCCAGTCTTCAAGTACTTCTCTCAGTTGCCATGATTAATCAAGGAGTATCAAGAGTGGCTTTGCAGTGATATCAGCCAGCTCCTTCAGCACTCATGGGTGCATCCCATCAGGGCCCATGGACCTATGCATGTCCAGTTTTCTTAAGTATTCCCTGACCTGATCCTCTTCCACCAATGATAGACCTTCCTTGTTCCAGCCTTTCCCCTTCATCTCTGGACCCTGGCGTTCCTGAAGGCCAGTCTTGCTAGTAAAGACTGAGGCAAAGGCAGCATTCATTACTTCAGACTTTTCCATGTCCCGTGTAACCAGGTCCCCTGTCTCATTGAGCAATGGGCCCATATTTTTCCTAGTCTTCCTTTTGTCTCCTGAGAAGAACAACTCATTATCCATATCAGTCTAATGATACAATTTGGAAGAAGGGACAGCAAGCCAAGATGCGGCAATGGCGCCTCACTCTTTCTTGGAGGCCCTCTAAAGGAAAGAGAATATTTGCCTGTTTGAAAGCCTAGTTTCAGGCTGGTGGCATTTGGCCTTATTGGGTATTGCACTGAAATTGCACTGTTATTTCTAGCTTACATTTATCCTTAATTAACTTATGCCAATTTATAGTAACAAGAATTAGCTGTGTGCTTTTGCCCTAACACAAATGTTTTTTTGGACAGTAGTCATACAGTTTTAAAATCCTGCCCCCCCCCCCCC
>VXBL01004748.1:24227-64619 GCA_013400195.1 Aramus guarauna | reverse complement strand
CGCGCAACCATTCTTCCACACAGAACTGGGACTGTTGGGAAAGGGATCATTAGCTCAGGGGCTAAGGGGAAATCAGCAAAATTGAAAGGTACAAAATCCTAAGCATAAAATTAGGATGACTGATTTTGTAGGAGAACAGCACTGAAGCCAACACATCCCCTCCTGCCTACCCAGCAAAATAGTTTCTGGTGTCCTACTAGGATGGTAAGCATGCTAATGATGACCTCACCAGCTGTCTTTTGTGTGCTAGCTAATAAATAACTGCTTTATACTTATACACTGATGATATGAAATTGCTGTATGTAGGAAAGGGAAGAAGAAACCATACTCATGTTAAATGCAACAGCAGGACCAGAGTGATTGATGCTTCCTCTTCTAATTGGTTTTGGAAACATGCAAATAGCAACACATCCAAGGAGGATGGACAGCATACACAAAGGACTGTGTGAAGATATGGATCTCATCCCTATTCAACACGTTGGAGTGAGCAGGATTAGCAATTTGTCCCAAGCAGGGAGAGAAGTAAACATCACCTGTCAAGACCTCTGGGAGCAGGAGAGGGACAACTTGCCTGGTGGAGAGTATTGCAGAGTTCCTAGTAACAGCCATTTGGCACAGGAATAGAAAATGGAGTAGACGAAGGATGTAGCTAAAGAAAAGGTAAACTTGATATATTTTGAAGTCAAAGTCATGAACCTATCACTCTGAAGGAAGTAGAAAACAAATTTATTAATATCACATTTCCCCACAGCTGGCTACTGTATTTTCAGTACAAATGCAATGGAAGAAAGAAATAGAAGAAGACTTTTTAGGGGCCCTGTTTATCAAGATGTTTGCTCCCTGAGCTGTGTATAAGGTAATTTCATGGGAAAGAGACTGGAAAATATAAATCACATGCAATAAGGCTTTTCTTCCTCTCAGAAACGTCATACTAGATTTTAGCATGCCATAACCTGATTGATTCTTGTTCTTTGCTCAATCCTCAGTAGCGTATGTGACAAGTAAAGTACTGGAAATTGTTACTTTTTTAAATGTGATTTAACACTAAAGGACAATCCACTGAGACATTAGGGCCAAGACCTCTATTTGGCATGGCTGCAAAAGTCATTTGTACATTTTACATTGAGCTAGATTTCTCCTCAATGCTACTGTGGCAGAAATTCTGTGCAAAAGTCATTCCAAGAAAGGCTAAGTGGAAAAAATAAACTTTCAACAAAGATAAAAAGTGGAACAGGAAACATTTAAGATTTCAATCTCAGGAAGATTTTGTGTAGTCTTTGAATGGTGAATAAAATTAGAGAGTGGTGGGATAAAATGGTGTAGTATCATAAGACATCTAGTGTTTCTAACAACAAAAGAGGCAAGTTCATTAATTAAAAACTTGAGCCCATTCCCAGGAAACCTGGTCAAGTAAGTTGCCTCATTTCTTTTGAGAAGCAAAAACTACCTGCATACAAATAGTTATTTTAAAGGTTTAAAGAGAGATGGAACTCTGTGGCAGGAGACAGAACTGAATAAATTTGGGAAAGATGGCAATCCTTAAACCAAAAATATTTATTAAGGAAGGCTACTAGCTGTATTAAGGTTTCTTGGCAGTAGTTTTAGCCTAAATACCCCTTAAGAACATGAGTTACTAATGAAGCGATACATGTTAGGACTAATTCCCTCTTTCTTCAGTAGTTTTGCTGCAATGTGCTCCACTTGGTGTTCACTGGTGCAAAATCTAAGCCAGTGCCACTCTGCCATTCCCACCTGCACTGCCTGCACAGCTTCCATGGGGTGATGCATGCCCTGAGCTGGTGGGCATGAGGCTGGACTGCTCCAAACCGTTGCAGCTCTTAAAAATAGATTTGTAATTGGTTTAGCTTGCTTGGAGCTTGGAGGGGATGCCAATGGATCTTCCTTTCTGGAGTCTTGAGGTTTTCTAAATTGCTTGCCTCCTTTTTCCAACCAGTTTTCACAGTAAATCTGTTCTCAAAGGCTTTGAAGAATCCTAGTCCCAGAGTTTACAGAACTATGAGATTTCCAGGAGCGTTATAAAACCGAACAACCACATTGTTCTACTTATAGGAATTTTAACTTTGGTCAGGCTAGATGTTTTAGTCTTAGTTAATATCTATTGTGTACAGCAATAAAGGTCACAATCTGGTGATCTGTCAATAGTTTGCAACATAGCCTGAGTAACCCTCAGAAAAAATGGCATTACATATCCTCTGCTATATATGAAAATATATGAATGGTATTCCTTCTGAATATCAAAACCATGGTGTATTTCTAAGAATTTCTATTACAAAAAATGTTAAAGGAACTTTAAGATCTTGATTCCAACAAACATACACATTCTGAACAGATTTTGTGAAAAAATTCCTTTGACTTCAATGTACTGTCATGTTAGCAAAATGAATCATAAGAATAAATATCTGCTGCATGAATGATGTCTAAGTTTCCGTGATAAAAACTAATAAAAATCAAATGTTTTCTAACATATCTGGAAGGTAGCAGCTGTTTGGGAAAGACAAAGCTTGGGAAAAATCAAGACACATAGAGTTCCAGATGTATATATCAATATTTAACCTAGTGATATTTGATTTTTCAAAATTTTATTGTGTTGGTATGTCACACCAAGTATGCTGAAACTTTCCAAATGCACAAAATATTCTATGATGATATACAACAATATTCTACTGGTTTATTTCTATTTGCATTACTTACATAGTCAGCTCAGAGGGCATGAGCAAAAGTCAGTCACCTAAAGGTGACCTAAAACCAAAATAAACAAGAAAGAAAGAAAGAAAGAAAGAAAGAAAGAAAGAAAGAAAGAAAGAAAGAAAGAAAGAAAGAAAGAAAGAAAGAAAGAAAGAAAACCACAGTACACCAATTTTTAAAATAGAAAGGCAAAGGGCAAACAGATAAATTATTCTATTAAGAATCTGTACTATAGATTACATAAAATTGAATTACTCTTACTTTTTTTCCAGATAGCACTTACTTTAAAACTCAAAGAATTCAGTTAAAAAAAACCAATGCAACAATTTAGCCAAAGATGTGTCTGGCTTCAAGGGGCCTTCTCATGTCTTTAAAGTTAAGTTGATTTGCTTGGTTACTCTGTTAAGGTATTTCACAAATTCTATTAATTCTAATAAAAAATGACTGTCCATGTAACACAAAATGTGCTTCACTTTTTCTATAATGGTGAAATGGAAAATCAGTTAGAACATAAGAGCTGTGTTTTGAACAGTGAGTGTGTGTTTGAATTGCAGGGCTCCCAAGAACAAGGAAAGGCTAATTTTCATTTCCAGTCCTACAAAACACGAACAGCTAATAGGTTTCTTCCTTACATTTTCAGGACACATCAATGACAGTCACTTTGGGAATCTATGATTTTGGAGCTTTAACTTGAGATTCTTAAAAAGGGGCCTGATTTTTAGAAAATATGTGGATCCTTTAAAAAAAAAAATCACTGTTTCCTGAAAGTGCATTCCAAAATGTTTTACATTGAACTGTTTTACATTCTAATCTTAGTCTATTCAAACATGTCCTAGTCAAACCACCAGACTGCCCCTCCACCCCTTTTAAAACCATTTTTCTCAAATATTAAGAATCAGGTCACATAATTTGCAGTGATTAATAGTAAATGTAGATAAAATACAGTATCTGAGTAAAAACCATCATGGGTGTTCTAACGTCTGTTAATGTGTAATAAGAGTGATACGACTGCAGATCCTTCCATTGATTAAAAAGCATTGATTAAGTTGTTTTGAAAAGAAAGCTCCACTAGTGCTTCTTAGAAGTTCTCTGTACTTTTGCAGCAAGGATCTGCACATCTGAACTTTCTCTGGAAAGAAAAGATGATGATGATGATAGTGATGATGATGATGATAATGATGACGACGATGATGATGATGATAATAATAATAATGATCATAATAATAATAACAACCAACAACAACAATAACAACAACAACCACCACCAGTGACATTTTGCATAGTTTAAAAAAGGAAATTAAATAAAGATATAAAATAGAAAATTAAAGAATAATAAATAAATAAATAATGGAAGGAAACCCTGACGTTTAATTATTTTTCATTGCTCTCATCTAGTCTTGATGGAATTCTCCTGATCTGCTACTTGCCTTAGAAGACACCAAAGAGTGTAAGAGTTTTCCCATTCTTATTTGGAATAGCATGCAAATGCATGTAGTTGGTACTATACTTTTAACAGAAGCCAAGCTTTACTTGCACTAGAGGAATATTAGGAATGGTCTCTAGCTCTCAGCTTATGCCACTTGTGATAAATTAGAACAAGTTTAATGCTGCTGTAACGGGCATCGTTCTGCATTTTCTCCTGAACTTGTGTTACAAGATGTAGGTTGTAAAAGAATTTGATCTAGGCAGTTACACGGCACTGTCAGAAAGATCGTTGTTAGCACTTCATATTATAAAGTTATAGGAGGGGAAGAAAAGTGGTTGTTAATACTGAACTATTGCATGCTATCTCTGTAGATGTAATGTGTGATCAGATGTAAGATTTAAATACAAATTTGTGTTTTTCTAGCCATCAAAAACCACACATAAAGTTCAGTCTTTGAAAGGAAAACGAGACTAGATGTAGGCTTATACACCTATCTTAAGACAGAACCTGTGAAAGTATGTTCACTGATTAGAGAGGGAGTATACACAACTTCATTAGACTATTATGCATTCATCTTCCATATAGATATGAATGTCTCCTTTCCCTTCCATGTTCTTTACACATAAAACTAGGAGCAGTCACCTTTCACTCGTCCCCAATACCTGCAGAAAATCAGAACTTTCCATATGTGCTCTCCAGAAGAATATTCTTTGTATGGCTTTTGAAGTTATTGCAGTGAAACAGAAAAATCCATCTTCTGGCTCCTACTGACTATACAATGAGTTTTCGGTTTCAGAGATGTTGCCGAGTAGGTGAAGCATCTCTATGCTAACTACATTATTTGTTTTAAGAACAGCTTCAACTAGAATTTCTGTACAAAAGTATGGGAATGTGGGATTTGACTTATGTTTTTCTTGCAATGTTTCCTGGGGGATCAAATTGTAATGTTGATTCCCCGTATCTAGACTGAATGACCATTATAAAGAAGAATTTTGCTAATACTACATTTTATTGTAAGCATTTGCTCATGGTGTTCACAGGAAAGGAGAAAAAAAAAATCACCATAGAAAAACAAAGAATGACGACATAATTCTTATCCAAAGGGTTTGCCTGTATTGAACATTCCAAAGGGACAACTAGCACAGGGTGAACACTTAGATGCTCTTAGGGGGTTACAGAGGGTGAAGGTCAAATAGGATGGTATTTTATGGCTTAGAGTGTGAGTGGAGGCTGGTTGAGGTACACTAAAAGTAACAGTTGTAAGAGATCCTGAGAGACAAATTATTTTGATTTCATTGTTTCAGAACAGAGAGAAGGAGGTAAAACAGAATACTAGTGTAAGAGATTGCAAGATTGCAAAGATTCCCAAGGGTCAGACTTTATGCAAATTCAGGTGTTTCACAGTGCACTCTGCTGCTTCAGTCTCCAGCAGTTAACAAGATTTACATCCATGAGCTGGAATCAAATTATGATTCTGTACATTTCCGTAAATGCTGTTCAACATAATCACCCAGGTTTGCTGATAGTTCATAAAGAAGTCAGTAAGTATCTGCTATTTATTGAGATGTCAACTCACAAAACTTTCTGTAAATGGAAAGGCTAGTAAGACCTTTTTCTCTTAAAAGACACATCAGTCTCTTTTAGGGAACACTTCAAGGAGTTTCACTCCTGTAGTCAATATATTTCTATATTTGTACACCTAATCAGAGCACATCTGCTTTTCAGCTAAATTACTGTTCAATAAGAGAGTCATAGAATCAAAATTATTAACTTTATTACATTGATTTCTTTTGTTCTGCATGTTACTCAGACTGCAAAATTAAATATTTTCATTTTAATAACTAAAACCTGACACAAAATCATTCCTTTAGAAAACATTCTCCTCTGCCAAGACTATAACATCTTAAACTGCAGCCACTGCCGTTCATCATTTTAGCTACGAGGATTCCACAATTCTGTAGATGGTTTTTCTAAACATTTTCCTCACTAAGCCTGACATCTGTTACCCAGTATCAATACAGAAAAGCTTGTTGCAGCTGCTTGCAGAACAAGCTGTTGGACGCATCTGATGACTGGGACATGGGACTCAATCCTTTCTCTCACTAAAGATAATACACTTTCCTAAAGTAGACAGGACTTGCAGAGTCAGTTGCGCTAGACTTTCAGAAGGTATTTCTGACCAGGGAAGTTGTTATAAAAATTAAAGAAATTTTATTGTATGCTGTAGAGATTGCTGTGAATTACATGGAAAAATTGAAGGCTAGCACCTTGAAGGTTAATGGAAATGTTCCACCCAGGCAGGTCTTCATGCAGCCAAGAGTGGCAACAATGCAGACGCTGCTGTGGGACCTGGCTTTCGTCACAGTGACATTAGCCCCAAGCCAGAGGAAACACCTTACACTGCCTCCCAAACCCAGCCACTGTGGAGAGGCAGTCATCCCTGGGCATGCACCTCTGCCCTGCAAACACATCAGGACCAGAAAGCTCCTACCTGGCAAACTCACCCTCACTTGGGCTTTGGGACCTTCACAGATTTTTGAAAGTGAAACTAGCATAGATATTAACACTGTCTTGCTCTCCCCTATTAAAATGTGGCAGATGATAATCCTACATCAAATTTGCCCAAATTGTTACTGAAGCCTGGTTCCTTCTGATTGCAGAGCTGAAATACTCTTACTTGGATATACTCGAGGGCAGCGGGATATATAGAGATGCCACTGAGGTGGTGTGGAGCTCACAGCAGAGCAGAGCAGAGTAGCTGCAGTGTGGGACTGTATTTTACAGCAAAGCTTCAGCCTGGAGTTGATGGGAAGCTCACAAAGCCTCCTGCCCCAATATCCCAGGCTCCAGTGGCCCTGAAAAGGAGCAGGGCTCTTCAGCACTGATTACATTCATGAGTTGTTAACAAAGAGGAAAGTCACACCTAAGACTATTGCCAAGATACCTGATTGAATTATCATTGATCTGTTAACTGCTGTATTCCCAAAATTAATTGGTGCCCTATTTACTCCCCTTAGAAAGTTGCCCTTGGACTCAGCTGTGACTGGGAAAAATTCAACCCAGCAGGAGCCTTTCAGGAGGTGATTTGTTTGGGGACTGAGCCAGTATTACTGAAGTGTTTGAAGGGGCCCACAGGCAGATTGACTTGGTCCTTTTTGCTGCCAGCAACTGGCAGAAGGTTGCACAAAGATGAACAAACTTTCCATAATGAAACCCAAATGGTGATGTTATTTTCATGTTTCTCTCTCAGCTGAATTCTTGCATTAATAGTGCTATTTAGCTTTAAGGAGAAGGAAAATTTGAGTAAAACTCTTTCAGCCATATCTGAGTTCTTCATTCAAAAAGCACATTTTTAATCATAGCTAAAAATGGCTGAAGTTAGGGTTTTCACTTTCAATCTGCTTTATAATCTCAAGTGAAGAAATAATGTATATTTGAAGATTGTCTTCATAATTTTTTTCAAAAAAAAAATCACAAAAGTTTCCCATGTTTATATGTGTACTGACTTATCTGAAGTGTTTCATGGGTGACTTGAGCAACAGTACCACAAAATACATGAGAACTGGAGAGATCATTCTTATTTTTTCTTTATTTTTTCCTTCAGAACAGAAGACATCATCTTATTCAAATAAGCGTTTTTCTAGAATGGATGGTAGAGTCTTATTTGAGGGAGACTTTCCTTGGCCAAAGGGAGTTTATCCAAGGTGGAAAACACCAAACAGTGAAATCTGTCCTCTTCCTAAAGAAATATTTAAGAATGGATGCTTTGACATTTCATAGAATCATAGAAATGTTGATTTGACCTCTGCAGACCATCTAGTCCAACGTTCAGCTTGAAGCAGGATAGTAGCCAAAACTATATTAGATCAGCTGTAGCTTGATCTCACTGTATATGGAAAACCTCCAAGTCCACAATCATTCTGCATAATCTGTTCCAATAATGGACGTTCTGCAATGAAGGATCTTTCTGCATGAGTTGGTGGGAATGGGGTCTATAAGTACCTGCAGGTTTGGAAGGAAAAAGAGTGTCCAGTGAAGAGCAGGCCAAGGTAAGGGAACATAATTTGTGAGAGGGAAGCATGCAGAAATTTCCCAACGACTGACTAGCTCCGGGGGCTGTAAGTCCTATTGAAACTGAAAGAACTGATAAACTTGGACACCAAGAGCCAACTGAACCTGCCAAAGGTCAACAGTGCACACTGGGGTGAGTGGCAGGGTTTGTAACTTGAGCCACAGCCACAGGGGTCAGTGACTGCTATGCACGGACAATACTGCAGGGCTATACACACCTGATGAAACAAGGGGTCCCCGGGGCACTTTCCAAACAGCTATGCAGAAGGCAGCACAACCCTCGGCTTGTGTCTGCAGCTGGGGTTGGCCTCCCCAGTGCTGCTTCAACGGGGCAACTATGAATGAATGCATGAGTCAGCTGCATGAGAGAATAACTGAATGTGGTGCCTGAATAGTTATCTGCTATTAATAACAACAGGCTAATGAATAAAAGGTGTTTCCACAATTACTGGCTGTAGTCTGTGGCTGAGCCCTGCTCAATCTCCTATTAGGGAAAAGAGATTTTACAACTCTTTTCTAGTTACCCAACAGCCTTCTTGAGCTGGGGGGCCCAAAAATGGGCATAGTACTCCAGGTGTAGACAAACATTTCCCTTTGGTAAAACTGAATTGTCATTTTCTTCCAGTTACAAGTTTTTTTTCTCTCTCTCTCTTTTTCTTTTTTTTTTTTAGACTACTTGTTTTAAACAATATTTCCTTTGCTTGAACTAGCAACACTGCAGTTGAATTAAATACTTTTCTGCTGTAATCCCAGTAGTGTATCACCTTACAGAATACTGTGTGAAAACACACATTCTTGCTTAGAGAAAGTGAAATTGAAAACAAAAGCCGTTCCCAGGAAAATTGCTCAGGTCCTTGCCACAAGTCCTTCAATTGGCTTGAGACCCTAAAGTATTTTCTAACTCTCTCATATGTGTTACTCCCTCTTTCAGGAATTACTTTTCTTGCCTTAGTGATGGCTGCCATGCAGGAGAGGCTGGGAATGTTTTTTCTGATGCAATCCCATCATCTGGTGCTACAGATATGTGGAACAGATTTAGAGAGGGATAAAGGAATGAAGCTATGATTAGTAAGACTAAATTCTAGATCTTCTCCTGCTGGATGGTGGCATCATGGTGGGATGTGGCAAGGACTAAGCAAATGCTGGAAGTGACCTAGAGTACATCCTATACCTCAGTTTTTGTGCTACTGCCTGCCTTGTTCTCTCTGTACAATCTTCCCTGAGTACTCTTATTCCTGAAGATAATTTATTGTATTCTTCAATACACAATTAGGTACAGATACAGAAACAGTGCAATCATACAAATTGTAAAGAAATCAGAATTCAGAGAAAAGGATGATAAATCAGTCATTTCACCAACCTTTCCATTTTTCTCCTTTCCACCCCTATGCAAATATGGAGTTTTGGTTGGAAATGACACTATTGTAATATCTTATCCAAATTTGAAGAGCCATTTGAAACTGCAGAGAGGAGAAGGTAGGCTTAAGAAGTCAAAACAATTTTCCTCCTATTTCACTATTTTTCTCTGACAATTAAAAAGAAAGACTTGCACAAATCTTAGACAAGACTTAAAAATGGCCTTCCTTAAAAACACAGTAAAGCCTATAAGAGCACTGAGCCCTAGTTGACAGTCTGTTGTCCTAAACCTTCCCCAAAACATGCCTGACTTGTTTTGCTTCTGCTAATAGGAATTTGTGTTGATTTTAAACTTCTTTTTTCCCCAGTCCCTTGAATTGCTGCTGAGGTTTTCATTGTATAGAGACTGGAGCCTAATGTCTTTGGACAGTTAATATGGTTGCTCCAGAGGAACTATGAGAGTCTATCACCTGAATAAAAGTTTTTGAATTTCTTGCACCCAGCATTCAGAAGATACATTTGATAAGCACATGTAGGATAAGGAGACTTCTCGGAGGAAGTCATTGCTTTCTTAAAAGGCTGAGAGAGTTTTTTGTGGGAGGCAGTGGGTGAAGGAAGGGAGTAGCACTTTCTGCTTTAGAAGTGGAAGGTATGAGTATACACAAATTTTTTTTTCAAACAGTTTTAGGTTTTGCCATCAGCAATGCTGGTTTTGGCTACTTTATCCTTCACTGAATATTCAGGAATATTGATACCACATGAATCCTCTATATAACTCACATTAACAGTGCAGCCCTTCCTGCATTTTCTTTACACTGCACAAGACTATTTCACTGAAACCTTGTGTGCCTGATTTGCAAGGCTGTTGTAATCTCTCTTCATTATCTCTGTGGCTTTGCTCTGATAAAGCTGGGCAGGACTGCTTAGGTTGGCACGAATGGCCGTGCTATACTTCTGAGGCTTTTCTCTTTTCTCACTCCTCTCATTTTATCCCTTCTCATGTTTCCTTCTCTTGGCAAGCATGCGGGCTTGTATGCAGGCCTGCAAACAGAGCTATGGCAGTGGTGTTCATGAATGCTAACTAGGGAAAAGCTGATGCAGCTCCAAGTAATAATTTTGCAAGTAATTCATTTGGATACTGAATATCCACCCTGCAGTTTTTATGCATCTACCTAAGGGATGGCTCTCTGTATTAATTTAACACTCCTTCCAGCAGGACATTATCATCCTTTTCTCCCAGTTCTGATTTCTTTACAATTTGTATGACTGCAGTGTTGCTGTATCTGTACCTAAAAGCAGCCTCTCGCATAATTCCTTCTAGCCACACTCTTCTGCAGACTCACATGCCATGTTGGCCAGGCTGTTATTCAGCAATGGAAGTGCTATAATCAGCACATACTCCTGCCCTCACATGTGCTTTAAGCTTCTAGCAAGTTTAAGAGGCTTCTAGCTCAGGAGGCAAAAGGTGCATGTAGAAAGTAGTTTCTTAGGTGGAAGAGGTATCTTTCTTAAGAAGGATAGAAGGGTCTTGCTGCTCAATTTGAAGGAGTTTTCTTCTGCTTTAGTGAATTAAGCCATGCTTTTCCTCTCCTCTCTCAATAGAAAAACAAAATGTATACAGAAATACTATATCTGCACTGTTGTGGCAATTGGCCTGCCTGATGGAGACAATGACGTGGAGCTTTTCAGGAGTGAGGACAAAACACAGCATAGTCCAGCTCTAGCCTGTTAGTAAGATGAGACAAACCTACAACTTCCCTGAAATAAAACAATGTTACTTAAATCGTTGTTTAAGTAGAACACTGATGACCATGTAAGTTATCTCTGTTATCTGGAGACCCTCATCTTCAGTTGCATCTTAACTTGAAGACAGCAATTGGCAGGCATCAGCTTCCCAGTAGATGCAGCAGGTCAGATGTGCCCCTTGGTAGCCAGTGGAAATAGATGGACCCCAAACAGGATGTTTCAGGGCAGGAGCCTAAAATAGACAACAGAAACTGCTGCGTCCAGAAAGCCACTCTTACTGACTCATAGGTAGCCTAATCTCCTTAATTAAGTGCATAAACTGCGTCCTTGCCTCTAAAATCCGGTCAGTGACACGCATCCCTGACAAATCACTTCTCAGTTGTGCTTATTGTCAGGACAAAGCCAATACAATGCAGGAAGACAGTGATTTATATTAAATATTTCTCTGAAATAGACCATAAGGTCATGAGTTGCATGCTTCTTATAAATACCGTAGCTGTCATTCACTTATATGACCATTACTATTTCTGTCCTTGTTTTACAGATAGGTATTAATGATCCCTGCAGTTATTCTTAAAAGTATATATTCAGTGGATTGTTTCAAGAATTAAAACAAGGCAATAAACTAGTTTGCTTATGTAACACATTGTCTCTTTATGTAATTTTAATTAACCGTTGACACATATCTAAATATTTATTAGGTTTCTAACCCTTAAAAGAATGTAACTATTAAACAACCCACACCATTGTCTGGACGTAGAGAAAATATGAGCAAATTAAAATGTTTTCCAGAACATTTATTTTAGCATTTGAAGGTTAAAGTCTAGTTTCTGTAAGGAAGTAATTTTCCTGTACATTTAAACTGACATATTCATCAATACTTTGACTCTGCCATGTGTATTAGTAGAAGTTCCTGTACTTCACCTAATTTATCTTCAAGCTCCTTGACAGATGCAAGATTTTTCTCAAATGTTCATCCTATAAAAACATCCTCATCCTCCTCCATAATATTTTGCATACCAGCATCACATTTTGTTTGAGATTACCCATCACATGATGAAACAGAGCTCAGAAGAGCTCTTTGCCAATCCATCCACACACTAGATCAAGGAAATGCAAATAAGAACAGGATGAGAAGATTTGGATCATCTCCTTCTCTTGGGTCAATAGAACATGACACTAAGAATTATAGACAACTTACATTGGTCTTGGCTGTGCAACCGAAATTGCATATTATCTGTTTCGCCATTTTCAGTTGCAAACAAGGTTAAAGAGCATAAACCCGGTTTCGTGCATCCAGTGGTTTTTTCTAACCCTGGAACAGTAACAGTAGACAGTAAAATAATAAAACAAACAACTATAAACAGCAGTACTACAAACTTAGGTCCTTGGTGAAAATCACTTAATCAGTGAATAGAATTACATGACTGATCCAGAACCTTACCTTATTTATATTACAAATGCATAATGCAGAAATATCTTTCATAGTTACAGGTGCTATAGATTTGTTCCATTATACTGTATACTTCTTTATTTCTACTCATCATTTCATAGGTCTGTAATCAGCCAACAGATGCTGTGCTGCCACCTGTGTCAGTGGAGCCATGACCCATGGTGCAGCACCCAGCCTGATGCCTGAGGTGGTGCTCAGGTTATTGAGGCATGTAGCAGCCCGAGCTCCACTACACCTCATCTCCATCCAGCTCTAGCCAAAGGATAGCGTGATGTGAATTTTTTAGGCAGCACAGTCTGACTGAAACTGAAAATAGTAGAGAAAGGACAGAGTGTAAACTGATGAAACACAGAGCAAGTGAATTAATTATCTTTCATTTTCTTCCTCATTTAAATGAGTTACATAAGAGTTCCTTCATAAGCAGAAGAAAATATTAAGAATAGCTGGTATTTTTTCCCGAGACTCACTGTGATTATCTCCTTTCCATCCATCCATCCATCCGTCATTTCACCCCTCAATCTTCATTCATGAGATTATAAAACACTTCTTTCCTCTGGTGCCTCTCGTCCCTCACCCCAGAAGCCTCAGATATTCTTGCTCTACCTGTCTTTTGTCCCAGTCTCCCTGCTTTCAAGAAGTAATTACTACATTTGAAGATCTCATTCAGTACCACAAAAATATCTAGCAAGAACACCTGAACATTGTAGAAAAGCAAGATGGGACAAAGAAAAAAGCCAGAGAAAATCTTTTCTTCAGAGAAATGTGAAAATATTGATAATGACTGTGATAAATGTTTTCCATCCCAAGGAGTCATCTGGGGAGGAAAATCCTAACTAATACCCAAATTACCCTCCCCTTCTCTGGGTTATTTTCTTCCTTCAGCACACTTAAAACCTCCCAGTCACCTCTCCTTGCTCTGGAGTGAACAGATCCTGGCTTATATAAGCCTCAGGCCTCTTCTATTCTTGAGAGCCTTTTTATACTTGTTGTATTGCAGTTTATAAAGAAATTGCCTTAGGAAAGTTCTCTTAGGCTTAAAAAAAGATTATCTGATATTCTACTGACAAAGAGTATCTTTCTTCCTCTCAGTCAAAGATGCTGAAAACAAACTAAAAGCTGCAAGAAATAGAACAGATGGCTGATCGTTAAAAAAAGACTGTCAGCTATCTTTTGGAGAGCAGGGGGCATATGATAAAGTCAGAATAGCCAAAATAATCGAGCCATGTTAGGCCTTGCTAAGGAAATTTGAAAACATACACACATACACACATACACAGTTCTCAGTAGAGAACTGAGTAGGAGATTTTCTTGTTTCAGAAATACAAAAGGGACAGGAAAAACATTCAGGGGCCAGGATGAAGTGTGGAAGGGATTCAAATGTGGGACAAGCATGACATGTGTCCTTTGCCTCGTTTTCCAGTAAGGAGGATGATGCTAAACTGCCAGCAGAATTATATTTAGTATTTGAAATTGCCATGTCTACATGTAGAAAGCCAACATACACAGATTGAGGTGGGAGATGAAATCGCTGGAGTATATATGGTCTGATCCATAATGTGAGGTCCAGTAGAACAATTCTATAATTGATCTTCTAGCTTAAAGTGATACTGCCTGACTGTATAGCAGTAAAGATACCCATTGCAAGGAAAGGTATTTAGAACAAACATGATACAATCTGTCCAGCATCAGCCTTGTACAGGGCTTTTGAACAAAATTTAACAGAAAGAGACATGAGTATAAATAGCAAAAATCATACAAAAATGTTGCCAAAGATGGGTTTAGTCATACTAAATATCCCCTTTGATAACATGTATTTTTTGAACAAAGGGTGAGTGATGGACTTATCTCACCTGCTTTCAATAAAACGTGTCATAGAATGGTATCTCATAGGAAACAGCCAGGTTAAGATGATGGAAATTGTCATTACTACAGGAATCATTAGAAAAGAAGACAAAAGAGAAATGATAACAGACTGTACTGATGGGGCTCCATAAAAGCTACTGGTGAAGTCCTCAGAGACTTGCACAGACTGATCTTAGGCAGTAATGACTTAGTAACAAGAAATGGGAATGTAATAATTAAGTTTACTGATATTATAAATTTGAGAGTCATCATCAATACACAGGAGAACCAGAATATTATACAGGAAGAACTGAATGACCTGGTCAACAGAGGTAACTGAGAAAGGATAAAATTTATTCACACAAAGTGCTGTCTCATGCATTTAAAGATCAGTAGCAAGACCCACTAGTATAAACAGGGAACTCATCAACTGAAAGTGACAGAAAAAAAGAAAGATTTAGTGTTTTAATCAGTCACAGCATGACTATGAGTCTCAAATGTTGCTGTGGTCATGAAAAAAACAAATGCATCAGGTGAGGTATTCCCACTAAAGACAAGGAAACTATAAACACTTCTGCATAAAGCATCAGCAAGAGCTCATCAGGAATGCAGTGCACACTTTGGTCATCCACATGCAAGAAAGATGAACTCGAGCCGCAGAAAGTGTCAAGCAGTGCTACTGAAACGATCAGGGAAATGACGAGACTATCTTACATGAGGAGAGTAAAGTTACTTGGCTTGTTTAACCTAGTAACACAAGGGAAGAAAAGGGTTTATAATTGCCCTCTTTAAAAAATACCAGGGAAGAGCTATTTAAACCAAAGGATGCTACTGGCACAAGAACAAATGAGTGTAAGCAGTCATGAATAAATATGGGTTGAAATTAGATGAAGGTTTGTGTGAGAAGAGTGAGGATCTGGGACAGCAGTTATTGGATTGAATCAGAGGGGCAAAATCTAATTAGGTTTAAAATGGAGCTTCACACATTTCTGAATGAGATTATGTGGTGTGTTTTCTGGCATTAAAAATGGACCACACTCAGAAGCTCTCTTCCATTACTGTGGTTTTTGCTGCTATTTTAGACAGTAAGTACATGTGGCTGATTTTACAGCCATACAAGTTTTTAAGGGCCCCTCCATACGTGATAGGGGTGTACAGTAGATTTTTACGTACTGTAAATTTCTTGAATGTGTTCATGGATCCACAGAAAAAGCTTATGTGAGAAATTAATGTGGAATGCCTGATCGTCAGTATCATATTCTTAAATGTTTTGCACCGCTATAGTTAAATGTTTAAGGCTTCTGTCACTTTTCTTGAGAGACTATTTCAGGGTCCAGTTGACCCATCTTAGTAGCACTTAACAGCTCCAAATTTATACTTTCCTGAGATCAATTTGCAGTCAGTAGCCTATTCTTATCTTTTTTTTTTTCTGAAGGTGCAAAACATTTCAGCTGCTTCTCAACATTTAATCAGTATTTAGTCATTTACATTTCCCTCATAAATTATCTTGCCATCCATCATGACTACAGGTCTTGCTACAGTTTTCATAATTCTGTTGTCAAAGAAATCAATGATATTCTGGCTAATAGCACTCTGAGGGTAGGAGCATGTATTTGTCTAACATTTCACTCTGAAAAGTTTATTTTGCTTTTTTTAAAATGTAATTCTGAGACTTTTTGCAAGTTAAATGCAAACCTTAGTGAGTTCTAAGACCAACACCTGCCTCATTAATGAGTGTTTTCTACCACAATGACCTACGTGACTTCACTGGTGGAAGTCCTGATCTGATATTGCTAGCATCTTTTCCTGAAATAGCTGGCTCTGACCTGAAAGGACCTCTTCCCTGCAGAATCTGTGCTGGAACAAGTCAAAAAACAGACTCTGCTCGTGATACTTCTCTGAAGGAAAAAAAGAGAGAATCTTTTATATTTTCTCAGCTCTTATTTTTTTATTCATTCTTTAAAAATATACATGAATACTGCTATATTATGAACATAGCTATGTACGAGCACTGGGGAAAGGGAAGAGAGATGGAGTTGCTCGTTCTCCCTCTACATGAGCCATTGTAGATGTCAGCTCTGAGCTCACCTTGTGCCTTAGGGGAAAGAGGCAATGATGGCAAGGACAGTCAAAACCCAGACATGCTCAAAAGGAAGAGTCTCAGGTGTGTCTGTTCGTTTTCCCCTGAAAATAGGCTTACATTCTTATGGCGGTGCAGTAGATATTATTGAATAAGCATACTAGGACATTTCTCCATGTTATCCTCTGAGTCTTAAAAAGCACAATACTCAACGACTCTTCTTTTCCTTGTCTCTCCTTAGAATTCTTCGGAAGAGCTACAAACAATTAATCTCACAATGTATGTAGGAATAGTACCTAGGAAAACCATGTGAGTTTTGCTTTGCTTGAGAAAAATTACGTGCTGCAACATCTACGTTTGCTACAGATGATATGGTCTTCTATATTTATGTTGCTGTTCCTAGAATCCGAGTATATAATTACTGCAAGGAGATACATAGAGGACACTTTTTCAGCAAAATTTGTTGTACTTCAGGCACAAGTCAAGGAACAATAGTTTCACCTGTAAGAAAATAAATTTCTGCAAGATTTATTCACTTTTTCTATCCCCCAAAGCAGCAGCATTAACATTGTTGAAACTTCCTATACAATTATTTAACTTTACGAATTCCCTTTCTTTTCTTTGCATTTTGCACTGAATGGCAGTTTAATTGGTGTCCACCAGAAGACAGATGTGTACAATTATTGTGAAAGAATGAGAGACAGGAAAGATTTTTTTTCTGGGTAATATTTTAATTTTTTTGATAACTGGACTGCAAAATGTTAAACACACAATGCTTTTGATTTATATTACCAATGAAAGCAGATCCTGCTATCCTTGTTAGCAATGATTAATACCACCCTTCCCCATATTCTTATTCAGCTGTATGTCACTGCTTATGGACTAAAAAACTTAATTGCGTGCGGAAAGCTAGTAGAATCTGGACATAATCAATTACGTTGCAAAATATAGGGGAAACAAAGAATCACGTTTGTTGTTTCCTTTAGACAGCAGTTGATTTCTACAAATTACAGAGGCTGAATTTTGCCCCCTTTTTGAGAGATTTCCAGCGTTTAAACTTTCTGCTAAATTTGTTGCTTTTCTTTTTATTAATAGCACAATATAAAAGCATCTCTGACATCTAATGAGTCCTGAAGTTTTATGTAATAAGCACATAAATCTGACTGCATGGTTTATCTTTCTGAATAACAATAGATGGGAAATGAGTCAAGCAAGAAATGTTGTGACCTAATTGTTTCAAAGGGACTGTGTTAGACCTAGATTCTCCCTTAATGGGACATCTTGGGATAAGCATCTTTATAGCAACCCATCTAGATTGTTCTGGTAAAGAAATAAATAATAATGGTTGGTGTGAATGTAGACCAGAAAACAACAGCCTACTGGTTACAGCTTCTGCAATGTTGGTTCATAGCCAACAAGTCATCCAGGAGATTTAAATATCACTTATTTTTACTCAGATTTCTGTTAACTTCCTGTATGATTCTGATACTAAAAATTTGAAATAACCAATTGCTTTGTTGTATACTAGGCAAAAGATAGTGACTGGGTCTGCAGTAGTTTGACAACATACAGTATCCAGTGGAGTACCAGACTTCAAAAGATGGATATCTCCTAGTTAGGGACTCCATTCCCTATTCAGAAGTCCATTTAAGTATTCATTTAAGGTGGTTTAGCTCTTAATTAGGTGCCTATGTATATAGTTTAATCAACTTCTAAATACTTATTCAGAAAAATTAAGGAGGTATTCTTAAAAATGCAGTCATAAAGCTGAATAAGTTATATAGTTAATATAAAAGCAAAATGTACATGAATAATACAGCAAACTTACCAATGAATAAAAACAACTACAGATATAATAGGGCTTACACAATGATAGGTGGTTGGTAGACACCTTCTCTGCTTTAGATTTTGTAGATAAATTATGCCTTGTGACTGTCCTTAGTCACCCTATACTTTCCTTAACTAAAACAAAGAAAAGACTTTGATTATCATGTCCTTCCAGGAGACAAAATTATCATTCCGCCTTTGGAACTTTTTACCACGTTGATCATTACTACAAACATCATGTTAGTTTCTTCCAAGGAAATACACATTAGCATTGTGGAACACCCAAAATAGCATTAAAATGTAAAAGGAGATCAGAAAATCACAGACTCAAGTCTCCTTAGTCAAAGAGTGGTGTAGCAAAGGCCATTTACATGCTACAAAGCTCATTGCCACTCGGGGCAATTCCTTTGCTCTGACAGAAGTTGGCCTATGGCAGTGCTGCCACCAGCACCTCTCCCATGTTTATCAGAAAGAGCCAAATTTTGCTATGAAATATTCATTTCTGGTAGATCTGGCTGCTCTATCCTGTCAAGTGGATGACTGTCAGCCTCAAAGGCAGCTGTACATGTAAATTAATCACTCTGTTTTTATCAACGGCAAATGCATCTCTCTAAAGTAACTTCTTTTCTTTCTAAAGGAAAAAAAAAAACCACCAACTTTTCAGTCCACATCACTAAATGCAAGAGTGCAGCTGAACTGGCTGCAGGAGATTGATACTGGAGATATTTTTCCATCACTTGCTATTAGAAAGGTATGAGTGACAGGACAAAAAAGCTTACCTTTAGGGGAGAAAGTAAAGCCTGCTTGCAATTTTCTGGCTCGTCTTGTGATCCAATTCTTACCAGCAGAGCTTCTGTTGAATCTGATCTGAAGCTGGCTGAGTCCTTGCTGTTAATGTTCCCTAATGCAAGCAAAGATACTGGCACCAAGTATTTTCTCCAAATCAGATCTGAAAATTTTCTTGTAAGGATCAACTTTAAAAATTCATACTGAGAAATAATGATTGCTACTGGGAAAAAAAAAAAAAAATAGAACAAAACAAAACAATCTTTAGAGTACTCAGTTCTTCCCTAGACAGCAATGATACTATGTCAAAAGAAATACCTTTGCAGGTGAACATGCTCATTAATTTCCTTTGAAGTTGAAAACCAAAACCCCCAGCTCTTGATGATTTTATGCTGCTAGAACTGTGGAGTAGTTTGAGCTCTTACTATAACATGACTTGTACAATTGTATCCACCGCTGCATCTTGGTTGTGTTGATACCTGTAAAATCATGTTGATTTCAGTAGACCCAAGACAGAGGCACCTGAACCTAATAGCATAAGGTCTTTGCATCCTTCCTTCCCACCAGCAGCCTTTCATCAATGGAAAGGTGCTTTAGGGCTGCAGTGCACAGGGAGACTGACACTTCCCAGGCAGGACACAGACAAGGAATTATCAGGTCACTTCAGTTTCTTGCCAGAGCCTTCATGTGAGCAGTTTCTACAACTTCCTGTCCAAAATTTATGTAGTGAGCGGTGGTACAAGCAAGTCACTGGTGAGAGGAAAATGATTCTTTTAATATGGAAAAAGATCATTGCTGCAACATAATAGAAGTTGTGCTGTTATGTACCAACCAGGTCTTGAACAGACAGCAGGTAGAGCCAGTTGATTTGAGGGGTTTTTTTTTGCCTGTGGACCCTCAAAAATTTGTAGTGCCTTTTAGACTTTTTTATGGCTAAGATATCTGGATGGCACACAGGAACTTTTGGTGGTTTTTTTTTGTTTTGGTTTTGTTTTTGGTTTTGTTTTTGGTTTTGTTTTTTGTTTGGTTTTTTTTTTTTTTTTTTATTTGCTTCAGAGAACAAGGAAGGTCATCCACTAGTTTACACATGGCCTTAGAAGTTGTCCATCAGCGCCCACAGAATCACTGGCCACTTGCTAAAAATCACTGACTTAGGCAGATTCAATACTAGAATTCACCTTGCTTTCATTTTTTTTCCCTGCTGACAAAACTACAGCAAGCCTTCTAAGTCCTAAATCTGTGAAGAGGAATAAGTAGTTTTCTTAAGATTTAAAGATAAAAACCAAAGAGAGAGAGATATCAGAGGAACCAAACTGCTCCTGGAGTGGCAAGGAAGCACACTGAGCCAAGTTCTTAGCAGCATCTGCGAAGTGATGTCTGCTGCTCGGGCATCATCATTTTGTGTTTTCCTTTGGTACAATGAGGCAAGCAGGTACTGTCCTACCCACAAGACTGTACCATGGAACTTTTGCTATGCAGAAGAGCTTTTTGTTCATAGATGAGAAGGCTGGCAGGCTGTCAAAAGGTGAATTGTGCCAAACCGGTGGATGTACTCTTCTTACACACCATTTTACACACCTTTTCCTACCTCTGAACTCCATATTTCTCTTAGCATGACCATCTACTGCTTGGTCTCAGGGTGGCACTGCAGGGTATTCTGGAGTCTCCTTTGTATTTGCACTTGATACAGCAATTATTGTGTCTTTATCTACTGGATTCCAAATCACCATGTCAAGTATTGATTTCTAGCATCACAGTTTGGGTGATAGCTTTAACCATTCAATCATCCTTAATAGCCAATTCTACACCTTTCTCTGCTGTCTCTCTCTATTGCTGACTGCAATATAAACCACCATAAAATTGCTAGCACTTCTCTGCGGATTTACACAGCAATACTAAAGTAATGTGAATTCCCAAATGCAGATTGCCATAATGAATTGGAAGCTGAAAACTGGGAAACAGTAGGGAAGGCAAGTAACTTCCAGATGTCTCAGGTATAATAAAGAGGGTGAAATAATTTCTAATAATTCTTAAAAGACTCAGAGGTCAAAGTTCCCAACAATATAAGGTGGATTTCTAAAATGCAGTTTGCATCCTAGTAACTGCCCCTGTTACATCAAACAGATTTTTTTTCACATGCAAAGAGATGCACTAAGGCTTACAGCAGCATCACAGTTCCCAGGAATGTGCTACTTTATTCTAATATTTTCCAATGAATATAAATGAAGATTCACAGTCTAAGGGTGCTTGTGGCTGAGTGGCCAGCAGGCAGCCAGCAGTAAGGTGGCTGTGTGCAGAGCTGGGCAGCAGGCCTGGAAGGACAACTTATGGAGCAGAGTTACCTGCAATTTGCAGTCCTGGAGCAGGGAATTGCAGGATGGGAGTCAGAACAGGCAGCAGTCAGGGCTGGGTGCCTGTCAATTGCTTGAGGAAGGAGCCCTGAGGTGAGGACAGGGTGCTGCATCCCTCTTACTGACAGCATTGCACCGACCTCCTGCCCGGCGCAGGGGGCTGAGGCACCTCTAGATTCGTTAATCTCAGTGATAAAACACTGTGGCAGTTCTTGTTGAGAAAAGCTGTATTGATTCTCCCAGGCAGAACAAGGGCTCTTTCAACCCTTTTATACTGCTGCATCCCATTTACCTTCCCTCAGGAACAATGAGGGTGTATGCTGTTTTTATCTGGGTTTTAATAGAAACTTCCCTTTTCCTTCGATCTACCAGATTTTTTTAGTTTGACCTGTACCATAAAATGACTAAGAAAAAATATTTGAGGTTTCTGGGGGAATTTATGACAGAGGGAAATCTGATGGGAGGGAAATCTATAGGCAGGACCTGCCAGTGTCTTGCTATAGCACCACTCCTGAATCAGAGGAACTATTAGGCTGCATCACATCTCTCCACCACAGCAATGGAGCCAGAGTAGTTGCGATTTAATCTCTCTGTTTCTGTGGGATCATTTGTGGGCATTACAGGCAGCTTCAACAATTGTGAAGACTTTGAATAGCCATTCCTTTATTACAATGTACAATCTACTTCATTTTCATTACAGAAAACAATAAAGGCAAACTAGTTATCAACTGGTTTCTTACCCTAAAAGGACGTAGCCTGACCTTTCCTTAGTGGACATCTGACACAACAAAGATAAAGCCATACCCAGTGCACATCCAGATGGACAGATAAGAATAAAGAACTATTAGAGGGATGTAAAAAATTTCTAAATAAAATTTTAAAGTATGTAAATGTCCTTTCTCTGTGCTAATATTCTCTTAAAGGGCTCTCTTTCAGCCCCTGATTTCTGGAGATGCTGTTATAAAAGCCTCTCATTTGGTTGATATTTTATAAATCCCAGAAACCTATTCTCCACCTCCTTGGAGTCTTGGGAGCTGCCCAGGGACTGAAAATAAGACTAATGTTGGTCCTCTACATACTCCTATGGAAATGCTCCTTACATATATGTTGCTGTGATTAATATCTAACTTTAGCTGGTGCCTGCTGAATTCAAACACCTATAGCAGGACCCTTGTCAAATTTTTCCATGGACACATTATCTTTTATAAGGGCCTATTATCTTTTATACAGAGGTCAGACAGCACTAAATGTAATGGAAAAACTCCTGAATTATAGCAGTGTAGAAAGAAAGACAAACTATTTTAAAACATATAACCAGTCTCAACCTGAGTTTTTTCCAGTGCCCATTGAAGTTGAAGGAGCAATTTCTTTTCATGTCAGTAAGTTCTGTATCAAATGTGGTGAGGCAGGGAACAAAAGTTCCTTAAAAGCAAAAGCAGGGAATGAAAAAATAAATGGCAGACCATGGCAAGGGGTGACAGAGTCAGGAAGTTATTCATTTGAGTTGTTAAACAAACAAGCCAATACACTCAGTCCCATGCCAATATCTCACCATACAATCCTTGCTGGTTTGTTTGGGGTTTTTTGGTGTTTTGGTTTTTTTGGGGTTTTTTGGGGGGGTTGTGGGTTGTTTTTGTTTTGTTTGTTTGTTTGTTTAAATCCCAGTGATTAATGACAGCTGCTGTCAGAAGAAGTAAGCTTTAATGCAAACCTGGGATAGTCCAACTGTGACTCAGAGCAGGTAGAAGTGTGATGTATGACTGCCTCTTCACAAAGTGTAATAGAAATAATTAACTGAGCCTTGTAAAATACTGGGATGTAGAGTTTGCATCTGCTTTTATGCATTGTGCTTTCCTTTCATTTAGTACTTCAGCAGATAATTTATACAAAAATGTTTAAGGTAAGGTTTTTTGCATATCACCACAATGTTAGTTTAAAGCTATAATAAGATACTACTTACCTCATTTACTATTTTTCTGATGAGTTTTGGTTACCCCACTCTCTGGCAAACTAGGACAAGTTCTGTAATTAGTACCATAAATATTTATAAAAAGATTGCAGTAGACATAGTTTCATTTGAGAAGTTTGCATAAATGCTGCTTTATACACCATGTCTGGTTTTTCCTTGCAAATTATTTTTCTAATGTTTTTTCTTTTTTAAATAACCCAGCACATTTCAAGAGGTTTCCAAAGACTGATTAAACTGGAAGTGATGGACACCTGCCAAAATCAAATATAAATATATTCCACTATCAGGGATGTTTTGTATTTCATACAGGTGTCCAAAACAACAGAGAAAAAAGTCACCAATAAATCATTTATTACAATTACTCATAGTCCTTCATATCAGTAGTAAAATAGACAATGAACAAAGGAAGCATTCATTCCTTTTTTCATTACTCCATCTCATCTGCGATGTTACTGAAGAAATTGGCCTATATGGACCAGCTTCTATTCTGATGCATGGAAGTAAAGTACCCTGGGAAAACGAAATCTTTCCAAAAGTACTTATATTTTCATAATATAAAGTAGGTCTTTGGAAATCTGAGCTGTGTAAAAGACAGGGTATGGCATGGTTATTCCACAGAATGAGCTGTTAAAATGATATAAACATTTTGTGTGTGGATCCTACCAATTATTTCCATATTAAAATTGCCCAGTTCACAAGTTGGGGAAAGAAAAAAAAAATTTCTGTTCTTGACTGCCAGCTTGGAAAACTTGACATTGATGTGTGAATGAAACTTGTTTCTCTAAAACTCATATGCATTAGTGAAAGCGATCAATTGGCAAGTCCCTCAGCCAGGGACACTGTGCTTCTGGATGGGAGACAAGCTCTGCAGTAAATAACCATGGCAATTCATGGCAGGCAAAGTTTGGTGCCCAGGTGAGCACCAGCACCCCTGTCTGACCTCTGTGTTGGCATCACCACAGTGGTCTCCTGCCCAGCCTTGTGAGAGGCCTGTTGGTTTCCCCATTCCTCCTGCCTCCAGCCCTGAGATCCTGCTGGTCCTCCATGCCACCTGCCCAGAGTGGAGTCGACCAACTGACCACTGCTTCTCTCCTCATCCTTTTCTCCTCTGCTTTCTTCATTCTTATGACACCAATGCCCAAATCCAGAGGTTCCATAAATATATGTGGTTTACTTCTAACAGCAATGTTTTTCAGCACACATTTTTATCCCAAGCCCTAATACTTCTCTCTGGGGGGAAAAGAAAAGGGAAAGGGAAAGGGAAAGGGAAAGGGAAAGGGAAAGGGAAAGGGAAAGGGAANAAGGAAAGGAAAGGAAAGGAAAGGAAAGGAAAGGAAAGGAAAGGAAAGGAAAGGAAAGGAAAGGAAAGGAAAGGAAAGGAAAGGAAAGGAAAGGAAAGGAAAGGAAAGGAAAGGAAAGGAAAGGAAAGGAAAGGAAAGGAAAGGAAAGGAAAGGAAAGGAAAGGAAAGGAAAGGAAAGGAAAGGAAAGGAAAGGAAAGGAAAGGAAAGGAAAGGAAAGGAAAGGAAAGGAAAGGAAAGGAAAGGAAAGGAAAGGAAAGGAAAGGAAAGGAAAGGAAAGGAAAGGAAAGGAAAGGAAAGGAAAGGAAAGGAAAGGAAAGGAAAGGAAAGGAAAGGAAAGGAAAGGAAAGGAAAGGAAAGGAAAGGAAAGGAAAGGAAAGGAAAGGAAAGGAAAGAAGCCTTTAAATGTGAAAACAAACAAACAAGCATACTTTGTGTGTGTATGTGGCTGTTTAGTGGTTATAGCTCTGCTATTACTGAAGTACCAAGTACAGTGTTTAGAGCACTTTGAATTAATTCAAACAAATAAATTAGGACATTTCTTATAGAAACTCCTCATATTCCTAGACACCATCTTCCTCATTAGACTGCATCTCAGAACTGTGTGAGACCTCATCCTGGGGCTTGCAATAAGCTTTTTGTAGCCATGTGGCATTTTATCTCCCAAATAATACATGTAGAAAATCCACTATGCCCAAGACATTTCCGGGTAACTGAAAGATTACATCAGCTTAATCCACAAATGTTTGGAATAGTATTGTTAATGTCTACAGTGGGGAAAAGTGTCAGATATTTTACTAAAACAGATTCAAAGTTTTCTGTGGGGTATTAATACATGGCTTTAACCAAGAGAAATTCTATGATCCCTTTTAAATGAATTTGTCTTTTGTTTACTTTTTACAGAGTATTTTGAATGAACTCTTGTGCTCTCATAGAGAGCTGAACATAATCCAAGAATATTTGACCTGCTGTGTTTGGGACGGCTGCAAAGTGTTTAGCTGCAAAGCAAGTTTAGTTTGAAAAACTTCAGCTTCTTTTTCCTTTCTTTTTCTTGCATCATATGTAAAAAATACACAGTTTTATTGTGTCTTGACAACCTAAGTGATAAACCCAAGATATGGAAATAATAAAGAGTCAGTTTTCCTAGGATTAAAAGGTTGCTGAGTTTTTTTACTTTCAGATTTAGATCCAATGCAGCTCAAAGAAGCAATGTTCTGAACCAAAAAACAGGAAGGAATATTAATCAAATGTGAAAAGGTTGCTGGAAAAAGAACAGCCTCAGAAAATGTTTTTAAAGATCACTTGTCAAGCACACCATTATTTCTTTGGCCTATTTTATGCCAAATTTTTGAAGAAATGGATAGTAAATTTCAGTTCCAAAGTACACTATGTTCATGTGTACTTTAGGGCTGCTTAGCGCGTAAAGAAAAATAACTTGATATTTGTGTTATGGAGAGATCATCAGTACTCATGAGAACTGGTTTGTGATTATTTGCTGTCATGCACACCAAAGGGCTACTTCTACCGCGTGACTGAGAAGGATGATTCTTAGAGCTGTGGTTTTAAGGCACATCTTTTTAATGCTTAGTAGGAGGTTACTATTAAATATTTGAGCAACACCTGCCTTCAGAGACTGACAAACATTTTTCCTGTGCACTGTACTGTGGTGTGACATCAGGACCTCCACGCGGGCCCCATCCCTGGAACCCACTAGCATGAACCCCCCTGTGCACACTCATGAGCCATCTGAGGGGCACCAGGTCCCACTCCTTGTATGACAGTAACCTAGAGGGAAGTTTTAAGGTACAAAATGAGTGTGAAAGTGCCATTTGCTAGAAAGAGGAATTGGTCTTGCAATTTTTATACAAAAAAAGAATTTGGCTGGCAGGGGTGGTGAGTCTTGTGTTTATACCTAAAGATAGGTTTAGTTAACAACAGAGGTAACATGTTTGCAGTTTTACAGAAATAGATTCATAAAATAAAATTAGTGACAAATACTTAGGCTTAAGCAAAATGTAGGTCAAATGGCATAATCCATCCAGAGTATTTTAAACTGATGACCCATCTGATGGTTATCCAGCACAACAAAAGTATCTCTGACCTCTGCCAGGACAACAAATGAAAGCCTCCTGATGGTGATATGCCAGTGTACAAGAGCTCCATTTCTGCTTTTTTGTCTCACATGGGGATACCTTCCTAGACATATAATTGTCAGTTGTTTGATGGGCTACAAATTTTCTGTCAGAGGGGCTTATTCTATCTTTGTCTTCTCCCCCATCACATTAAAAGGCACTTATGCAACAAGTAATTAAGATTTTAATACTGAAAATTAGCAAAGATAGTGCATTGAGTCCAGAAAAAAAAGAAATCTACTATTCGATATCACATCTTGACAAATTTGCTTTCCCTTTGTGCATCTATAGACCTTGTAAGTTGCTTAACAGTCACTGATAATATTCACTTCTCTCATGTGTACTTGCTAATTAGTTATGGCCTTATAGGACTAATGACTTAAAAGAGCAGCTTGTAGGATCAGTTGACTGTTATTCAGAAAAGTAGCCAGTATAGTAAAAATAAAAAATGAGGAAATATTTTCCATGGCTGTGTCAGGTGACAATTCCTGAAAATTCAGATTTTGTATAGCTATTCTTCTTCTTCCTATATGGAATTATGATAGTTAAATGACACATCAAATTATGCACTAAAAATAATTTAAATCTCCTAATTAGTCTTACAAAATTAATTGCAGATGTTCAGTATTCTGAAGCTGAGTTAATCTGATTTAGAAAGAAACATCACATATATTTTTGTTTGACTCCATGACCATAATTCTTCCCATCAAATTCCTTGCATAAATGTTTGCAAATTTGATCTCTACTTGTCAGTGGAAATACTGTATTTTACCACAGCATCATTGTTTTGACATCAGACTATTCACCTTTGTAAACATATATCCTTCCTTTGGAAGCATCCATCCATTGTTTTGCCAAGGCCCCTTTACTTCAATGCAGTCATATTTAATTTTACTACTATTATCAGGGTATTTACTAGGATTATTTGGCACTTGTAAATTATATGCTCAAACCTTTCTGGACTGGGCTTTTATTGGAGAAGTAATACGCCTTTCAACTCAACAACCTGCTCACTGCGATGTGGAATGTGAAATTCAGCCCAGCTCTCATCGTCCTTGTCCTACTTTGGCATCTCTAGCATCCATGGCGATGCGTCTTCCACCAGCCGACAACTTCTTGGGGAAAGCATACAATGTGTGCCTTGAACTCTTCTGTACCCCTGCCTGAGACTCAGCCAAGTCCCTGCTTGGGCTACCTCGACAGTGGATCGATTGTGTGTACACAGAGTGATAGCAGGCTGCGCTCTCAAGTTGCCTGCTGTATTTAATGACACTCAAAGAAGTTTTAATGACTTTTCCATTCACCAGCTGCAATACAACCTGTCTTGCTGGCAGTCAGTAACACCTACATTCACTTACTTTTCTATGCCTTTTTGTCTTGGATTTTATATTTTTGGCACATGTGTGTCAACAGGTGTAAGTGGAGGCGGTGCCTGTGATTTGGCACTGGCATAGAGCAAGACCTTCCTGCAGAAGCAGCAACCCCTTGGCAGGACCAAGTGAGCCATCCAGACCAGTTCTTCCTTGGTATTTCATGTGTTTCTCAGAAAAATATAATGTCAACTTGGGTCTGTTGTCCCAGACCAGGAATGACATATATTAGACAGCAAGAATTTATGCATGGAGTACGGACTGCTACGCATAACTAACTAAATATATTTACCTGTACTATTGAGGTATTTTGCCTGATCTTTTTAGATGCACTCTGCTATCCAACATTTAGCTGAGGTGAATTAAATTTCAATGACAAGATAATAGTCCTTCTCTACAGGACCCCACACTCATCTTATTTCAAGGCAAGCAGACTGCCAAATTTCAGTGGACAAGTTGGCAGGCTGGAAGAACCTATCCACGTCCTTCCCTGGGGCTCTGTATAGAGAAGGGCTGGGGAAGTGGGGGTGCATTCTCCTTCCAAGTATCACATTTCTTCAGTTTAATTCCCGACTCTATAAAACGTATCTACAGGCTCCCATGTGTTTTGCCAAAGACATGTCTGTGTAGTATTTTGGTCTTTTTCCACCAGGTCTTTATATCTGTCTACTTACAAGGATTAGTTATGCACTGAATGGTTTGGGCTGCTTCCAGATTGTGGCGAGCACTGCATGTCCAGTTACAACAGCTTAATGCAAGTCATTTATTAAACTGTCGAAATTGGCTAAGCACCAAATGCTGACTCAAATGCTGGATATTTTAGCAAGGTGTTTATAAGCTCTTGTTGTTGAGAACAGAGAGAAAAAGGGATGTTTGAGAATGTGAATATGGTGAAAGATGCAGGTAATTAATATCAAGGCAGTGACACAGGCATGAGCTCAGTCCTAACAAAAAATCACATGGAACACTGTAAATAGCAGTGCTAGACAAACTGAAAAAAAAGTCACTGAAAATGTCTGTGGTTTTGCAAAAGTTTGTTGGAGGAAGCTCACTTTGTTTTATGGGTAGTCAGGGACCTGAGTTACAACTTTCTGCTTTAAAATTATCATCTTATCTATATCATCTCTCATTTCCATACCTTTGAATTTCAAAATCCTAAAGTCTTCAGAAACTGTTCTGAACGAAGAATAAGGACAGTGTTAGGTAAGCTGCTGGATCGTAGCCTCTCTACATGGATGTCTGACAAGCCTGGGAAAGGTCCTTGTCTTTGCAGTTTATTCAGCAAATTGTAAGTATGGCTTATAACATTCATCAGAAAATTCATATAAGCCAAACACTTGATGTGTGTGAGGTAGAGTTTTGAAACGTGCACTTTGCTTCAGGAATACTATGTGTTGTACTTTTGCTCAATAATCTCTTGTCACTTCAACATTTCTAAGTTACAAAATCAATTTTATTTGCTGTAAAAAACCTCAGTATCTTATAACCTGAAAGCATATATCAGAATAAATTCCTCTTAGATTTCCCAATGATATGTATGGCATCAACATTTTGGACAATCCACCAACCAGAAGTCAGTCTGCGAACGTTGTAACTGCAGTGGATCTTTCCCATTTTGGTTGGAAACTGAACATAGACACTTCTACCTGGTGAATAGAATTTAATTAATAAATATTTTAGGTAAAGTTTCATTTACACTTGACATGTCAGAAGAACAGAGAAAAAGAAGCAGAGAAGAATTTTTTTTAATGGCTTGGTTTGGGGTTTTTTTACATTCTGGTAAGCAGGCACCTCCATAAAGTAATATATTACTGTTGTGAGGGGATTTGCATCAGCAGGTAATTGCTGTTCAAAAAGATTCATAGAATTATATTTCTTTTTAATTTGCATGATTTGCAAAATTAAGTCTTTGCACTTCTTCTCTTTGTAAAACTGTAAACAAATTAATGTCCTAAAAAGCCATAGGAGGAAGCTTAATTGCCTGATGAAGCAGAAGTTCTTTCAATCTACTGGCAGTTTTCCTCCACTTCTGTAGCTAAAATGTGATGTCCACTTTCTTGTATGAGTGAAAGCTGCATACATTTAGACTACTTGAACTATATTTAGATTAAATAAAAAGGACAAATGCATTTACTGAAAAGCTAATATGAGCAAAAGCTTGTAGCCATATTAGAAAGGTAAAATATCATGATGGAGACCAAATCCTTTTCTCAGGACAACTGCCTGTTGGTGTTACTCATTAAAGAAACAACTGTATTTAACAAAAATGAGGGATGTCTTGGAGTTACTAGAAATGTATCCTGCTTTCGGCTGAGATAGAGTGATTTTTCTTTCTACTAGCTGGTATAGTGCTGTGGTTTTGATTTAAAAGGAGAATAATGTTGATAACACACTGATGTTTTCAGTTGTTGCCAGGTAGTTATAGTGTCTACACAAAGTCCAGGACTTTTCAGCTTCCCACACCCTGCCAGGTGCACAAGAAGCTGGGAGAGCACAGCCAGGACAGCTGACCCAGGCTGGCCAAAGGGGTGTTCCTTGCCACGGAATGTCATGGTCTGGATATGACTGGTGGAGCTAGCCAGGAGGCAGATTCTTTGCTCAGAAACAGAGGGTTTTTTCTTTCACGTGTAGTGAGCAATTGCATTTGTGCATCACTTGTTGTTGTTGTTATTATTATTACCATTATTATGATTATGATTATCACCACTATCTTCCCTTTTTATCCTATTACTCAGCCCATGAGGTTTTTTTCTCCATTCTCCTTCCCATTCCCTTGAAGGGGGAGTGGTGAGTGAGTGGCTGCGTGTGCTCAGTTACCGGCTGGGGTTAAACCACAACAAGATGTAATACAAAAGCTCCAGATGATGATGACAGGAACTTAGGTGTGGGTTTTCCTTAAATTACCAGAGTCAAAATTTGAGAGAGACGGGCATAATGAAAGCACAATCTTGCTTTTGTTATATCAACCTTGCTTTTCACTAACTTGGACGCTATAAGAATGACTCACAGAAGAAACAAATGGAGTAGAATTCTGCGCCCCTCAATGGATACAGTGTAAAAATGCCATACAGGCATTGTTCCTGAAGCACATGAAGTGTCAGAAGAGTGGACGATAAATAATACACAGACAAACCCTAAGTATCACTATACCAGTTGGCTTTGTAACTTTTGCGGGAAAACTGTAACCATGGGGGGTTTTGCCATATTTTTTTCCGGAGTGGTTGAACTAGAGAAAACTAAGCATGCTTTTATGTATTAAGTGATCCTGTACATCTGTTGCGATAGTTTTTCTAAATAGCAGATGTGGTTCATAAACATTAATAGGGACTGCAGCAGACAACAGAGATGGAAAAATAATGTCTAATTCTGAATTCTGTCCAGTATACTTCAACAATAACTACAGAGAATGAAGTATATCAATGCTAGTGTGAAATCATAGCAAGACTAAACTCATTCCCAGAAACATCTGTATAAATATAGTTCAAGCCATATTTTTAAGGAACGATATATATTATTCTTCTGCCCTTCAGACCTTCTCTTGTCAGCTAGGTATAAAGCAGACATGCAGATTATGTATGTGCCCTTTAGCAAAGCCACTCAATTCTCAAACAAAATTTGTACAAAGTTTTCTCAGTAAATTAAAATGGAAGCCACTGAAGTGGTACCAATACTCTCAAAACAGATTTGTCATTAACAGGAAAATGTGGAGCTTTTAGTGCCAAGAAGAATGTTTACCACTGTGATTGCCATTACCGAAAACTCTGAAGAGAGCCTATAACAGTAAGTACTTCTCCCAGTATTTCCTAGGATGGGTTATAATGACCTAATATTGTTCTGTTAAGACAACACCACTTTAAGTGCTTTCCTAACTCAGTTCGCATATATAATTTATATTGAAGTTAACTAAGTTACAGGTTTTGTGCTGAGTTGTTTGGTTGCTAAATATATCATTACTTCGGTAGCTAAAGCTAGAAGTTAAAATGGCTGCTGAGTGCTGACTTTATTTCCCTGCAACAACAAGAACTTTGTTTTTTGGAATATTGCATAGAGATTAGAGTTGGTCTGTTCAAATGCTTTCTGTATTAGATATATTTCTGCTCTCCACTTCTGCCCTCTGCATTAGCAGGATGCTTGAAAGCTCTGTAAGTGCTAAAATGTTTGCAATACCACACTTCAAATTATAATTGAGGGGAAACAATGTTGTATTTTGAAGTATGCTGTAAGCATTGCAAAAAATAATGAAAATTAATTTTTAAAAAATACGTACTGTCCTTTCAGACCATCAATTAAATAATGCATTTTCTCTTTTAGTCCCAGCTGGGAAACATGAAATTCAGCACTTTAATTCTCCTTCCTTCTCTTTTGCTTTTTCTTGGCCTGTTTTGCAGTGGGTTGCATAGGAATGCAAAACTTCCCAGTGCTTTTGTGTTACTGAAATGTCACATACAGTGACATTGTCACATACAGTCACATACAGTCTAGTGGTACCCAATTATTCATACTCTTTCATTCAGTTACAAAATAGCCACCACAGGCCTCATGGCTGATCTTTAGGTGACAGTAGATAATAGCTGTCAGAAACCTGCCCACGCTAGCTGTAGTTTTGCCAGCGGTCCTCAAGGCATTTCACTAGAGACATTCCCATTAGGTTGCTCCTGGCAGAACCTTTCCGTGACAGCTCAAAGAGTCCTGAGATGTCATCACCCTTAAAGTAACTCTGCTGTGTGATCAGCGTTGCTCTATGCATGCTGGAAGGTGTCTCAGGTATGAGACACAGGCTCTGCCTACAAAGTGGGTGGACAAACTTCCTCTCCTCTTAGACTGTTAGAGGAGTCAAAACTACGGGTCTCCTATGCTGTCATCTTCCATTTCTGGATGATATCAGCTGAAATACTTGTGAGTTTCTAGACCACACAGCTGGAAAAAGGAATGGCACAGCCAGGACAGTTGGCTGTCTCCAGATGCTGAAAAAGCAGCTAAGCAGCAATGCTTTCAAGAACAAATAAGAGTAAATGAGCACAATGAGTAAATGAGTGGTTATTTAGTAAGTCATTGAATTGTACAATGGCTTGGGTTGGAAGGGACCTTCAAAGACCTTCTAGTCCAGCCCCTCTGCCATGGGCAGGGACATCTTTCACAAGATCAGTATGCTCAACGCCCCATCCAATCTGGCCTCGAACACTTCCAGAGATCGTGCATCCACAACTTCTCTGGGCAACCTGTTCCAGTGCCTCACCACCCTCATCATAAAAAAAAATTCTTTTTTATATCTAATGTAAATGTACCCTGGTTTAGTTTAAAACCATTCGCCTTTGTCCCGTCAATACAGACCATAGCAAAAAGTCTTTTTGTATCTTTGTTATAAATCCCCTTTAAGCATTGAAAAGCCACAATAAAATGTCCCTTCTCTTTTCCAGGCTGAACAGCCCCAACTCTCTCAGCCTTTTTTCTCACAGGCAAGGTGTTCTTGCCCTCCGATCGTTTGCTAGTATGATTTTGTAGACGGCAGTACTCATGAGAGCTGTACCTTTTTTTGTAGTACAGGAACACAAACTATGGCTGGAGCTTGTGTTCATGCAGGTGTATAATCAGCATCTGTGGCTTGCATTACCCTTCTTCCGCTGGAACTGATCCTGTAGGTGTTTCTATCTATGTCTGCTCACAATTGCAACCTTTGTCAAGGCCATTCAGGTCACCCTTATCCCTCTGTGAATTTATTATTGTAAGTGAGCTTTGGAATGCTTAATTTTATACATTTCACAGAAAAATGGGAAATCTCTCATAAATGTACCAGTCTTTGTATTCTACCATGGAGTACTGGTGCAATGAATTTGAAAGTACAATATACACTGTGACTCACATATAATTTAGAAACTGAGCTGTTAAGTGAAATCCTGTCAAGTCTTATAAAGTTTTTTTTATTCACATTTTCCCATGATATTCCAAACTATCTCCATGTGAAGAGACAGGTTTCTCTCATTTGCTCTACAACACTTTGCACTGTCCAGGACACTGTGCTTTGTGATTAATAGCAGAAAAATTTCTAAGATGACTGGCATACTAAGGACAAATAATTGCATCATTTAAAAAATGACTAGATATTTAGATGGATGAGAGGTGTATCTAGAAGTATAACAAGGACTAAAAGCTGCTGAAAAAAGTGTTCATGAACTGGTGTGACTGTTCACGCTTCAAGGTCTTTTGATAGTACTTTGTTGAAGCTATCCAATAATAAGTACCCAGTAACCTCTTTTGTTATCAAGTGACACATTTTGACAAATAATTAAAAAATAATATCTCTTCCTAGAGATGTCTCTCTGTTTTAAGACAAAATGTAAATATAAAATGTCAGGAAAAACTCTTGGGCATGCAACATTTTTAATTGCTATTTCCTGTTCAATTTTGGCCTAACAAACCGGTAACAACCAGTGCTGCACATTAGTGCAGCACATTAATGAGGAAGAGGATCACTGGCTTAATCTACAGGTATAGTTTATGTCTTCTGGACACACAACACATGAATGGTGGCTCATGGAGTTTTATATAAACACAATGCAAGTACTGTAGTAAGTAAAAATAAAACTAGAAAAGAGTACTATAAAATACTTACAGACATCATGTTTTTGTGAACATATTTAAAATGCGACTATGCATACTAATACAAACACTTTTATTTGAATTCTTCTTATTCATTGTAAAGCTTCAATTCTGGTGAAGAAAAAAAGTAAGGGAAGTAGAAATTACTCTCATAATTAACTCTTTGCACTAGCAACCCTAATCAGCTGAAGGCTGTACCCAGAGAAAGTCTTTTCATATCACCATTTTCCAGTATTAATCCTTCTTAAAATAAAACTCTCCTGTGGCAGAGGACAATAGCAGAGTCATTTGCACTATTGAGTGGTATTTAACAGAAGGCAAGATTTCATTTTAGTGGGAATACACTAGATAAGGCCTACCAGAGTTGTACACTACATCTGTGTAAGAGCTGCAGCATTACACTGGACAACAGGGTGAAGAAGGTGTTGTGGACTAGCCCTTCTCAGGGAAAACTATGAATCCAGATTCCCTAACAAGGCTGGTAGAGTTTTCCCAGGCTTCAGAAATCAGCCATCTAAGAGAAGGAACTCAAATCTCAGAGTGGTAAATGAAAGATCAAGATGCCCTCTGTCCTCTGGTTGTTTGACTGAAGCCTGGTGAAAGGAAGGGTTTTCCTGCCCTGAACGGCTGAACTGGGGACAGCTGGAAAAGAAGACTCTCTCATAGGTGTGGCTTTGTGAGAAGTCAAGGAGATTGGCACACCATAGCCTGGTCTAGCAGAGGCACTGCTTCTGGCGGAGGTGACTGAGGCACCGTAAACCGATCCCTGTGAGCTAGAATACATTTAAACACGTCAGAGTCAATCACCTTCGTTTTGGAGAACTGAAACTTGTCTTTCCAGATGACAGCTTAGTTATTTGGCACTCTCATCAGGTAGTCACTAGCTGCTGTAGAGATTCTGCTCATTTATTATTGAACAGAGAAAGAGAAGACTTCTGCTAAGCTTCTGGGAACAGATCACAGGCTGCGTTACACATACAGACATGCATGCATATGCAGGCACTAAAAAATTGCACTTGTAAAATAAACATCAGTACAACATTCAACATATGTACACGCTAGATGTATGGGGGGGTTATTTTACAAAAAAAGAACCCAACTTGTCTAAATTGAAGAAACAATATAAAAAATTAACAAGGAAATTTTGCAATACTACTGGTAATTATCCAAAGCAGTTATGAAAAAGCAAGCTCACTGACAACTGTTGGAAGCTGTCAGGAAGAAGACACTGTAGAGATGAAGTTCATGTCCAGTAATTAGTCACCTAAGAATTTAACTTTTCACAGCTAAGTTTGAAATTTTGAACAACCTATATTTTACTGTATTTAAATGCAAATAAAAGTACACTTATATTAATGAAGTTGAAGAAATTCTCAGTTGCAGAACAAAAGCCAAGAAATATTAAAATTAACATTTTTTTTTCCCCCTCTTGCTTGTTAGCAGGATGTCAGGGAGTGGTAAAGCTGATTTTAAAGCTTTTTGTGTTTTAAAGGATGAGTATACAACCTACACATGGAAAAATGCAAACCTTGCATGAGAAATCCTGATTTCCATAATTAGTCCAATAGAAACTGCACAGTTTTTATGACCTTATAATATAGCTTGATTTGAAAGAAAAATCTTTTTTTAGATGATACACTTAAGTAAATACTTAAGTGGAACTTCAGTACATTCTGATCTCCACAAGAGCATAAGTACATGCTTCTGCACTCTTCTGAATGAGGTGATTTCTAAAAGGTGATCTCCCTCCTCTCCTTCCTTAATTCTGCCTGGTATTTAGCTCTATGATTTTGGTATTGTCGATTATGCCCATTCCAGCAGACAAAATAGACCAAGGCTCACTTTCTGGTTGGGAGGATTATGGTCTAGAATCACTTATCTCTGTACACTTGAGTTCTTTTTCTTTCCACAAAATTAGGTTGCCCACATCCAACAGCCTGTCGAGACCACCCTGTACCCTAGGCTATTTCTCAAATAGGAGCTGACTGAGCAAGTATGAGACAGCTGGTTCTATAAAATATACTGTACTATGCCCAAGACAGAGGTAGCATTAGGTCCTACCTATATGACCTATTAGAAAGTTAACACTGCTAAACTAATCAGCCTCACAGCTCCCCTGCATCAGGTTCCTCTGCATTCACAAATTTTCTGCCATCATCAGTAACAACAATCTGCTGAAAGAGAAATGTTGTTGCTTGAAAATATGGCTTGCATTCATGTGAAAAATTAAGAAGCCCACCCTTCTCAACAGTTTCTGTTTGGATCAGAATCATAGAATCATAGAATGTTTTGGGTTGGGAAGTATCTTAAAGTATCATCTAGTTCCAATTCCTTGCCATGGGCAGGGACACCCTCCATTACACCAGATTGCTCAAAGCTCCATCCAACCTGGCCTTGAACACTTCCAGGGATGGGGCATCCACAGCTTCTCTGGGCAACCTGTTCCAGTGCCTCACCACCCTCACCTTTAGTTATTGGAAGGTTGCTCTAAGGTCTCCTTGGAGCCTTCTCTTCTCCAGACTGAACAACCCCAACTCTCTCTACTGTCTTCATAGTAGAGATGCTCCAGCCCTCTGATCATCTTTGTGGATTTGATTGCTAGCATGAAAACAGCATTTCAGCGTATTTGTGTATGTTTTCTCCCCACTCCTTCCTCCCATACCTATTTACCCTGTCTCCCTGCCTTGCCAGTAAAATGCTATCCCCAGAGAGAAAAGATGTCACCGAAGGCAGCTGGGCTGCATGCAGAAAGAGACTTCTCTAGTGCATTGTTTGTTGGGACAAGCAAATGCCACCCAGACAAAGACTTTATTTATTCCAATATTTATGGATGAATGCAAGCAAACTTTTAAAGAGTCTTCAGTCTGCATGACACAGCCTTAAAAACACTAGTCCTTATCTAGTAAGAACCCATAAGTACAAATTTACTCGCCTAACTTACCTGTAAACCTAAATTAATTAATCTGAAAAAAAAAAAAAAAAATTGATAACTGCCTCTTTTCTGACAAAATAAGCTCTCAGCACTCCACCACCACACTGAGAAAAGAGGATAAAATGCTATTTCTAGGCCGCAGTTTCCAAGGCTGTTTAATATGCACTGAGGATCTTCTTAAAGTTAGATCACATTTTAAGAATTTCACAGCACATCTGTGCATCACTGCATGTTTTTAAGGGTTTTCTTGGACATCATAATGGTTCTTTCCTAAAGACTCTTACTTGAGGAATTAAATTCAAGGCATTAATTGTTCCTCCTGCACAAACAATCTCCAAGGATGCATTTCTAATTAAAAGAAATTGCAAGTTATCCAACTGTTTTACATTGTACGTAGTCATGACGTATGTTTGCTAAAAACTGCTACTGGGAATGACGTTCACAAATAAGACACTTTAGAATTTGATGCCTCTTTCTTCCCTTCAACCTTTCATTGAGATAGTATTATTTAGTCATATGAAATATCGCACTTTTATATTGCTAACGACTGTTTGAAAGTACTTAGAATTGCCAGGATGTTGTTGTGACAATGAAACCAATAGTAAAATTCTCAGTGTCTTCCACAAGAAGATGGTTAAGACAACACTGTGAAAATATAAAACCTCATCTTTTAAAAAAAATAAAGTCTTTCTAAAATATATGAAATCACACATGAGCCTACCCTATTTCTATAATAATTCTGTAGCAAAGCACTGGACAACAGCACACAAACAAAATTATCCACACACTAATTATCATGGCACATTTCAGCCCAGAGGGAGTTTATCTGATTTATAAACCTTTGGAAAAGTGGCATGAATATATAATTGAAATGTGACAGACTCCTAATTATAGAGGCAACCATATCAGTCAAATATTCTCAACACAATAGCACATATAACTAACTTTGACAAAGCAATGGTGTTGTGAATTAATGTTGCTGACAATTCATATCCAGCTTACAGGGAATTCAAGATATTCTGTGATTTTTCCTCTCTGTGCCCCTGTTAGGGTCCAACAAGGTGATGTAATGAGGAATGGCAGTCGTAACTAAGATCTTTCCTCATTAAGGCAATCCTCTCCATCATCTGAATCATTGAACATCTATTCATGTCGACTGCTATTTAATAAGAAAATCTTATAATAAAAATAAAACTCGGTTCATGTCCTTCAAGGGCAAAGGCTTTCTTTCTCCATGAAAGTCAAGACAATCTTACAGCAGTGACCTCAAAATGTACCTACGAAATAATGTAGTTAGAGCAACTCTGGTAGTGGACAGTTTTTGGCAGTATGCAACATTTCTCAGAAAATAGCTATATTGCTAATAAGCACACAAATGCATCCAAGCTGACTGCCCACACTTTCAGTTAAAAGGCACTTAAACTTTTGTGTAACCCAGCAGCACATTCCAGCCTGACAGTAGCTATTTTCTTAGATGAAGAATTCTGGGGCCCCTATGAACATAAAGAAATCAAAAGGGCTGGAAGAATGAAAGTAGAGGAACAATGGCACAACATGGCTGTGCAAGTTTTGGCAATGATCCCACACTGAGCATGGGAACTAGTGGGTCTCTCTCCCACATAGGGCACTCAGTACTCTCATGACAATATGAACTCTCAGAGTTACTAGATGAGGCTTGACATCCCAGCTCTGTGTTGATTGAGAATGCTGCATCATCTGTTGTAACATGTGTGTCTATACTAAAAAGTGAATTGTACCACACCCATTTTTGTCCAGCAGTTGAGCACAGGCCTACCTGGCCACAAATTCATGAACAGATCGCTGAAGGTACTTATTCTAGGGCTTCCCAGATGTGGGAGATAATTTTGTCTCCACTGTAGAGGTTAACCTCTCCCCTCCACTTAAACTGGCTAGAGGGAGGAGAATTGTAGAATGGTTTGGGTTGGAAGGGACATCACAGATGATCTAGTTCCAACCCCCCTGCCATGGGTAGGGACACCCTCCACTAGACCAGGTTGCCCAAAGCCTCATCCAGCCTGGCCTTGAACACTGCCAGGGATGGGGCATCCACAACGTCTCTGGGCAACCTGTGCCAGTGTCTCACCACCCTCAAAGTAAAGAATTTCTTTCTAACATCTAATATAAATCTACTCTCTTTTAGTTTAAACTCATTGCCCCTTGTCCTGTCACTACACTCCCTGAGAAACAGTCCCTCACCATCTTTCCTGTAGGCCCCTTCAGGTACTGGAAGGCAGCAATTAGGTCTCCCCAGAACCTTCTTTTCTCCAGGCTGAACAACCCCAACTCCAGCCCTCTGATCATCTTTGTGGTCCTCTGGACTCACTCCAACTGCTCTAATGTCTTTCTTGTACTGGGGCCCCCAGAGCTGGATGCAGTACTCCAGCTGGGGTCTCACAAGAGCAGAGTAGAGGGCCAGAATCACCTCCCT